>JAOXXN010000446.1:1156852-1178457 GCA_026770055.1 Myrmophylax atrothorax
GACACGCCGTGTCCCTGGTACAGGGGGGACAGCAGGACACACTGTGTCCCTGGCATGGGGGGACAGCAGGACACGCTGTGTCCCTGGTGTGGGGGGACAGCAGGACACACTGTGTCCCTGGCATGGGGGGGACAGCAGGACACGTTGTGCCCCCGGCTGTCGTGCCAGGCTGCCAGCCCTGCCCGGGCACACAGCTGCCCCCAGCCCGGTGCTGCCCAGCTGCTGTGCTGCCCCGGGGTGTGTGTGCCCCGAGGGACGGGGAGGGGCCCTCTGACCCCATCCCTCCACAGGAACAGCTGTCTCTGCGCTCCCAGTGGTGAGTGGGGATAATGTGTTATCCTCGTGGAGTATTTCCAAGGGCAGTCTGGGGCTCAGAGGTGGGTTGGAGAGCTCAAGTCTGTGTTGTCTTTGAGTGTCTGAGAAGGGGCCACCTCAGAGTGCAGCAGTTCAGAGTCAGGAGCAGCAGGGAGCTGATGGATACCAGGATCAGCATTATGGCACTGCCCTGGGAAAGCAGGGCAGGATTCCTGGGGCATTTGACAGGGGCAATCAGCTGTGAGCACGAGGCAGGACGTGGCCCAGGCTCTGCACCAGCAAACACACGCAGATCTCTGTGGATAATACGAGTTTTTTTTTTCTTTTCTTGATTTTTTAGAATCAACCTTGTCCTATGTTAGGCAGCTGGAGGCAAGAGTAAGACAGCTGGAGGAGGAAAATCGCATGCTGCCCCAGGTGGGTGACTTCTGCTGTGGCATCAGGAGCTGCAGGCACAGAGCCTGCTGAGTGCCCGTGCCTGGCACACAGCCAGCATCCCTGGCACTGCCCCTCCAGACACTCAGAGAACCACAGCCCCGGGTCATCTGCTCCTGGTTGAGTGGGGGATTGATTTAAGGCCATGACAATGCTTTCTGTAATTCTTTTCCTTTGCAGGAGTTCATACCTTGCTAAGAAAAGCTCCCTGGAAGCCACTGCTTGTAATTAGTTAATCAATGGGTTGAAAATCACACTGAACTGGCCCTTTGCATTCTGATTTCATCCCAAGAGCTTGTTGAATATCAGCTACTTTTTATAGTTAACCAAAATATTTGGGTCTAAAAATGCAAATGCTATAAGTAATAGCATTGGTTCTAGTATTGGTAATACTTGGAGGAATGTATTAGAAATGTAAATGCAAGACTGAAATTAAGCTGAAGAATTAAGAAAATATGAATCAAAGGTTTTTTAAGAAAAAATTAAGTAGTTCATAAAAAATGAATGAAAGACACTTGTAACTTTTCAGATATGCACATATTTCCTAGAACATATTTCTCTTATATTTCATTAAATAGTCCTTAGAAAAATCCATGAAGTCTTCCAATGAAGTTGCCCACTGGAAGAAAAAAGAAGCTGGGTTTTGTTTCAATCAAACACTAGTCATTGGTCTGAAGAAAAGTGCTTTTTGTTGGCCTTAGTGCTGTTGTTTGACTGTAAAATCCAAGGTAACAGTGAAAGGGAGTGGAGTCCAAGCCAGAGTCTCAGTGTGTGCAGGCTGGGGCTGGGCAGGAGCTGCAGCCCCTGGGTCACCCCTGCCTGGGGCAGATTGTAAGCAAAGTGTGGGGGGTTTTTCCTCACCTTTAATGAGACAGTTGGAAGGGCCTCTGCAGCTCTTTGCTGGGTGACCTTGAGCACTTTACTTCTCTCTACCCTAATTTTTGGATCTGGAAAAGAAGGACAAGCAAGCAATGCCTGTCCATTAACATGTAAACAGTTCTCAGTAGGAAAGACACAGGTTGATCCTCAGTGGCAAAGAACATTCTTTTCTTTTCAAGAACAGTTTTCAGGGGAAATGTTAACAAACCCACCCAGAAATACTGTGAGGTTTGTCTTGGGTCTGCAATAACACCAGGGGATAAATGGTGCAGAACATTCCAGTGGGGAAAGTCTTTACAAGTGGCCATGTGTTTTATGTTTTCCTTGTCTGGGTTCGAGGTGCTTGGGGGAGACCCACAAATGCATTCCCAAGTCTCACTGGAGACTGGAACACCCACACTGTGGGCATGGAGTTCAGTGAAAATGCCTTGGCTGGGGTGCCCAAAGCAGAGAACAGTGCTTGGACCCAGCTGTGCTGCTGGTGGGGCTCTGAAGGGAGCAGCCAGGTGGGCAGGCCTGCAAACTGCCCCTGGGCTTTAGACACACAGGCCACAGTTTCTCTCAGGTGGCCTTTTGTTGGCACAAGGAAATGTGGTGGAGCTCTGCAGCATCTCCTGCTGTCTCTGGATACTTAGTTCTAAGAAATGATGAGTGATGAGGGTTCCCATTTCCTGGAATACCTTACCTTTGCTCCTGAAGAAGTGATGGCTTTGGGGAAGGGAAGGAAATGTGGCTTATTCCAACTTTGCATCTCATTACCTTGATGTTCCACTGGCCTGAGTCAGTTCTGGGGGTTGTTGTTCCTGCCACAAAGACAGGGATGCAGGGTGGGAATGCAGCAGCTCCTGGCACTGGTTCCAGTCCATTTAATGGGAGGAATGGGAATTTGTTGGGCATGAAGCCAACCCCAGTGCTCTTGACAAATAAACTGCAAATCCACGCTGAGCTCCACAGCTGATGAAGGTTTTTGGCACAGCCCTTGCTCAGTTCCAGAGTTGTGCCTCAGTGAGAGATGCATTTTGCACAGCCCCCCTTTGATGGTGCCAGAGCACTGGGAGGGGCTGGGAACTGCAGGACTGCTCCTGGTACGGGACACTCTGTGACTCCTCTGCTCAGCCTTTACTGAAGAGCCCTGGCCTTGGCCCAGGCATTTTTCTCTCCTCCTGCCACTCTTTTCTTCTTTTCCCTCTCTGCTTTCTATACCCTTTCTTCTCCCCCTTGTCTGCTTATGTGTCACTCATGGAAATGCACTGACACATTTGCTGACACCCTTTTCAGGCAAATCACTCCCTCTGTCACTTGGGTGTGGTTCTTTCCAATTTTCTTTGCTTTGCCTGTCTCCCCCCTCCATATGTATTAGTTTTTTTTTAAACCCTGCAGACCTCTACTGTGAAGGTTTTATTAATATTTAGTGGCAAGAACATTTCCAGAGAACATGGTTTTAAGTGCTGCCATCCCTGTTCAAATGGAACCTGAGTTTCAGCTCACTCTGCTGTACCCAAGGGCTGCTTTGTCAGGGGAGCTGCAGTACCACCACTGACTCAATGTTTGATCAGGTAAGAGAAGAGGAATAAAAATGGGAATATTCACCAAAGCCTGTTACTGGCTCTCCTGTGCTGCACAGATGTGGTGGCTCAGAGCACAGCAGTGGCTTTAAGGAGGAGCCATAGCTGGGCGGTAGGTTTGCTGGGCCCTGAGAGCTCCTCCTTAGTTGTTGTGGGTTGAGCAAGAACTGGGAATTGTGCAGGGATCCAGCCATGGATCCCACCATGAATGCAGGCCCCAGGCCCAGCTCCCTGGGCTGGGATAGACCTGCTGTGCCAGGAGCAGCCTGGGTGGCTGAGAGCAGCAGTGTCCCCCCAGCCCTGCCAGGGGGTGTGGCTGCTGTCCCTGCCCCGTGCCAGCTCAGGAGCTGGCAGTCACACCTCAGGGAGCTGGAGATATCCCTGCTTTTTTCTCGGGGTAGTATTTCAGGGCTGCTAAGCTCAGCTGAAGTGCTCTGGAAATGTGGACATCTGTCACACAGTGACAGTGAAGGCATTTGCCAAAGAGACTTGGCAAGTCCCCCAGTTTCAGTTGCTTCGGTTCTCACTTGTTTCATGGCAGGAGTGAGCAGGAGGCAAGGATGGAGAACTGACAGACATGCCCCCTTCCAACTCCTTGTCCTTGTAGTTTGGCTTTCCCTCTCAGTGAAGGGGCAGGGGAGCATTGCCAGGGTGCTGCAGCCAAGCTGCCAGGGGAGGCTGCAATCAGGGGCTGAGCTCTGCCTCCACAGCCCAGGGCCAAAGCCACGAGGCTGAACCAGAGCCCTTGGCTCCCACTGTTTCCCCATTCTTTCCTTTCCAAGTCTTTTGGTCCTTATCCATCTCTTTTTGTTGTCTCTCTTTCATTTGCATTGTGGCATCAGGCACTCTTTGGGGGTTTTGCATCCTTGCTATCCTTCTCCAGCCCTGGAATGTTTAGCTGGGAAGTAGCAGGGATGACCTTTAGGCACACACTGGTTTATTTGTGAGCTCTTCCAACACTTTCCATTTCCTTCTTTCTTCCCCCTTCCATTAAATTATCACATTTCAATCCAACCCATTTCCAAATCTTTCATAAACCTTTTGCTGAGATTGTGGTTTTTATTTCCCCTCTGCATTACATGGTTTTAATTATAAATCTAATTAGAAGATGGGAACTGTTTGGTTAGTGGTTTTTTTTGTGAATCTGTGTCACTCACAGTCCAACACTGTTTGTGTCCTCCCCTCCATTGCATGTGGAAGAATAAGGACTCCTCCAACCAGAATGTAATTAAAACCCATTGAATGAACTCATGTTTCCCAATCATGTCATCAAATATTTGCTGAAGGAGAGTAAATGAAGAGCATCCACCCACCCCCTTCTTTCATGTGCTCTCATCATCAGTTTAGGCTAATGGGTCCCCTTCAGCTTCCAGCAGCTGAGGTTCTGGCCAGTCTTTGTTCCAGGCTGTCCATTGTGGTTGGCAAAAGCTCATGGGCTTGATGTTCCCAAGAACAAACTCCAGAAGAGCCTGGTGTGCAAAGAGTTGCAGTGCAGAGAGGACAGATGCATTTTTCCCCCCAAGTCTGGAGTTATTCTGCACTCATGATTTTCTGGCAAACTCCACCAGATCTTCCAGATTGTAAGTGCTGGTGGTTTTTCTATGCATGGTCTCCCAGACTGGGAGCTGTTACAGCCCAGAACCTTTTCCTCTTACATGTTCCTTGTCAAAGGAAGTCTCTGAAGGGGATTCCTGCTGGAAGTGGCTGTTTCTGAGGGTGTGTAGCCAGCAATGGCTTTGGCCACTCAGATTTGTGAGTGTGCTTCCAGTCCTCTCTGAGGGGGTGGGTTTTGGCAGCAGTGTCCTGTAGGGCTTTCTCCTGAGCTCTTTTAAAGGCAGGTGAGAAACTGCAGCATTTGGAACTTGTGTGTTTTAATTGACAGGAACACTCCCTAAAAGAATTGCTGCAGGTTTTTTAGTGTGTTATTAATCCAACAGAGCAGTTATTGCTTTCTCCTTTCCCTTTCTCCTGCCTGTTGGAAACAAGCTGACAAACACAGCCTGTTTGCTTTGAGCTTTACGGGGAAATTGAGGGCTGAGCAAATCAGAACACTTTGAGAATCAGGTAGTGATTGAACTGGCATGGCAGTCCCCCAGCAGGAAGGATGCACTGCCCAGCAAACCACTGGCCTGTGGGAGAAGAGGCTGCTGGAGAACAAGCTCTTATGTGTTTGCTGAGGGAGGGCTGGGCTGGTGAGTGAGCAGAGGAACAGCCTGTGCTCCTGGCAGCCTTGGTGAGGTGACTGAGCATCCTCAGGGCACACACGGGCTGTGTTGTGCCCTCCTTGGCTCTGCCACACTTCTGGAGGGGCTGGCACACACTCCCACTGCCTTGGGCTGGCAGTACAGGGCTTTTCATTCAGGACTGTCCTTACCAACAATGCAGATGGAAACAAGGAAGTTTCCTACTGGCATAAGTAGAAAAGTTTGTGGTTAATTCTTTCCCTGCTCTACACAGGGGTCTTTATTGTGCCTGTGCCCAGGGCACGGGGCAGGGTTTGCCCCTGGCACTGTGGGAGCAGAGCCTGAGCAGCATCAACATTTTGCACTCAGCGTGAGTGAGAGGCTGAATTTCCATTCCTCTGGGCTTTCTGGCAGGTGATATTATGGGGCTGAGTCAGATTTCCTGTGCTTTCTGTTCACCAGAGTCATGTTGGCATTAGATACTGTGTAGATTTGCTTCTAACAGAAAGTGGAGTGCCCAGTCAGGGATTGCACTCTCACCCTCGTGCCAGGCCATGCCCAGGGTGTGCTGGGGGCTCTGCCTGCTCTTTGCAGTGACAGACCACGTGCCCTCCATGCTGTCCTTGGCCCAAGGGCTGGGCAGAGCAGGTGGGGGTGTAGGGTGGGCACAGAAGGACATAATTTCTCAGGTGCTGCTGTTATGCTGCTCAGTTTATTCCTGGTTGCTCAGGGTGGGTCAAGTTCATACAGATTTCAGCAGTGTGGAGCTTTGGTTGCACTCCTACAGCTTTGTGCCTGGGTGGTAAATGGAAAGCTGTGTCACCCTTGCAGAGGCTGTGAGTGCAGCAGGGCAGGGCAGGGCAGGGAGGCAGCAGGGCAGGGCAGGGCAGGGAGGCAGCAGGGCAGGGCAGGGAGGCAGCAGGACAGGGCAGGGAGGCAGCAGGGCAGGGCAGGGAGGCAGCAGGGCAGGGAGGCAGCAGGGTTTCTCACCCCTAAGCCCCCCTGTTTTTGGACACTGACACTTTGGCAAAGTGCCTTTTTCTCCTGTTTTGCTTCCCTGCCCCAGGAGCTCGCCAGCAGTGCTGGGGTGTCTGCAGGCCCACAGGAACCCCTCAGGCTGGCTCCATCCCCATCATCTGCTGCAAGATCTTCCCCAAGGGAAGAAGGCAGAGGCTGTGCTGCCTCAGGGGAGTGGCCTCACCTGAGGTGAGAGCTCCCTGAGCATGAGATGGACCTTCAAGGCTGCAAAATCTGCCTTATTTTTGAGGAAAAGCTTCTGTCCCTTATCAAGGACAGAGGGAGGAGGATGTCCACAGGGGAAATACTCATTTTCAGTCTCTCCCAACATGTGCTGGGAACGGTGGCTGCTTAAAGCAGTGTGCTCCCAAGTGTTTCCTTCTCGTGGAGGGAGGCACATGTGCTGCACATGGCCCAGAGGAGCTGAGGACACTCACTGCCTGGGGCAGGGCCTGAGCTCCTTCACGAGGCTTTACATGGACAATCTGAGCTCCTTTGCTCAGCCTCTTAGTGGCAACATTTCTGTTTTACCATTCCAAACTGACCAAAATCTTTGCTGGCCCTGGACTTAGAAAAAAAAAAGAACCCAGGATACTCTGACTTATAAAGACCCCAAAGCTGACTGAGTGAATTTATCCTAACACAGAATTGCTCCAATCTGTCTTATTACCTCTTTTCCTTCCTGCTTCCTTTCCTTTCCCAAAGTACAGCATTAGGCCTGGCCAGTCACTAACAGATCAATAAATCCTTCCCAAAGCAAAATAAGCCCTACCCCCTCCATCCACCTCACCAAGCTGGTGACAGTCACTGCTGGGGGGGAACTGCAGCTGCTGCAGAGAGACCCCCCAGTACCACTGCTGGGGATTCCAGGGATCCAGTGCTGGGCAGGAGACTGGAAGGCAGCTTTGGGTACGAAATGACATTCCAAATTCAGGCACAAAGTACCTTTTCTGTGGTTTAGCATATGCAGCATTCTGTCTGTTGTTGATTATTTGGTTTTAGGGGTTTTCTGAGTAGGTGAGGTTCAGTCCTGCAGAGGGTCGGTCCATGTGTGGGGTAGCTGAAGGTTCCCTGCCCTGTGGCTGTGCTGTGAGCCTTACCCAGGCCTGTCCCCACAGCATCACAAACCTGCTCTGACTGTGTTGTGTCCCTGGCAGCAGCCTGGGGCTGTGCAGCTCAGCCTTGTGCCATCCCTGTGCCCTCCTTCTCCCACTCCCACCCTCATCCTCCCTGCTGTTTAGATTAGAGACACCCCCAAACCCACTGCAATGTTCTGTGTGCTTGCTCAGGGGACAAATGAGTGCACATCAAGGCACTGATTCTCACCAGGGGCTCTTTCCACTGTCATTATTTTTCCTTCAGAAATGCATTTCCCACACATCCCAGCAGGAATGATTTCTTAATGTTTCCTACAGTGTTTTTTACTCTCTAAGAAAGGAACTTCCCATCTCTCAAATGCCTTTGAAATGTTTTCCTTCTCTATATTTCTCATGTTTTAAACCCATTTCTGCCTGCAGGGTGAGTGTGAGGAGCAGGGCAGGCTGAGAGCACCTTGGAGCACCCCCAGGGATGCCATTGCTGCCCATGAGTGCAGCACAGGGGTATTTTTAGCCCTCTCTGGAGCTTCCTCAGGTTACCTCAGCACTGCAGTCACTCCAGGAGATGCTTCACACCCTGCAAAGCTCGAGGTGACTGAGCTGGGAGAGTTCAGGCAGCTCACAGTTGTCTGGCAGTGTCCTGGAAAACCTTTCCAGGTGTTCCCTGGGAGCAAAACCCCTGAGGCTGTCACTGCTGGGGACAAACTGGCACCTGGTGCTGTGGGGAAATGGCCTGGGTAGCCTTGAGGTTCTGCAGCCAGTGTGAGGGGCTGCATTTCCATTGCCCTGGGCAGAGGCAAAGGGACCAAGCCCTGGCAGCTGGGAGGGAATGAGTTTAGCCCAGAGCTCCTGGTTCCTGCCCTGGCAGCCATGGCTGAGCTGGGGCTCAAACCTTGCAGCAGGGTTCAAATGTGAGCTTTGCTGCAGGAACGACCTCCAGAACACTGGGGTAAACCCACACATCCTCAACACCTTCCTCTGGAGCTGCAATCATCTCTCTGAACTTTGCAGCACTTCCGTGAGAGGTTTTGATTTTGAGAAGAGTTTTGTTGCTACCTCCTGTTTTCCAGAGGGACACCCCTGAGGGCCAGGGCGTTTGGGTGACACTCACGGGGCTCTTGGTGGCACAGAACGAGGGGCACTTTGGAGCACCACCCCCCTTTGGTGCTTCTCAGCCTTTCCAAAGAGCACTGACTGACTGTTGTGATCAGTGACCAACCCTTCTGTGTATTAAATAGTGTCTGATCTCTTGCCAAGGAGCCCGGTAGGATGCCCGGCGGGGCGGAGGGGCGGCCCTGCCCTGCACCCGAGCCAGCCAGCCTGGGGGCACATGGCCCAGCCTCTCAGCAGCCTGACTCAGTGGTAAATGCTCTGAAGGTAACGCTGCTCCGCTGCCAGCCCTGCCAATCGTCCTGTCTGTCCCTCAGCACGTGTCCTGTTGTCCTGCTGGCATCCCCGTGGGCACCACCGGGATGTTCCTGTCGTGAGTGGCCTTGTTTCTGTGTGTCCCCATTGTACCTGTGCTCTGTGTGTTCCCTGGGCAGGGCCTGCCCTCGCAGGGGTGGTTCCAGCTGGGGCTGCTCTCCATGGTCCTTACACTGGCAGTTTTCATCTGAGGCTGAAAGTGGCGTTTGCTGAATTGAGGAGGTGCTTCTGCTTTATCAGGGATGCACATTTGTGCTCCGGTGGGATGCAGTGGATTCGTGCCGAGGGAAATACTTTAATGCAGAGATAAAGCTGAGGCACATGATGTGCTCATGTTAAAAGTAGCAGGGCCCTGGGCTGAAGACCACGGTCCCAAGGTCAGCGTTGACACTTCTTTGGGAGCAGATGTGCTTTCCCCCAGGTCAGGGCTGCACTGCAAGGCCTGTGTGACATTGATACACAGCAGCTGACACAAGTAATCGGGGGGGTAGAGTTGCAGCTTCTCCCTTCTGTCAGCAGTGAAACTGTTGCAATTAAAGAAACTGAGAAGGTGTTATAAGATTGAAAGGTTTATGGGGTGATGTGAGTCCACAAGTGGCTGAGCTCTCTGTCCCAGCACAGGCCTCAGTGCTGTCCCTGTTCCTCTGAGGGGAGTGAAAACAGGGGAGCTGAGCAGAGAGCAGGGGCTGTGTGTTCCTCCCTCCTATTCTGGCTCAGGTGTGACTGTTCCCTGGTGCTCTGTGCCCTTCTTCTCTCCTGGGCTTCGCTCACTGCTGGACTGCTGTAATACCCAGCTGGGGGAGTGGGTGTTACTGCCCACCTGCACAGGTGTTGGAAGGCATTCTTGGAGGGGGAAGGTTTGCCCTCCTTCAGGGGAGACCTGGGAATTCTGTAGGCATTTGCTCTGGTTCTGAGCTTTGTGGAGAAGCCCAGTGAGAGCTCAGCAGTGCTCTGGGCTTGCCTGGACACCCAAGTTGTTGTGCACTGGCTGCTCCTCCGTGAGGCCTGAGGAAATGTGTTTATGCAGTGAGCTGTGCACCAGTTCCAGCCATCAGATCCCTTCCTGAGACACAAAGCCCAGGCACAGCTCTTCACAGCCTGCTTTCCTGGCACAAAGGGCAGGGGCAGCCAAGAGAGCTCCAGCCCCTCTTCCCATGCCCACAGAGGCAGGTCCCTCTGGGATGGCCACCCCAGCTTGTCCCTGCCAGCAGCACTGCCCATGATAGCTCTGCCCTTACCCTCCTGCACCACTGCCAGCTCCTCCCAACTCCTGTGCATCTGCCATGGACCCACCCACTGCTGCCTGGAACTTAAAGCTGTGCCAGGTCATTGTGTCAAGAGATCATGTGTAGTTATGGAAAAAAAGCCTTTTGTAGTTCTCTTGAAATACCCCCTGGCAAAGGCCCTGCCCTGAAGGGAGCGTTTCACAACGTGCTTTTGACAAGCTGTGCCAGCCACTGGTGTGTGTGAGTGCAGTGTGGGAGCAGCAGCAGCAGCAGCCAGGGCTCTGCTCGCTGAAGGGGACTGTGGGGAACACTGAGTTTGGCCCCGTGTGCCAGCACAGCTCAGCCCTCAGGTCAGCAGGAGGCACAAAGGAACTGCTCAGTGTGGGGTGGGGAGGGAGCTGCCAGCTCAAGGCTGCCCAACCCCAGCCGGGAGGGCACCCTGCTGCTTCCCAGGGGCAGGCACACGCTTGGATCCCACCTTGCTGGGAATGCACAGCCCCGCTGCCAGCACTGGGCACCAGCACATGCAGGGGGAAGAACCAGCCAACGTCAGGAGCTTGCTCTTCTGTCCAAGTTTGGCAATTTGGAATTCCTGCAGCAAAGGGATAGTGTTTGTCATAAACCCTCACTGTTAGTGCAACCCACTTGTACACAGCAAGGAAGCTCCAGAGCAGGGCTGTGTTTGAAAGGGGCACATCTGTTAGGGAGCACAGGGAGGGAATGGCTAAAAGTAGTGCTGTTGTTTTCCCAAGTAATGAGGAGACTTTAAAAAATTTTTTTAAATATTTTAAAAAGTTGCCTGGGAATCTCCCACTGGCAGAGAAAGTGGGGAACATGAGCAGGGCCTGGTCTGAGCAGGCTCTCCATGCCCTGCTCCCTGAGGCAGTGTGGCTGGAAGGGGACTTGCCATGGGAGTGTCCCTGTGCCGGGCCCTGGGCACTCCTCCCACCCTGCCAGTGGTTGTGGGATTATTCTTGGACTGCAAGTGGCACCACTAGGGATCTGTAAGGGATTATTTCACATGGCAGGATGTGTTTGATTCCTTTTGCAGGTTCTATCTGGCCAAACTTCCTGCTTGTGCTGTTCCAGACAAGGGTTTGCATGTGTGGAATGGTGATTGTTACCTGGTCTGTGGGTCTGCAAGTTTGCCTACTTATATACTGTACTTATACTACTGCTCTTATTTGTGGCTGCCAAAAAGCATATAAAATCAAATTTCCTTCTTTTTAAACACACCCATGACTTGGAAGCTCAGGAAAACTTAGATCACTAGGCTGTAAAAAGCTCTCCTACTACCACCTCAGTGAAACAGATACAGCTGAGGCTGGAGAAATGTGCAGTAAAAGTTTAAGGTGTTTCATTTTGTATTCCATACTGAGCCTGGAAACACCTGAAGATGCAAAGTATTTTTTGTTTAAATGCTGGCAATATGCCCTTGAAAGATTTTATATGGCAATTAAGTCAATTACTGTTTCTGTAATGCAATTCCTGTTTTATTAGGAGCACTATAATGTTAACATGTTGGTTAGTATTGATCAGAAGAGTCTATGTGGGATAAAGTACTGTATGGCCTGAATTGATCCTTCCTAAGAGTGAAGTTTGGCCAGTGTGAGAGGCTTGGCAGCCTCAGTTTCCCCCTGAACAATGGCCCTTGTGACTTTTCCTGCCTCATATTCTTTCACAATTTATGGCTACAAAAGCAGGTTTTAACTCATACATATTTAATAGCAATCCATAAAAGTCCTTGTGACGTAAGTAATGCCACTTCTAAAATGCAAAATCTGACATTATCACTTCATTTTGTAGCTCTCAAATATCTGCTTGTGTCCTGCCTTGTCCCTTTGCCATTCAAAGCTCTGCTGCTGCCATTGCAACACTCTCTGTTGCTCTGACTTTTATCATCTCTCTCTGATTTCACTATTGATATATTTTTAAAGCAGTTGGTTATTCCCTCCCTGGTTTTGCTTTCCCTTATACCCATCTAGTCCTTGGTGAAAGCCCCCTGGATTTGTGATAAGCTGATTATGATGTTTATTATAATCTTTTCCTTTGCATCCCCAGTGCAGTTTGCCAGGCTGGAACAACCTGTTCAGTGCAGCCCCAGGCACTGGGGGTGTCCCACAGGGAATGTTTGCCATGGCATATCCTTTGGCCTCTGAAAACAGTGGAATGGGGACAGTTTGGGGCTCCCTAATTTTGATGCATAGTTTTGATTGGTACCAAGATGCAGTTTGATACCAGAATAATGATACAATGCAAAATGCAAAGGTGGATGTGTAATTCATGTTGTAGGAACCTTATGGTTGTTACAGGGCCATTTATTAAGGTATTGGAGGTGGGAATTCTCTGCTCAGGATATGCATATGGAACTGGTGTTGTACTTGGGCCTGGGTTTGCTTTGTACTGATAGACTTACATTGCCTTAGGAGGATGTAGCAACATGTGGCAGCAGGTTTAGAGATAGTTTGTCAGGTGTTACTGAGCATGGAGGTAATTCCAAAGCACAGGAATGTCTGGATTAGGTCTGAAGGGGTGTTCTTCATGATTAGGAATGTCTGGATTAAATCTGGAGGTTGTTCTTCATGATTTTCCTCAGGCTACTGGTAGGTTTTGTTCTCAGGGCTGCAGCTCCCTCACTTGGGCTGGCAGCCACAGGGAAGGTGGGATATTCCAGTTGGGATTGGGGGACTAGCTGGGCAGGAGGGCTGAAATTCCTGCTGAAATGTGGAGGGAAATTTTTCCCCCGCTTGTCACTCGTCCCCTTTCTGGGCCTCTCTTGTACGTGTCTGTCCCTCCCTCCCAGTCAGGGTCACTTGTTCAGCTGGAAATAAAGGACTTGGGGAAGTGTCACCTTCCAGTTTATTACTGTGTCAGCATCAGCTGCTTGGTAAATATTGTCTTAATATTTATTGACCAGGGAAGCTGTTCTCACAGCAGCTCTGGAGAGACCTTGAGTTTTGGTACCAGGTGCTGGGCAGGATGGTCATACCCAGCCCTGGCTGTGCCACAGACACCCAGTGTGGGAGGTGCCACTGAACCCTTTTCCTGCTTTCACCACTGCAGAGTTGCACAGCACAGCAAATACCCCTATAACACACGTGCATTTTTGTGGTGGGGACTTGTGATTTCAGGCTGCAGGATGCCAGTTTGGAGGGTTTGGGTTATGCCCACCCACAGGAATTGAACACGTGCCCTTTGAAGGACCTTGATTTGTGGCCCTGTGCAGTAGGGCTGTGGCCTCCTTCCTTCCTTCCAGCCTGGGAGTGTGTCTGGGTTTCATGCTTTTATACTCAGGTTTTATTCAGCAAGGGCTCAGAGGAACTGGGTTGTTTTCCCACCTCGTGCACAGAATCCCAGCAGGACCTTGGGGTGGTTGTGCCTTTGCTGCTCAGCTGTAGGAATTGCCCTTTCAGGATGTCAGCTTCCCAGGATCCAGCTGTTTGGGTTATTCAGTTCCAGCTAATGCAGTGTCTGATCACTGCTGGACTCCAGGCACTGGTGAAATAATAAATAATGACAATGGAAAACAGGTTTTACCTTTCTCAACAGTCATATTGCTGTTGGCCTGGAGATTAAGGGGTGGTTTAGCAGCAGTTGCACTTCAGCTGGTTTTTAGTGTATTATTATTACACAGAAGTAATCTTAAATTGCAATACACAGCGTGGTGGGATCACCATTCCTGTCTCTAGAGAGGCCTGGTGACACTACATGAGTTACTCTCCCCCTGCTCAGAATCCCTCAGTTTTCTATAAATCATTATGAAATGCTTCCCTAAGTTTTTGGGGTATCACCCCTCTGCCTTTCTAACTGCAGTGTTGTCACCTGGGTGTGAAACACAGTGACTGCAGGCACCGTTCCTCGGACCTCGAGGAAGAGCTGGTGAAAGAAACACTTCCAGTGCCTTGTTTGATTGTAAGAGGACAAGGGAATCCTTTGAAAAAGAGAACTGCTCTGTGCTTGTTACACTGGAATGGCCACTCTGGACTGGTCTTTGTGCTTGTGAGCCACATCCTGCAGGAGATGAGGTTGGGGAATAGTGGAACAGTTCCAGCTGAGGCTGCAAACACCCTCACGTTGTGTCTGACCCTCAGCATCCTCAGTGGTGCCCGTGCTGCTCCATCTGTGTGTGGTTTTGGTCATTGTAACCCAGCAGCATGTGCTTTCTGTGTTCACAGGGAATGTTGTGCCCCCTGAGGGACAGTCCCTGCTCCTGTTGTGAGTCCCTTCCCTCTGTGCTCCCCTGTGCTGCATGTCCCAAACCTGTGCCATTCCAGGTGCATGCCCGTGTGCTCAGCAGTGCCCCTGCGCTGGGATAACCATCTCTTTGCATCCCTCCCTGCAGGTTGTGTGGAGGAAACTTGGAGATGCTGCAGGGTCGTGCCCTGGAATTAGGCAGCACCTGTCAGGAAACCAGTACAAGGGCCCCATGTGATGGGCTCTGCAGAGCAGGAGCCGCAGCGCCGCTGGGAGGGAAGAACTGCCTGTGCCCGCCGTTCCCGCTGCCCGGAGGCGCTGCCGGGGCCCTGCCCGTGCTGCCAGCGTGCCCCAGCCCTGCTGCCCCACGCCCTGCCCAGTGCCACGCTGCCCTCGCTGCCAGCCCACCGTGAGGAGCACCGGGGGATGCACCGGCCCGAGCGGATGGTTGGGATTCCGCAGGAGCTGCGCCAGATAAGTGTTATTGTGGTTGGTTCCAGCCAGGCTCTGACAGGCCTGCCCGAGTTCCCCATGGATTGCAGAGAGGTTTGGCCCCCACACCGGAGAGATGTGGATGAACTGTGCCTTTGGTCTCCGCAGCTCGAGAGTCGCTTCTTGGGAACTCCCCTTGATCTGTAACCCAGGTGATTGCTTTGCTTTGGTAGAATACCTGCCCTTGGAGGTGCTAAAGACCATAGAGTCCTAACCAGCCAGTAGTGTAGCATAACTACAGTACTTGTAGTGATCCACAATTTCTTTCTAAATGAAAGTCCAGGTAGCTTTCTCTTGATGCACATCTTCTGAAGAGGTGTGTGGTGTTGGAGCCCTTTAATGAACAGAATGCTTAGGCATCCCTGTCACAGCTCTCAGATCAGGATCTCCATCAGAATTTCTTTTGGAAAGTGTTTTCCAACTGTCAGGATGCTAATTTCTAACTGTTTAATTTCGAGACATGCTGGTTTATTTAACAAGAGCCTGTAAGGATCTAAAAGATTGCACTGCATTATTAAAACAAGCTTTTCTTGCCACTGTAGCGTTCTTTCAAAGAAAAAGGTTTTTATTCTCCTCAGAGCATGTCTTTCATTATTATGAGGCAGAAAGCTCTTGTTCAGATTGCCTGAGATGTGACCAGACGGCGCCCTAGATGTGCTTAGTTTATTTTTATCTCTGTGTATGACATTAGTTGTGTGTATTGAATTACAACGATAGGTATTTTGTGTATATCTAAGAGCAATGATAGTTTCATGTATGAATGTGCAACAGGCTTGTGACTGAATGGCTGTTGCTTAACTTTTTACCATAGCTGAGCATCAAAAAGACTAATAAAAATTAATAATAATAATAATAATAAAAAAAAGGGAATGCAACAATTCCTGGGTTTCTGGTTTGTTCTTGGTTACTGAGATTTGAGCCAAAGTGAGAGCCTCTGTTTTTCCTCTGAGCTTGGACATACTGTATCCGTGGGCAGTTGGCAGTGGAATGTAGCTCTGTTGCTGTACAATCTTTTGTTCTATATATGATGTAAATCTGCTACCTGTCTGCAGCAAAACTGTGTTCATTTGCAGCAGTAATTCTGTTGGGTTTTGTTGTTACTTCCACTTGGTACCATTGGATGTGAGGCCTCTGATCCAGCATTGCATTCTTGGGCTGAACTCTGGTTCACTCCTTCTCCTTGAGTTGGGAATGCAGAATGCAGCCTTCTGGTTTGAAACATGGCACTCCTGTGGTTTCTGCCCCAGAACCCAGGCCAGGCAGCTGGGTGTTGTCCTTCCATGTTGTTTTCTCTCACTGCATAGTTCAGTTCTGGTTGTTGTATTCCTATCTCTGTATGAACAGCTGTAACTCCTGTACTTGTGTCTGCAGGGGCTGATCGAGGGACACTGGTCTTTTGACACTACACTTGTGTAAATTTTGATACTGTAGTAAAACTATTTTTTTACAGTTCTGCATATGATGGGGTATCAAGTATGTGTGTTCATCTTAGCAGTGGTAATAAATTATAGAATCCCACCCTTGTTTGCTCTCCTTTCCTGACCAAAGCTGCGAGGGGCAGTTTGCCTCCAAGGAGCTGTTGGAAATGTTTCCTGCTCACTTGAGAAATTAGCTGCATGTGGGGCATTTTTCTTCATTTTCTTGCCAGGTGTCTTAAAAAAAAAGCAGGAAAGGTGACCTTGCCTCTTTGTTTCATGCTGAGTGAGGAGCAGTGTGAGGGCTGTGCCATGGGGTGGTGACCAGGTGCAAGCTGTTAAGGCTGGGTAAGTTGGGCTGCAATTGCAGCCTCAGGACACCTGTGCTGGTTCCTTCTTCCTCCCAGAGCAGCTTCAAGGTGAGGACAGAGCAACATGGAGCTCCTGGAGTCCTTTTGTTCAGGTAAGAGGTGCTGGTGTGTTGGGGGAGGCTGGTTGTGTCCCACTGTCCCTCTTACATCTCTGCCCCAGGACTGGGCTGTGCTTGTGCCAGTGAGCAAAAAAAACTGGCTCTATCTGGGGGGGGGAATCCTTAGTACTATCAATTAGAGCTGATAAATCCTGTGGTGACCCCTAAACCAGTTTATTAAGAGCAGAAAGCAGGCAGTGTGTGGGGAAGGAGTCAGTGCCCTGAGGGGCCTGTGACCTGCTGGAGTGTCTCTGTGCTGATGAATAAAACTTGCTGTGTAGGTTGAGACCTTCACCTCCTGCTCCTGCACACGTGGCTGAGCCTCTGCAGTGAAATGCAATTGCCCAGGCCTCCTGCACTTGCTTTAGCAGAATTCTGCTGCAGCTCAAAACATGCACGTGTTGCAGGGCCACTCCCAAGGGCTGAGCCTCAGGGAGCTCCCAAATTCACTGCAGAGTGCATTTTAAATAGTACTTGTGTCCTGGGTGTAGGGGGTGGATCCTCCATCCTGCACTGCAGAGTGTAAGGGGGGCAGAAGGTGAGGAATGGCACCCTGTTGGCAGCCAGGGGCTGGTTCCAGCAGAGCCTGTGCCCCAGAGGTTGATGGGCAGGTTTGTGAATGTGGCACAAAGCCAGGGTGCCCTTTGCAATGTTTGAGCCCCCAGCCCTGCTCCCCCTCGTGCTGCCCCAACCTCTCAAACACCAAATGCCTCTCAGGCTCAAACACCACCCTTGCCAGGCCACTGGTTTGTTGAAATCTTTAAATATCTTATTGAAATAAGTCCCAGGGTGTTTTTTGTTGTGAATTCTTTCTGCTGATCTCACTAGTTTGATACAGAAGTGACTCAGCCATTTCCCCCCCACTTCTGAGTGGAAAAAAGTCTTGATGACTTTTTTTTTTTTTAGTTCCTTCAGAGTGTCCCAGGAAATGCAGCTGCTGGTGTGTAATGCCAAGCCCTCCTTATATCCTCACCCTTGTGTTTTGCAGGCTCAGGTGACCCAGGGCCCTCACCCCAGGCCAGCACCTCCTGCAGCTCTGGCCACCCACACCCTGAAGGTAAGAACAGCTCTGCTTGGATTGAGGAAATGGGGGTTCTGCATTAATTGATCAACTGGCAAACAGGCAATGCAGAAATGGTGATGTGAATGAAAATCAGCTTTGGCATAGTCTTATGTAAGTAACAATGTGGCCATGTTTTAAAAGTTCAAGAGATAACATCAACCTTGCTTGAATCTTCCTCAGCTGAGAAAGCTCAGACACTTCCATGTAAGTAACTAGAAAATGGAGAAATATTCATGAGGGTGATGAAGATAAGTAAAACCATAGGATCTTGTGATGTTGATTTGAGGGCTTTGCTGGCTCCTGGAAGCTCCAGCCTGGTCCAAGCTTAGTGGTTCTCCTCATGCTGTGGCTGGTGGGGAAGGACCTCTGGGATTGCACCGTGTGATTCTGTCTGAAAGTTTCCTGAACACCTGGTTCACAGAGAAGTGCCAAAATAATAATACTGAATTATTTAGTATGTTTGTTAGAACATGATAATTACTCTCCCCTTGAATAAGAACTTGTTATTATGATCTCTTCAAAGCTGTGGCCCTGCAGTTTGAAGTTTCTTTGGGTTTTTTTCTCCACCAGTGTGAATAGGTTGAGATACATTTTAAGAATGTACAAGTCTTCAGGTGGAAAAAGTGAAGGAAAAAGTAACATTGGGAATCCATCCCCAGGCTCTGGAAAGAAAGAGGACAAAGGGAAGGGGGTGCAGGTGAATCTCAGTTTAGGTGGTGCAGCCCATTTGCCATGAAGTCACCTGTGTGTGGCAATCACTGAGGCCTGAGAGAAAGGCAGGGTGAGGGAGAAGGGACTTTAACCTTTTCACAGGTGACTTGATTGGGTTTTTTCATCTTGGCTCTTGCTCAATGCCAGGGACAGGGCTGGCCTATGAGCAGTGCTGCTGCCCAGGCCTGAACACCTCACCTGGAGGGCTGGAGGGGGTTGATGGCAGGGTTTTTTTCAGGAATCTTTGCCAGTCCCTGGTGCCACAAGGACATCTTGGCTCAGAGCAGTGTGCTGAGCCCTGTTAAACCTTGGCATCACTCCTGGCTTAAGTGTAAAGGTCAGAGAGGAAGGAAAACATTCTCTTTGGGTTTGAGGGGGCCTTTCAGAAAAGGATGCAGTTTGTTGGCAGAGAGTGGGAACTGGCCAGGACGTCAGTCACTGCCCTGAGGCTGTGGAGCTGCTCAGTTTCCACAGGCATGAGACTGGGAAAGAGAGGAAATCTAAAACTATGCTATTTCCCTCCCCTGCTGAAGGGGAAGTGTCCCCACTCTGCTGTGTGTGCCCATGAGAAAGGCCCGGAGCCTGCCCTGCCCAGCCTTGGGAATCCCAGGAAAAGCACACGGGGAAACCTGGAAGTGTTTCCATGGGAACTGTTCCTCCACTCCTGCTCAGAAACCAGCCCTAAACCACAAATGCTACCAGGCCCCAATTTGTGCACCAAACTACAAACAGTGACAGCTACAAAGGGAGCTGGTGAAGAGCAGGAGTGTAAGTCACCCAAGCTGCTAAATGAGGTGTGTGCCTGGCTCTCCCTGAAACAGCACAGGCAGATAAACAAACCCTTGGGAGAGTTAAAAAAAAGATCATTTTAATTATAGCACATCCAGCCAACATAAACCCCATGGATTGTGTGAAATCAGGTTTGTTCTTCTGATCAGCAGCAGGAAAGCCTGTAGCAGATCAAGTGTGTTCAGGGAGCCATCCTGCTAATTGCTGCTCCTCGCTGAGCCAAAGCAAACGATTTAGACAAAGGAGAGAATTCACTTTTTATTTAGTATTAATTAGGAAATAGCATGTCTGGATGGGCCTCACAATAACACTACATTTCCTAGGGAAAAAAATGTAGTTCTAATCCTGTGAAACAAGTGGAGAATTAACCTTTTGCTTCAGGCTGGAGTCCCACCATGTGCTTGCAATTAGGTGCAAAATGAGGGATGTCTTGAGTGAGGCCTTTTCTTCAATCACAGCAAATTATGAAACTCATTTTAAACCCTTCTTTACGAGTAGTCTTGTGTGTTCTGAGCTTACACTATTGTTAAAGCTGTGATTTTTTTTTTGCTTTCTGTTGTGACTTTCACACTCTTTTTGGGTTTTATTTTTTGAGCCTGTTATGACCATTTTGCACCATCTGTTTGGCTTCTCTATAATTCTGGAATATTTTGAGGCTTGGCTGTGTCACTTGGGCACTCTCACTTTGTGTTGAGGAGAGACTTTAGTTTCCTCCTGTGCTAAAGGGAAGCAATGATGGACTTATGTGGCCGTTTGCGGGGAGCGGATGAGGAGCTGGAGTAGGAACTGGCTGGGGTTCAAGGTGCTTCCTACCCCAATGTAACAGGGCCCAGCATTGCTCTGCCTTCTCCTCCTTTCCCATCAGGCTCGGAACATGCCCAGCTGCCAGAGCTGCTCTGGAGGCCTCTGCCAGTGCCAAAGACAAATCTTGCACGGCATGGGAAGGCATCTTCTCTCCAAGGGAACAAACTGCCACAAACAGCGCCAGGGCCTCTAAATGACAGGCTGTGTGGGTCAGTTTGTGTCCTGCTGAGCCCCAGCCCTGGCTGCCTCCAGCAGTGCCACCCCTGTGGCAGTGTCACCCCTCCGTGCCCGGGCACTGCCCTCAGCCTGCCATGGCCACGGCTCTCTGGGGCTGGCAGGACACCATATGTCAGATGCCTTTCCATGCTGGAATCACTGTGAAAAAGCTGAAACCACATCATACCCACTGAGCCTTTCATAAAGATTTGTGAGTTGAGAGCTGCTGCTGCATCTGTGCAAAGAGAACAGTGTACATGGTGATTATTATTATTGTTATGTGCACACCAGGTCACCAAACCTGTGGGGCTTGGGTGAGATTGTGGTCTGGAGGGTCTTGCACACTCCCAAACAAACCCTGTTCTCTGCTGCAGTGCCCCAAAGGCAGCATTTTTCCCTTGCTAAGGCTCCCAGCACAGTTTCTCAGCTGTCATGGTCCTGGTGTACCAAATGGTTAAAAGGAGAACCCAAAGCAAAAAGGTGTGTGGCCAGTCTGGTGTTTTGTATCTCTGCATTCAGTGGCGTCTGAATTAGTGATTTCAGAGTTAAATATCTGCTCACTGAACACAGGTAGAGAGAGCACCTCATGGCCAGGTGAGGTAACCTGGAGCTAAGAGGACTCCAAAGCTCCTTCATCTCATCACAGTAGATAAGTCGTGTATGTGTTCAAAGATAATGCCTCCCAGAGGTTAATTGTAGCTAGAAGTTTTTTTAAAATGCTCATCTTTACTGTTTGGCTAATAGTTGTAAAAGTGGGGAGAAAAGGTAAGATAATGATGAATGGTTAAACCTTGTCTCTATAAATCCACTAGTTGCATTAGGAGGGAAAACGAAATACTTGTTGAAGGTGGTGCACTCTGAGATTAACAAGTGACAGTGGTTGGTTAAAATTAAAAAAAACAACAAATGAGTGAAAACCAGACTGCTTGAGGCTCTCTGAGCAGCTTCCCTCGGCCCTCTGAAGCTGTGCCTTTCCTTAGAGGGTAGTTGGGCCTGCCTTTCCCTGCCAATATCCCTGCTTTAGCAGGAAAAGGGAACAATGGGGAGTAGAGGCATTTGATAACGGTGTGACAGCGGTCAGTGCCCGCAGTAGTGCTGATAAGGCTTTATCTGTGATCTCGAGGAGTTAATTGACGCTCGGTGTGCCTGGAAAGCCTGGCCCGGTTCCGGCGGGGGAGCTGTGCCTGCCGTGTCTGTGCCTGTGCCGGGGGAGCTGTGCCTGCCCTGCCGTGTCTGTGCCGGGGGAGCTGTGCCTGCCCTGCCGTGTCTGTGCCGGGGGAGCTGTGCCTGCCCTGCCGTGTCTGTGCCGG
>JAOXXN010000446.1:1178557-1197638 GCA_026770055.1 Myrmophylax atrothorax
CCGCGCGGGGTTCGCTCCGCTCCGCGCTGTGTCCCCACGGCACGGGCCAGGGCCAGGGCCGGCGGCAGCGGGCAGGACTGCCCTCGGAGCCCCTCACGGCCTCATCTCCCCTCATCTCCGTTCAGAGCCCTCATCTCCCCTCTGAGCCCCTTCACGGCCCTCATCTCCCCTCTGAGCCCCTTCACGGCCCTCATCTCCCCTCACAGCTCTTGCCTCTTCTCACGGCTCCTCACAGCTCTCATTTTCTCTCAGAGCCCCCTGTCTTCCTCCATTTTCCCCTCACAGCCCCCTGTCCCCCCTCGGGGCCCGCCATTTTCCCCCTCGGAGCCCCTCCATCTCCTGTCACAGCCTCCATGACCCCCCATTTTCCCCTCACGGACCCTTCACAGCCCTCATTTTCCCCTCACGGACCCTTCACAGCCCCCATTTTCCCCTCACGGACCCTTCACAGCCCCCATTTTCCCCTCACGGACCCTTCACGGCCCCCATTTTCCCCTTCACGGCCCCCATTTTCCCTAACAGCACCCCCTTCTCCTCACAGCACCACAGAGACCTGGACCCCCAGCCATAGTGCAGGTACTTGCCATAGAGACAGAAAATGCTGAACTGAGAGGAGGAAAAATGTGTTGAATTTGGAGATTTCCAGTCATTTGTGCCATAGAGGGGAAAACTTCTTGGGCTGAATGGGATCTACATAAATAATTTGTGCCTTTGTTTGTGGTTAACTGTGTGTCAGAAGCTGTCAGGGTCAAAGACTGAGGAAAACTTCCTGAAGGCACAGTATAAACGTGTGTTCTAAGTCATATTTGCTCCATTTTACTTTTATGTCATCATAGAAACTATATAAACAGCCAAGTTCATAAATCAGAGCAATTGCAAGAGGGGAAGATATTTAGTCTAATAACCTCATGCTATTTGTTTGGATGGGGAGGAACTATTAGGCAGACTTTTTGTTTTTCATAGGAGTAATTCAATATGTTCCCTAAAAGGTTTCTGGCTAAACTGCCCATTAACCACATTTGTAAGTCCTATTTCACGCATTATTAGGCTCAGAATTCCAGTGGCCTGAACGAGAGGAGCTGATATTAAATTGAGGGGGATGGTATTGGAAGAGAACAGTGCAACAGGTCCAGAGTAACTCTCTGCTCAGATGTGTCCTGTGGGTTTTCATCCTTTCAAAGAAATAAAGAAGGCCAAAGGGCAGACAAATACGACTGCAATGCTGGAATCTCAGCTGGACTAAGACTGCAAACAAACCCAATGTTTTTATTCTGTTTTCAGTTACTTGAGCAATCTGTACAGTATTCCAGCCCACCAGAAAATTAATGCTGGTTTGCCAGTTATTCACCCTAAAGAAAGGATCCAAATCCCTTCATGTTTCTGTTGCTGCTTTACAGGCACTGATCTGTTAACTGGGATTTTATGGGTATAAATGACTGGAAAATTAGCTCAAGGTGGTGCATTTTCTGTTCTTGTTTTGCTGTGTCTGATGGGATTTCCCAAGGAGTAGGTAAATTGCTTGGAGATTGTCAAATGTAGTAATTAAAAAGGTTTAAAAATCCATTTCACCTGGCCAGTTGGTGGAGACTGGTGACTATGTATGGGGTTTACTCCAGGTTTGTGGAGCCTGGGGCTAAAACCACACGTAGTTTACTTGGTCTTAGCTTAGTGTTTATGTTAGTACAGGGTATAATTTTTTGTGGTGCTCCTGGGAGGCATCTGGGAGTGCTCGATGGCCTTTCCTTGGGAACACTGCTCAGAACTCTGCTCCTCTGAGGGAAGGGCCTTCCAATTTGCTTCTGACTTCAGCCCTAGTGCTTCAAATAGTTTCAGAAAAGTAAGGCAGATCCCAAACACCTTAATTAATGCCATTATTATTAACACATTTCCCTCTATTTTAAAAATTCCAACAAGTGCCTATTAGGGTTTTTTTGCTTAAATCGATGCAAAATATTTATTTGCACAAAGAAATGCCTTTATCTGTTCGGGAGACAGGTTTGGTTTGCACATATTGACTGCTGTGCACAGGAACAGTCACTGCTGATTAGAGGGGTTTGCAAAGCACTTGTACAAACAGATTTCTCCCCTTTGCCTTCTGGCTTCTCTTCCCATCTTGGGTTTTCCAGGTGCAGAATGGTCTTCACTCAGAAGAAAGACCATCTGTGTTTTGTCGATGCTCAGAGGAACAAACCTTTGCAAATGAGAGCTGAGTTCAGTCCTGCTCCTTTCCTGCCTTGCTGCTGGAGTTGGGTTTGTGGCTGTGCCAGACGAGTTGGCAGAGGCTGCTGGGCCTTGCGCAATCCTGCTGGGCTGTGGCTGGAGCAGCTCCCCACTCCTTTTATCCTGGAGGAGTGTTTGCTTTGTGTATGAATGTCAGTCTGTCAGAGAAACAGCATTTATCCTGCAGACAGTGACAACAAACACTGCGTTGCTCCAAGTCCAAGATTCCCCTTCCCAGCCTCTGCTGTTGCTGTGCCTCAAAGCAAAGCTGGGGGATGGAGAGAAATAATGCAGAAAAGAGAATTTGCTGAACACCTTTGCTGATGTCACCACAGTGGGTGCTGTGAACCTCCCTGGGGTGGTTTTGGTCACACTGTGCAAGTGCAGGTCTCTGAATAGGATTCTTGTGGGTCCCTTCCAATTCAGAATATTCTGTGATTCATACATTTATGTGTGTGTGTGTCTCCTCCCTGGCCATGGAGCTCACAGCAACCAAAAGAGGTTTCCCTCAAAATTTCCCTGCACCCATTTGTTGGCAGGGGAGTGAATTATGGCACCTTAGTAATGGTGTTGGGCCAGCTCCCTGCTCTGAAATGTGAAGTGCTAGAGCAACAGAGACATTTTCTGTGCTTTTGCAGGGTCTAATTATTTGCTTTGTGAGTGGAAGAGCTGCTGTTTGTGGGCTGTAACCCCCCATCTTGAGCAGGAGCCCCTCTGAAGGCTGAGGAGCACCAGGGATGGTGCAGGAAGCAAGGAGGGCCCTGCCTGGGCATCACTGACCCAGCAGGACTGCACGTGGCAGGTGGTAAAGTGCCTCAGCAACTGATATGCTTTTAAATATATGTATGTTTTAATTTTAAAGAATGCTAGTTCTTATCTGGTGGTTTGTGGAATATATAACTTGTTTGCATAAATAGATTTTTACTTGCTCAAAGACTTGCTATGAATTCTATCCTGGCTGGGCTTAATAAGTTAATGCAAGACCAGAATAAAGAGGAAAGTCCAACCTTTAACCAAAGCACAAAGGAATCCTGTGGATGTGGAGCTTTTCTTTCCCTCTGCAATGAATGTACAATATTTTTCTCCATTACTAGTTTTTGGCTGTGGAAGTGAAAATATAGAGGCTGGTGACCCAAGGCCATAGGAATGAGGGAATACAAGTACATAAACCCATTTGTACTAAAATACTACATTGTCCAGAAGATAAGTGTGTTAGTAGTGGTAGGAGAATGATGACTTGCTGTGAACCATCATGGCTTATCCCATGCAGAGCATTCCCTGTGGACTAAGGGCTCAATGATCCTCTCAGCCATCCTAGGGTAGCAGGAATTGAGGTTTTGTGTTTCACTCTGAACTCAGTGGATCAAGAAAGAGAAGCCAAAAAGCAGAATTGATGATTAATTTGCTGAGTGTGCACACTGGTACTCTGCAAATCTGCACGGCTTAGCCCACTTCAGGTTTGTGTGGTCTTCAAAGAGTAATGGCACAGGCCTGCTTGGTGCAGAGGAGCTGGAATGTTTTAAAAAATCTGTATTTGAAGTTTGAAGAATTTGAAAAAGTCCCTCCTTGGGGCCCACAGAAAGTTTAAGTTTCCATGTCTGTGCTCTCAGTTTCTCTAAGTGGTTGTCATCGTGCTTGACCTTAGAGTGAGTGTTCCTGAATGCGTTACAGGCTTTCAAAAGTGAGTTTGATGTTGTTGTAAGGCAAGAAATAACTGTCTAGCAGGTTCTCCTGCAGCCAGTCTTGCGTGGCCAGTTAGAGCTGATGATGCACCACAGGTTGTTAAACAATTTTAAGCAGGCCCATTGCTAGACCTTGTAAACCCAACGTTTAATGAAGCGAAACGCAGATCAGTGGGAAATTTTGTGCAGTGGCTCAGCTGTATCGATTACAGGGTTCAAAGAGTTTCAGTGTGGACCTATTAAACATCCATAATGTTTGGGTTTGGAACGGTGCTTGGCAAATGCTAACAAGGCTGAAAATAATTCCTGCTTTCCAATCATGTGCTACTTTTCGGTCAGCAGGGAGTGGCTGTTGACACGGGATGTGCTCTTGGGTCAGTGTGACTGGGCTGCAAAGGGAAGGGTTTGTGTGCTGGTGCAGTGGCAAAGGCACCACTGCAGCCCGTGTGGCTGCTGAGGATCAGGTGTCAGAGCTCCCCCTCGGCCCCCGCATTGCTGCCCAAGGGGATTGTGCCTGTGCCACACGAACGTGCACTTGTAAAGGGCTAAACGTGGTGTGAGTGTGAGACAGCCCCTGAGCAGTGCGCTGTGCTTGTGGCACATTGCACCGATCCGCGGGGCCGGGACCGGCTGGAGGCCGTGCCTGCCCCATGGCTGTGTGTGTGTGTGTGTGGCAGAGCAGCTCAGAGTGCCGTTTAGCTCCGCTTGGCTCGGGCTCGCTGAGAGGCGGATCCTGGCTCCAGCCCCGGCCCTGCTGAGAGCTCTGTAATTTGTACCCACTCAAGGATGCCGGCGGCGCTTCCTCTGCTCACAGAGCCGTCCTGAGCTCTGCACTCTCAGCCCCGCCGTGCCCTCCTGGCCGGCGGCGGGCCGGGAACGGGAAGATGTACGATCGGGCAGTGCTGCAAAAATAAAATCAATACAGATCAACCGAAGGGTTTTAATCTTGCCTTGTAATAACTCCTTATCTCTCCATCCCCCATATCCATTACAAATGTGGTGTCATTGAGCGCTGCTCGCTTGCAAATCACCGCGTCCCGATGCAGAGTAGCGGGTATAAATACGTATGCACTCCAGAATTGCACCCCTTGCTGTGAGAATGGAGGGGGGCGGTGCATGGAAACAAACCCAGGCAGCTGTTTTGGCAAGTATAGCAGGAATTTCCTTGGGGAAATAAGAGTGTGGGTGCTGTGTGGGAGCCTGGCAGTTCCTGCTCCTGGTGACTGGTCCAGTGACAGTCACACAGTAACACCTGGGCAGGAAGGGTTCCTCTTCTGTAAAACAGCAGCTCCCTCTCCTGCATATATTGTGACAACAGCAATTAGAAACATAGCAGCACACCAGGGAACTGCTAAATATAGCACGGCCTGAAGGGATGGGCTTATGTTGCCCGGATTTTTTGTGTTGTGATTCCCCATCCCTACCCACTTTATGGATGATGCAGGAGAATTTAAAGGTCAGGTGGGCAAACTAGTGAGGAGGAGGAAGAGGAATCCCTACCTCTGTCACTGTGGCATAAAGAATAGAGTAAGGAAAGTAGGTTGGGAAATAAAGGACTATTAATTCAAAAGGAGTTTTTGCTAGTCTGGTAGGTAAAGCTCCTGTCGGTTCTGGGATAAGCAGGAGGAAGAAATGCTGAACTGAATGTGTGGTGGCTTGAGCACCCCCCGATGTTGGCCCTGCACTGGGAGCCCAGAGCAGAAGGCTGGGGCTGGGCCCACAGTGCTGTCAGATACCACAGCTCCTGTGCTGGAAATCCTGCCTTTAAGAGATTCTTTCGTTTTAGGAAGTACAGAGAGAGGGAGTGCTTTAATTCTTCAGAGTCCTAATTCAGGATGAGTTGTCACTGCTGCAATAACTCAAATTTTGCTTGTGCATAATACATTATTTATTTTAGGGAGGCTGAATGAAAGAGCTCCCTTGCTCTCTGTGGTGCACAGCAGTCTGGGGACACTTTGGTGCTTAGTTTAGCAGCTTACTCTTCTAAAGACTTGATGTCTTGTTTGTATTGCCTAAATAGATATATCCTATTTCCGGGAGCTGTTGCTGGTGTTGGGCTTTTATGACAGTCTTTATACACAGTTTTGTTTTTAGCATGGGAGAGGTCACAGCATGTTGCCAACTCAGAATACCTGACACTGACAAGAGGAAGCAAATTTCATTAAACAAAAAAAGGGGTCAGCACCATACAGGCTGATTATTTATAAATAGTGCCTCCAGTCAATACCTGATGGTTTATTGGACTTAATGAAACTCCTGGTAGCCAAATGTGTATTTTAAGAAGGCGTTTGACCTTGGGCATCTCTCCTGCTGGGGGAGACTGTCTGCTGCATCAGTGCTTCAAATCAATAACCTCCAGCACTGTCCTGTGGAGATCCCTTGTTTTTAAGGGTGATATTGCAAAATGTGGCAATATTCTGCTGATGAATGACTTGAGACTGATATCCCTGAGGGGAAGGGTGGGCAGGGTTATGTGGTGACTCTAAAAATGCACTGATAATGAATGAGGAAAAAAACTGCTGGAGATGTCATTTTATCCATTTAGTTCTTGGAACTGCTGCCCTTGCATCAACCTTTACCAACACCGTCTGTGGGTGCCTGAGTGAAACCTGTTTGTTGTTTCTCACAGATGTCATGGGGTTAGGGCTGTGAAATCCATAGTCTGTTATTCCGCTGCTTTTAATCATGGGAGCAGTGACATCCCTGTGTGCAGAAACTGTTCTTGGCTTGTGCACAGAATCAAGGCTGTAGCCCAAAAATCAGCACTGAAGCGTCACTTTAAGGGCTGGCTGCACATTTGATGCTGTTGCCTATAGACAGAGCAAGAGTGAACAGTATAAACTTAATATATATTAGTTTGACAAATCTACCTATGCCAAATACAACTTGCTCTGTAAAATGTGTAGCCTTTCACAAAGATAGTTCTGTTCCTTCCTCGTAAGCGTTCCTGTCATGGCTCCCAATCTCTGTCCGTGTAAATGCTCCCGTGTCTTTCCCTTGACACAGACTGGCTGTAAGAGAAGCAATAAATGCAAGTGTACAAATAGATACTTGATTGCAAATTTCCAAAATAACTTTTTTAATGACATCTTTTACATGCTTTATGTACTGAAGGGCTCAGCAGGGTCTCTTCATAATATACAGTGTGATTAATTCAAATGAGAAACAACAGTCATGCAGACAGGCTTTGCAGCTAATGAGCAGGATGCATAAAATATGCTCTGCCTCACTGAGGTGTTATTGTCATCTGACATTTTTGGAAACTCCCATGGAATTTATTTTGCATGAGCTTCTGACAGTGCTAATGGAATCAGTGAGTTATTGCCTCTTTGTCTTGAGACTTGGACTAATCCTCTGTGCAGGTTTTTGGAAGTTTCTTTTTGCACAGTTCTGAGTTGGGCACATTGTTAAGAAAATTGCAGGTAGGAAAGGTTGTCCCAGCAGCACAGGCAGTAGAGACACATCACTGTAAGTCCTGCTGTTTGCACCAATGAGTCTTAGAAGTTTGTTGCCTGTTTTAAATCCTGGGCCTTGACAAAGGGGTCTGGTTGCCTAACCTGAAAGAACCTCATGGGAACCCTTCTGGATGGTGAGTGACAGGGACTTTGTGATGGTCAGGAGCTACATTTTGGTAGAGGCAGTGGGTGTCTCCACAAAGACACATCCCAGAACACGCTTGTTTGTGGAATGCTGGGTGCTTTGGCCTTTCAAAGCAAAATCTTTGTGAATGAAGAGGAATCCAGCCTCTTCATTCTTGAGCTCTTCTTAAAAAGAGCTCATTGTTGGTAAATATGGTTCTAGCCCCACCTGAGTGTTTCCCAGGGCTTGGGTGTGTAACCAGAACCGGTGTCCCTTCATCCATATCAGGCATTTGATATGAACAAGTGTATTGTGTGTTGAAATAACAGACTTCAAGCTTTGCCTAGAATATGTAAAAACCCCACTCCCTGCCCAGCCTGAAGAATAAATGTTGCTGGGAAAATACCTTGAAGGGAAGTGTCCTCAGTAAAGCCTGGTATGTGGTTTCCCTCACTGAGCTCTGCTGTGCTCTGTCCTGGGCCATGTGAGGGCACCTCCGGGTATTCCCTCCCTGAAACTCCACTGCACTCATTAAGCAGGGAGCCCTTCATTTCCCTTGCTCAGTCAACAAGCCTTTTTAGTGCCTTAGCTTTTGAAATCATCCTTTTACAGAGAAGATCTGCCCCCCTGAAAGAAAACAGGCACAAGAAAACAGAAGAGGAGTTGCTAAAGAGATAAATGACAGAGTCAGCCTTAAACCCTGCACTTGCAATTTATTTGAAGAAAATGTTCAGCGAGTGCAAAGACAGGACATCTGTTTCATGCTATTCCCACAGCAACCTGCTTATTCAGCTGCAGACATGCCCACCTGCTCCTCTAATGAGCTCGGATCTCCCCACCTTCCCTGGGCCCTGCTTTGAACCTGAGCAGAGCTGTCTGAAGCAGGGGGGCACTTCCGAAAATCTAGCGTAGAGTGACCCCTCTGCATTTGTGCTCTTGGAGCCTCTGACTCCCACACTGCTGGGGTTGTGATGGCTAAATTAGGCTTTACAGTACACAGTCTTAATGTAGGATGTTGTATGTGCAACTAGAGCAGTTTGGGGGCTGGTGAGGAGTTGGGCTCTGGCCTGGAAGAGGGAGTATTTCCGTGTGATCCTTTCCTAACACCTTGCTGGTGTTTGGCATTTACAATTGACTGCTTACTCAAACTAAAGGATAGCAGAAAGCAACTGATTTTTTTTTCCTCCCTGTGCTTTAATTTTACAAAGTAAATACCACAAAGAACTGCTTTGCAGGTGCTTTTTAGCACAGTGAGCATAACGCTTGGGGAATGCAGCTGAGATCCTCGGCCAAGGCTGCAGAGTCACTGTTTCAAAATTCATATGACTTTGGTAGGAACTCTGGCCCGAGTACTCACAGGCTGCAGAGGTGCCCTCAGCAGTGGGGGAAAGTGCTCCAAAGTGGTGCAGTCATTGCTCAGGAAACCTTGTTAGTCTGTGCAGAGGGAAGGAGGGAGGGAACACCCTTGGAGCTTCGCAGAAGTGGCGGATCCTGGTGCGGTGCCCGCGTTCCTTTGGAGCCTGGGGATTGAAAACTGTTCAGTTGTACCTGAACATTCTGACCTGACTTCTCTTGGCCTGTACAGAGCACAGTAAATGGGGCAGCAGGCAAGACAAAGAATGTTCTTTGCAGACTCCCAGGCAAAGATTCCTTCTTGGGCACAAACATCCCAGAGAGCCTTTCTGAGTGTCCTTCCTTACACCAGGCTGTTCTTTGCTCTCTGTACAGCCATGGGCAGATGTAGATCTCATTCAAGAAGGACCTTTGGTGTTTTTACTGTGCTCGACTCTGCCATTAATTCACCATTTACTTTGTGGGATGCCTTTTGCATTATACCAGTCACTGTTTCCTGGGCTAGTCTTGGCAGGAGAGGATGTGTGTCTGATGGATTCCCAGGAAGGCTCAGTGCAGGGTCCAACGAAGGAAAAGGAGTGAAAAAGTGCCTTGTGTTGGCACCTCCCAGTAAATATTCTCAAGTAACTGGAAGAACATGATAAACTTAGCGTGGCACACAGCCACTGTGCTGTCAAGTGTACAGTCTGGGTGGTGTGAAGGGGAGCTGTGTAGGAACTGGGAGATGGGATAGATGTAGATGTATCCAGCAGCTCTGCTGGTGGTGTCCTCACTGACCAAAGAGAGGATCTCTGGAATAGTGAAAACAGCTTCTCAGTGTCATCTGAAAGATTGTTATCTGTGAAGGAGACAGGTTTACTCTCCTGATGAAATAATCTCCCTGGCTTTGTCATCCTGAGCACACACTTCTGTTTGGTATTTCATTTCCTTTGCCACTAACTTTTCAGAGGATCAGGGTAAATATCAACAGTGCATTTTGGTGCCAGCAGAATCCTGGATGTGGGACTGGGATGTGCTGTGGTGGTGGTGGCCAACAATCCTGAGCGATGACTGGAGGCACTGGGGCTGTTTGGCAGCTGTGCTTGTGCCTCTGCCCCCTGCCAGGAGCTCTGTGTCACACCAGTGTCCTCTGCCACGTGCCAAAAGCAAGTGGCAGCGAGACCATGAGCCAGAGGATCCTCTCTGATGTGGAATCCCACAGCTCTGGCAGAGCACAGATAATTATCCAAAAGCTTCTACATCAGTGCTGGGTTGAAGGAGTCTGTGGGATTCTCAGTAACAGGAAATTTTGTGTCTGCACGTTGGACCTGACCAGATGAAACTCGGCAGCAGTGGCTTTGTGAGGGATGTGTGAACATGGGGCCTGCAGAAAGCAACCAGATATTGCAGCTAATGAAAGGGGATCTGCAAATAAGCATTTCAGTGCCACCCATTGTGGGAATCCTCTTTACTGTGACGGGAAAAGGCAGCAGACCTCTCTGCTGCTGTCTCCCAGGAGCAGCAGGTCCACAGGAGAGCTGTGACTTTCCATGTTGGAATGAGCAGGAGCAAATTGACACTTTCTGCATAGGCAAAAAAAAATTGGCAGTGGTTTGTTTGCAGCATCTCCATTTGTAAAAAAAAATCTCATGGCAATTAGTTTTATTGGGTTTGGCCAAATGCCAGGTAAAAAGCTGGATGCTGAGGTGGATAATGCATAGTATTGGCATGGGCCAGCCATGCCCCACTTCCAAAGCTTCTGGTGTCTTTAGTGGCTTGTGCTGCACAGCTGTTGCATGCCCTGAGCGATGGGGAGAGCACCGTGCATAGCTGAGTGTCTTTGGCAATGCCCAGGATTAAAAGTTACGGTATTTAAGTTGTTGTATCTGTGGAATTAAGCATAATGGATTTTTCCTGTTATTGGCAGTTAGGCTCCTTGAGGCAGAGGAACAAATGAGAACATGGAATTACAGCAGGCTGTAAACTCAGTTTAGCACCAACTATATATAATTATACTTAAGAAATGACAATAAACCCATGGCATGATAGAAAAAACTTGAATCCTCTCTGGAAGGATGCCTTTGCCATTTGTAGCCATTTCCCACGCTTAGTAACTTAGTTATACATTGATTTCAGTAAACTGTGGCTCACAAGATGGCATTTAGCTGATTAAATGGAGGAAAGAGGGATAGTGGCCAAAGGGTTGTTGGACCACAGAGGGCAGTCAGGGCTCTGTTCTCACTCAGGCGTTGCTGGGAGGGGTCTGGGAACTCTTCTGGGACCAGGGAAAAAGGGAGGATGTTCCAATCTGCACAGCATCAAAACTCACCTCTTTCTTTGCCGAAAAAGCCAAACACTTGTCTCAAACTTGGGGATGGCCTTGCAGGCTGGGACTGAGATGTGCTCCAAGAGGAGGTTGTTATGGAGCAAACGTCACTGCGGTGTGTGTTGCACCTCTCCCAGGAATGAGCAGGCATTTTCCAGACCCATTATTCTAGTTTTTCCTCCAGTGACAAAAAAAGTTATATATACACAGCAGACTGGAGCACTGATTAATTACAAACTATTAATTACAGAGATGGATATTAATGAGGTTTTTTTCCTTCCTACTGAATGACAGAATAGTTTATTCATTCCTAACTTAGAAATAATAAAAAGCAGATGCCCTAAAATAGGTTCAGTTGCCACTGAGGTGCTGATTGAGCAGTGGCTTCCCAGCAGTCAGTCCCTTGTGCTGCTCCCTGCCCTCGCCCGCAGAGCTGACATTAACAGGGACGTGGCTGCAGCGTCTCACAGGCAATGGCTGCAGGTTCCCAGCACTGTGACAGGGCGGTGCCCTGCACCTCACAGCCCAAATCCATCACACGCACCCCGTGTGGGAGGGGCAAAAGATCAGCTTGTGCTTGTTTAACCACAGGACATGCTGGAGAGTAAATTTATATCCCCACTTAAATTTTGTCCCGTTTAAAACAATTGATTAACTCCGTTGATGCCATTACCTTATCTCTACCAGTCAGTAGAGTTGTTTCCATCTAAGTAATTCTGTAGGGACTGGACAGGTCTTGATACCTCAGCAGAGTGTTTGCAGGTGTCAGTTTTGTTTAAGCACTGTGATAACTGACTGTAAGGGGCTGATTTTATTCCTGTAATATCCATGTTAATAACAGTAACTTTAGAGAAACCCATTAGAAGTCTGCAGTAGTAATTTAAAAGAAAGGTCAGCTGCCCCATTCCCTATTCTGGTATGGTGCAGTCAGTAACTTTTGATGGACACATTAACTGATGCTGCCATCCCTGGGCATACTGGAATCAAAATTGGGCTTCTATTTCATTCCCAGTGTAAGGAACACCTGCAATGAAATGGGCTTTTAGCTGAAACAGGTGTTTCCAACAGAGGGAAGGTTTGCTGTTTAAACTGCATTCAGCCAATACTGTGGGTGTCTGCCAATAGACAGCAACCCATAATCTATATATAAATTAAACAAAACCCCCTTCCTGACAAGAATATTATTAAAGCTGCAAAGTCAGACACTTGGAGGTGAAGAAATGCCAGCATCAAAGTTTCCTGGGTGACCTCAGTTTGTCCTCTCCTTCCATCGTGCACATGCATAATGATGCAGCTTGTAATTATACAGCCAGAAGTTACTACTTTCTTAATTCAATATGCAAAATGCCCTTGCTCTTGGGGCTGTGCAGTGCTGGGGCCTTGGCTCTGGACTGTTACTACATAAAAAGGTGCTTTGTGGAACAATACCAGATTTCTGCCCAGAGAAAAACGTGTTGGGGTGTTGTCTTGGGGATTCTGCAGTAACTTAAATAGCCCATTAAAGTCAGACTTGCCACACTGTGGATGAGGATGTGGGAATGGGGCCTCACACCTGTACAGGTGCCTTCAGAAATGAGCTGGAGGCTTGGAACATAACCCTGCAAGTAAAAATAAACTGGCAATCTTCCAGGAGTTTCTCCTGATGTTGTGTGGCTCTGTCTGTGAGCACACGTGTGTCTGGGGAGCCCTGGTGGGACTTTAGGTTTGTTTGAAAAGAACACTTGGGGCTTTATGAGGTAATACTTTTCTTGGGGGATTTAGGACATGGTCCTGGCAAGAACAAGCAGCACAAGTTTCCTTGGTCATCTGCTTCTGCATTTTAAACTTCTTTCTACATCCTTCTTCTTCTGGGTAGTTTAAAAGTTTTTTGCTGTGTATTAAGTTTTGAATTTATTCATTGCTTACAGACAACAAAAGGGAAAAGCCCCCAGTTTTATTCAACATATTTTTTGGTTGAGATGATAGATTAAGTTTAAATTTCTGGAACTAATGTGTACATCTGCACATGAAAAGTTCAATTGTTTTCTTTTAAATAGGAGTTTCTGTTTAATGCTTGAGTTTACTCCTGCTTCAGAAGGCAAAGGAAATCCTGGTATAGAGCCCAAGACAGGGAGTCATAACAGAAGCTAAACTGAAATTAGACATGAAAGCCTTTTTTTTTTTAACTCTTTTGTCTCTGGAGCTCTGGAGAGTGCTCCCTCTCCAGTGAGAGCATCATGGAAAGGAAATTCAACCTCATTGCAAAATGTTTTATTCCTCTGAGACAGAAAGTTTGAGCAGAAATATTTTTAAGAGTGGCAGTCTGTGTTTCTCTGGTCAGACTATGCAAAGCCACCACTTCTAATCTCATTTGGGGGTTACCCTGCAGTTTTAAGCCTTTGGCCACAGTTGGCCCAAATATCAGCACACACTCCATCAAACCCCTGAAGGCACAGGGAAGAACAGAACTTGTATAGGAGTTTATTCATTGAACTGTCCATGTGAACGTACAATGAATTTAGCGAGTTTGGATCCTGACATGACAAAGTCTCAGCAATGGAGGCACAACGTTGGCTTGTGCTGCATCTCACCAGGGGGTTTGCAGATCCAAGTGAGTGGCACTCACCTCCTGGGGCAGACTCGGGGTCTGCTCTCCGTGGAGGTTTTCCTCAGCTTTTAGTGGCTCTGTGTGAATTATCCTTCAGACAGGTTCCTGTAAAGGAAATATCATTCCCAGAGGCAGGATCAACCTGCTAAAGGTTGTTCAAAGGAAAAACACTACTGGTTCTGTTTACAGAGACAAAACTTAGCCCATGAGCTCTGTAGCATCAGCCTGTTTTTATTCCTGTGATACCAGCTGGGAGCAGGGGGGTGCAGGTGGAATGGAGATGGACTTGGATTAGTGGTTAGGGGGAGCTGGGGGTTCAGTGTGTGTTCTTTTATTCTCTTGGGTTGGGTTTGCTCACAGAGGGCTGTAAGTCTGTTTCAGATGGTAACCTAGAATTGCATGGGGCTGCAAGTCAGGTGGAGCTTTGGTTCTTCAAACTCAAATATTGTTAAACTCAGCAGAAAAGTGCTGCAAATGTGGTGTGAGGGAAAGGCACGTCAGACTCTTGGTGTAAGGCCTGGGATTGAGCCAGATGTCTCAAAGACAATATGCAAGTCACACTTGCAGCTGAGGAACATCCTTATACCCTTGTAGGGAAGTTTGTCACCTTCCCAGACTCATAAAGTTGTGGTGTGGGGTTTTTTTCCCAGCCTGAGCTGGTGACTGAAGCTCATGTGCTTGCAGAGCACCAGCTTGCTGTCGTCTGGTTTGCCATTTGCAATTAAGTCTAAATGCACACATGTGCATTCCCCAAAGGACAGAAGCAGCAGTGAGCTCCCCAGTGGCAGGGATCCGGGCTCCCCGCCCCGTGACAGGGGGATCCGGGCTCCCCCCACACCGTGACAGGGATCCAGCTCCCCACTGTGTTTGCCCTTTGGAGCACGGAAGGTTGTGTGCTGCACCAATCTGCAGGGCCCTGCCTCTTAATTGTGCACTGTAATCAGCCTCTGGTTTGCAACCTTGTGCAGTGACTGAGCTTTGTCCTCCTGCTGAGGGCACGGTGGGAGGTGACTGTGCAGGGAAAAGGCACGAAGGGAGATCAGGTACTGCCAAAATCCTCCTCCTCGATGCTGTGAGGCTTGTTGGGGTTGTGTGAGCTTGTATTTTATAGTGTATTGATTGGTAAAGGAAGCATAAAATCCTGCAGAAACCCACATTGCCTCGGGCAGTTTCCATTACCCAAACTGAACCCAAAGGGCTGGGGTCCTAAAGAGCATTAATTCCCCCCTAAAGATGTGCGTGACCTTGGATTAATTTGAAGTCAGGAGGAGCAGGTCCCACTCAGGCTGTCACAGGAGTTTGCAGGCTCATAGGAAGAAACCTGTGATATGCACAGTGATAAACCCCTGTAGGGTGAACCAGAGACACCTTCGTTGCATCAGCCAAGTGGAGGAGCTGCAAAGTTATTCTGCTTTCCCAAAAAAGGAAGAGTGAAGGACCTGTGCTTTGGCTTTTGCTTTGCTTTAGTAAAAATCTGTGTAGAAATGAGCACACTCAGAGCTGTGAGGAAACCTTTCAGCAGCAGTAAAAGTGGGCTGGGGGTAGGGGGAGAGAGATGTGACTTTGCTTGTTACGGGGTGTCCATGGTCCAGGTGCTCCTCTTCATGGAGAGCTAAAAATCCAGGGGCAGAAATGGCAGAGTAACCCCATCCCTGAACCAAAGTGCCGTGTGCCCAGAAATCAGTAGAGCAAGTCACACTGTGACCATGAAATTGTGGATTTGAAAGGCTGAACTGGATAAGCTCAGATCTAGCATTGCTTCAGCCTCCTGGAGTGGGTGAGCCTACAGTGTAGGATGGTTCTTTGACTCCTGCCTGGAATATTTAGCTTCCAGAATCCTTTCTGGAGCATCAGCCTTTCTCATCTAAAACAATCATCTCTGCTTTGGTGGAATCCCATGAGACAGAATCTGCATCAATGCCATTGCTGCACCCCTGTCTGGATTGAAACATACACTGTTGCATCTTAGGACAGAAAGAAATGGTTGTGGTTTTCTCTTCAAGGCAAAATTTCTTACATTCTTGGCAGCTTTTGGAAAAAAGATGTTGTGTATGGAGTGAAAATCTTTGATGGGGAAGTGAAAGAGTGAAATAAAAATGAATTATAGCTGAGTTGTTTCGATTTTTAAAGGTGAGGTCTTAAATTCCTAAAGTGGCCATCCAGCTGCTAAAAGGCATCACTTTTACAGTTTATTACAGCACATTTTTTCCTTTATGTCCAATAAAACACTATGGATGTTCTTGACCATACACCTCTGTCATAGCATGTGATACACCCTGAGATGTGTTCCCTCAGGCCAGGGTGCCCCAGGGCAGTGTTTGCTTTGGCCTGTTTCACTGGGCTGGGTGATGAGCAGAGCTGGAATGAGCCTTAAACCTCAGTGGGTAGTGAGGCCAAACCAGCCAAATGGTCCAGAGACACAATCCGTGTTTTCCTGCATGGGCTGAGCCCAAGCCAGCCCTGCCCTCCTGTGGGGTGTGTTTGGAAGGAGGGCTGTGCTGCAAATGAAGGGTTGTACCTTTTTGCCTGTACTGTGGGGAAGCTGCATCTTGATACTGTAGAGAGGGAGGACCTTTGAAACAAAAAGACAAATGCAGAGAAATGTAAATGAAGCAGAGTTGTGTGGGGTGGGAAGGGGAGGGGGAGCTGAAAAACCAGACTGAGGATTCATTGCCCTTTCTGACACTCCAAAAACTGGGGTTTAAAACCAGGGACAATATTTCTGCTATATATTGATGCTCAATTTCCTTACATAAAACATATGCACAAAATATGTACATTATATGTACACTTAACATTTATATTTATTAGTCACACATTTTTGTTTGTGTTAAATATAAAAATGTAGAGTGAATACATAATATAGCCAATATAGTAAGTATGTAACATGTTATTTTCTTACAGTAAAATGTTGACTGTATTTGGTTCATTGCACTCCAGCTTATTAACATGGGTTTTAATTAAGCCTAGTGAAAATGTTGTCCCCTGTAACAGTTCAGTCGAGGAGCAGGACTAAAGCCAGCAGTAATGCATGCAATCTCTTCAGGGAAAAGGGAAAAAGAGATACATTAAATGCTTTCTGGTAGTGAACATGAAGGAAAACATCTTCTCAGAAGGGCTGATGTTGGGTTGAAATGGCATTGTTCCTGAATAACAGTAAGGAGAGCCTGTGTCTGTGGGGTTAGCTGGACAGGAGGCTGAATTGTAATCCCACACTTCAAGTAGAATGTACAGACATTTTCATCAGTATATGGGGTATTTCTGGAGGTTATGTGGGATAAGGTAACTCAGTGACAGGGAGAAAAAAAGGCTATTTCCCAAACTGGGAGTATTTGCACTGGTATAAATTTGAATAGCTCTGCCAAGAAAGTACAGTAGATGGCCCACATCTAAAGACCTTTGAGTGTAATGGGGATTTTTCCGTTGCTTTTTCTGGCTTTTTTTTTGCTTGGAATTTGTCTGGGAAGCCTCACTAAAGCCATACAAAAGCAGGTCTTGGCCAACTGTTTATTTCCATTGCTGCTTAAGAAAACCAACGTGCCGTGGAGTACAACACAGTTCTGGAGCAGGGTTAGTTGGATTAAATTGTATTTTCACTCTATCCCAGCCTGTGGATTTCTGCCACGGGGCTTATTTATTGCTCTTGTCTAGAAATCAAGAGTTGGATGGTCCTTTTCCTGTCAGACTGGCTGGGAACAGCCCTGCTCCTGGGTGGCTCAGGTTAGCAGGGAATTCAGACACCCCTCCCAAGTCCCTCCCTCCTTTACTTGCTAGAACAGCTGCACCTTGGCTTAAATGGGATGTTTGTGTAGGGTGAATATGTATGGGAGCATATTTGGGAGGCACTGAGGGAAGCCTGGGCTGTGCTCAATTTTATTCTCACTGCCATCTTTGCAGGGTTGTAACACCCAGTCAGACGATGTGGGATCGCTTTTGAAAAACTCTGCGTTCCCACTTTTTCTACAAATCCTTTTTCTGTATTAGGTCAGAGCACAAATGCTGGGGGAAAGGGATTTATTGGTAAAGTAGTGATTTTGCTGAGAAAAGTTCAACAAAAAAATGACAAAGCCTCTCTCCCATCTGTCTCCCAAGCAGTATGAGCTCTGTCTTGTGATATTGCTCATTGTTTTCATGCTTGGAGACAATAAAGAGCCTGTGACTCCTTCTCCTGAGAAGAGTAATAGCTTTTCCTCTCTTGGGCTGGGCATGGTATTTGCAACACTGTTGGGGTGCTTGCCTTCACTTATCTTCTGTTCCTTATCTCTTGAGCCTGCCAGGAAGTCACTGGAAGGGTTATTTTGTGTTGTGAAGGGATTTTTTCATTCCTTTCCATGTTCTACCATGTCTTTATCATGGACATTCAGGGCCATAACAGGGCTCTCTAAGAGCACGAGGCCACGTTGCTTGGGACTCTCAGCTCTGCACACATTTGGCACTCTTTGATTTGTAGGCAGTGAGTTTTAAATCTATTTAAAGGTATTTCTTTTGCAGTAGTGCAGGATAGCCCTCACCATGAAACCCAACTCCTGTGCTAGGGTTTGTAGAAACAAGCCAAGAATAAATACACTTTACTGGTTGTGGGAAGGGCTCTTTCCCAGCTATCCACGATGTGCTCTGACCAACTGCGGATGTACTGGCACCCTGCCTAAATTACCATGTCCTCACTATTTCTGTGGTCTCAGAGGTTCTGGGGTAATTGTCATCTATAATTTTTTTCAGTCAGTGATATGGTGGAGGGTTTGAAGGTGTCTGAGGAAGGATCCACAACTGTCCTCAACACAACTGCATTAACTTGCTTTAAAAAAAAAACAAAAAGAGTTCTTCTTTCTTGAGCAAGTTTCAGAGCTGGCACTTCCAAACTGCAGTAAAGAGTGTCCAGATGGACAGGAGAAGGACTGGGACAAAACCTGGCTCACAGCCTGAACTAACTGCACAGTGAGGACATACCCAGAATGTCCCTCTCTGGCTCCTCTGATGCTCTCCTTTGCTCTCCCCTTGCAGAAATCCACATTGTCCCTCCTTGTCTTTGCTCCTCAGCTCTTTATTGCTCTGGTAATACTGGCAGGATCTCCTGCTCCAGCTGCAAGACAGGCAGCTTGTAATAACAGAGGCATGAAACCAGCATGGGGGATTTACTGGTTTGACTCGAGATTTGTCTGCAGGAAATCTCCTGCTGAGCCCCAGGGTGGGTGCAGGGGAGCATTGCTGCCTGGGACAGCCTGGAGCTGCACAGTCCAGCCAGCCCAGCTGCTGCCCGGGACAGCCTGGAGCTGCACAGTCCAGCCAGCCCGGCTCTGCCCGGGACAGCCTGGAGCTGCACATCCCAGCCAGCCCGGCTCTGCCCGGGACAGCCTG
>JAOXXN010000446.1:1208119-1255640 GCA_026770055.1 Myrmophylax atrothorax
CCAAGGCCTGAGCACTCTCTCTGCAAAGAATTTTTTCCTGATCTCCAACTTCAATTTCCCCTGGCAGAGCTTGAGCCTGTGCCCCCCTGTCCTATTGCTGAGTGCCTGTTGGGCTGTGAACTGGCCCAGGTAAGGAATGGCCCCCACAGCTGCCCCTGCTGTTGGGAGAGCAGGAGTGTCCCATCAGCCATCCCCAGGAAATCTGCCCAGACACGTCACACAAACACTTGGATCCCTCTAAACAAAGGCTGTTCTTGGAAAAAACTTCTCCTGGAAGCCAAACATGAGAGCTCTGGGCATTGCCAGGGAGAGCTGCACACAAATGGTCTGTCATAAGCTCAGGCTTGGACAGGGTTTCCACAGCTGGAATAAGTTCTACAGGAGCTCCAAAGAGCTCTTTGCTCCTCAGCAGCAGCACTCAAACCTCCTGTTTGCCAGAGAGAGCACCATGAGGAAGAAGATGGTTTAATGGCCAGCACCTCTGCCCCAACTTAGTCACCAGCCACAGGGATAAACAAGGTGGCCCAGAGACAACACACACTGGAGGAGACAGGCCTTTATATATAAGAAATTCAAATACTTTTATATGGGCTTGAGCCTTTTTGGTGTGGTTTTGCATACGCAGTTCCCTTCTGGATAATTGGTGCTGGGACAGAGTCTGGGTTGCAGTAGGCAGGAAAAATTAAGGCTTCATGTTGTTTGTGGGTTAAACCAAAATACCAGGACTTGTATGTAAAACATAAAGGAGAAGAAAGGAAAAACAATGTTATAAAAATCCCTCAAAGGAGCTTCAAGAGAGCTGACAGATAACGACATCTCTAACCTACACCCACAAAGTAGGGCCTGAGCCTTTTTCCCACTGAATTCCTGAGACTTTGGAGGAGAAACTGAGCAAAATGTTTGTCAATACGCAGAAAACCATCAATTTAGGACTATTTATTTCAGGAAAATGGGAGCTTTAGGAATCTGAGATGATGATATACTGCCCTTGAAAGTCTGATTTTCACATCATAGAGAAATGCAAGACATTTCCTTAGTTTCATGAAAACTGGCTCTCCCTGGGATTAGAAACAAAATACTACAGTTTTATTGATGGGGAAGTGACTGCCAGAGAGAACAAATCCTTTGCCCAAGAACCAGAAAGTGAAAATTAATAGTAATTTCTTAAATATCTTTTAAGGCTGCACAGGGGCAGAGCTGTGCTGAGGGCACCACGTGTTGGGGTATGGACAACACTCAGGATCATGGGTGGGTCTGTCTCTTCCTTCCATGGTGAGCTGCAAGACCTGGAGGTGCTCTCAGCCCCAGAGAGCCACAGCTCATGATCCAACACCACCTGACTGAGCTGCATCAAATGGTGACCAGTCCCTGCTTCATAAATCTTGGTGTAACTTTCCAGGTTGGGTAATTATTGACTCCAGAACCAGTCCCAGTCCCTCAGCACCACGTCAGGTCCCTGAGTCTGGCCAAGCTCCCAGCACAGACAGAGAGCAGTACGAAAACCACCTCAAACCACCACATCTTCACACCTGTTCAACACTCCCAGGCCCAAGATAAACTAGTGCTGGCCCTGTTGCCAATGTTAACAGAAGCTATTCAAAGAAAAACAGAAGGCAAATCCTGCCTCTGGAAGTTTGGAGGGCACCAGCCTCCATTCCTGCAAGCCTTGCATAGAAGACACACAGTTCTGATGATGGGTGAGACCTGCAGAGTGAGAATTCAGCCTGTAACAAACGTGCCACAGACCACACAGCAGAAGCACCCCAGAGCTCAGGGTGGTGTTACCTTTCTGATCAAAAGCTGATCTTGGGAAGTGCTCCAAAATCCACACAGTTCTCCAAGTTATCTCCAAAATTCCTGGACCTTACAGGCACCCAGAGCAAGGGAAGCCACTCCAAACCTGCCACCCACACAAGGGTTTCCAAGACACTTCTGTCCCCTGCTGAAACCTGCTCAGCTTGTTTAGAGTGTGCAGGTGGTGCCTATGGAACACTAACGATGCCCAGATTGGCATCACCTGTGAGGAGCTGGTGCCCAGCTGCTCCCTCATGGGTGAAACTCCAAAGCACGTGCTCCAGGCCATGCTCAGAGTAAGATTAAGTGATGTTGTCCAGCCAGGAAAGCACAGCTGCACGTGGCTGCTGTCTGTGGGTCTGTGCTGCTGCTCTTCCCTCCCAAACTCTGAGATATTTGGTGGCTCTGGTTCCATGACCACAACTCGTTCAACCTCATGTGACTTCAGTCACAGGGCCAAAAATCTCTCCTGGAATGGCCCTGTCTCCCAGAGCACACACCACCAGCCACAGCCTGGTCAGCAGTGCCAGGGCATTTCTGAGCCATGAGGAGTGTGGAACCTGCCCCAGCCACCACCACCCACCCAGCAGGCCAGAGAGGGGTGTGACACACAGGCAAAAGGGCTTGTTCCCTAAGGCATTCCTTGGATAATCTCCCTGGGAAGTTGCCCCAGGCACAGCCCCCTCCAGGACGCCGAGCTCAGGGGGAAACACACACAGTGGCCTCAGTGAGCCCTCCCTGTGTGATGGGATTGCAGCCAGAAGGTGCTCTGGGTGTCCCAGACAGGCCTGAAGGCACTGCCTGCCCATCCAACCTCCATTTCCAACCAACTTCTGGGAGAATAAGGTGGAAGATGCAGCTAAAAACAAACATCTCAGCTGGATAATCCTTAACCAATTGACCACAAAGGAAAACAGCACCTTCTGCAGAACTCGGAGGGAACGTGGACAGTTCCTCTCTGCACAGATTTGTTGGAGAGGTTTTAATAAACACAGATGTTGGGAACGGATGGCTACTGTGTAATCATGTGCAGAAAAAGCCAAGGGACAAAATATCCCTTAATGAAGCCCCACATACCGTGGAATATTCCAAAACAAGGGAGGAAGGAATATGGCTGGTGTTGCAAGCAGGCAAATCACAAGAACCCAGATGCCAATATTTATTTGGTTTAAAACATTCCTTCTTCTCCCACCCCATTTGTAAGCCCTGGAAGGCCTTGCTCAGAGCAACATACAAGGCAGATGAAGAGTTCAAGAGACCTACGTGGCATTTCAGTCAGTTTTTTGAGTATTACACCCCATTTTAAACTGAAATATTGAGATAGGAGATGGCTCCTGCTATTTCTGATATCCTTATGTAATACTTGCAAGGAGTGCACACACATCTTAATGTCAGCAGGGGCACAAATGCTTCTTTGAGGAGCTTTAGGGAGATTCCATAGAATCCCAGAATGCTTTGGGTTTGAAGGAACATCATGAACCATCTCATCCCAGCAAAACACTTCCCACTATCCCAGGTTGCTCCAAGCCCTGTCCAGTCACCCTCTGCAATTCCCAGGAGCAACGCTGGGATTCTGCTGTGATCAGAAATAATCCTGGACTAGCACAAATGTGTTCACTTTTTCCACAGAAAAGTAAAGAAAAATAATTGGACACTGAAGCAAATAAGTCTGAGTTTCTGGCTTTCAACAGTTTTTAGCACAAAAATCATAAATTTTCATTTTTCTGGGACTGATTGTACAAGATGCTGGCAGAATATCTGAGTAGCATTTTTAGGGAATTTCCCCCTTTCTTCCCTCCCTTCACTTGGGACTTTCATTCACTAATCACAACTAAACAATCCCCAAAGAGAAAAAATATTTTTGCCAGCCCAATATCCCTGTTATGCCAGTGAACTTTGCCCAAGAATCCAAAACTCAGGCAACTTAAGAATATATTTGTAATATTCACCAAAATAATAAATTCAGCACATGACACAGGAAATAATAATCAGATGATCTCAGCCCCAGAAGTATTTCACTGCTGTGGAAATGCCAGGTTGGAGAGCTCATGTGGAAAAGGAAAAGCCTTGTAACTTCTCCAAACATCAGTCATCACTTCCAGATACCTCTAAATACAGCCATTCATTTCACACTGCAGGATATTGTATTGAAAAGCAAGGCAGGGCCAGCACAGCACCTTCTACCACTAAATATGCACTGCACAAACCTTAGCTAAGTGTGTTTTTCCTATTTGGAATAGGGCTCTTTCATTTCCAAAAAAGAGCTTCATGCTTCTTGCAGAGCAAAATATTTATAGCCACATGCAAGGGAGAAAAAAAAATAACTTGAAAAGGCAAATCCAAAGGTATTCCAAGATAGCTCCGTGTCAAATATAGAATGACTCATCCACCTCTTTCAATGAAAATGTTCATCCCAGATAGATCAAAGGCCCTGAGTACACCAAGCCCTTTTTGCTAAACCTGGCAGGAGAGTAAAAAGAGTTTCAATCAGCAGCCACTTGGTGGGAGGTCTGGGAACAAATGAAAGCCATAAGACGCTGGCACTGGAGAGAGCCCATCCCCTACAATGCACAATAGGGCCCATGTATAGAATGTGAGCACGGTTTGCAAGGACCAGAGGAACGCCTCGATGGGTGTGTTTGTGCAGCTCCTCCAGAGGGATCTGATATTAGCGGTGGTGTTAGTTGTGCTATAGACGTTCAAAGCTCTTCCTCGCTGCCCATCGCCCACGTGCTGTCACGGACACGGCTTTGAAGGGTGGGCTCTCACTGTGCCTGTCCTTTGCAGCCCGGTGGTTCGTGCCAGCCCGCACAGGTCTCTGTCCCAAACCGGGATGCTCGGGGTGGGTCCTATTGCCCCGCTCGGGCTCCCACCAGCCCCGCAAAGGGAGGGCTGTGGGGCCAGGAAAACCACAAAACACAGGACAGCGACATGTCAGAGTGTTTCCAGTACCCCTGAGCTGCCCCGGCGGCCGCTGGCAGTGCGGGCACACCGGGCTGAAGGTTATCCCGCACAGGGGCGTTCTGTGCCGCCTGCGGCTGCACCGCTCCCTCCGCCTGCCCCCGGAGTTCTGCTGTTCCCTGATCACGGGACGGTCCCGTTTCCCCCTGTTCTCCCGGGAGGGTCCTGGTGCCCCCCGTTCCCCTGGGATGGTCCCGCTCTTCCTGTTCCCCCGGGCCGGTCCCTGTTCCCCCGTTCCCTCCGGGAGGGTCCCGGCTATTCCCGTTCCCCCGGGCCGGTCCCGGTGCCCGCAGCGCCGATCCCACGCTGCCATCGTGCGGCCGCCGCCGGCTCCTCGCTCCTCCGAGCCACCCGCGATCGTGGAATCACGAACTATGGAATGGTTTAGGTTGCAAGGGACCTTCACTACCATCTCGTTCCACCCCACGGGCCGAGACACCTCCCACCAGCACAGGTTGCTCCAAGCCCTGTCCAACCTGGCCTGGAACACTCCAGGGATGGGGCAGCCACAGCTTCTCTGGGAATTCCATCCCAGCTCCTCACTACCCTCACAGGGAGGAATTCCTTCCCAAATCCAATGTACCTCTGCCCTCTGGCAGTTTAAAGCCATGATCCCCTCCAACAAGCAGAGTGTGGGCTTGGACAGACCTGACATCCTCAGGACTAATTTCGGGCTCCTGAGCCAGGCAGGACACAGCAGCCTCTCCTGTGGGGGCTAAATATGGCTGGGCATCCCTGGGCAGAGCACGTGCCATCCCAAAGGCTCACCACCTCTGAGCAGCAATGCCAACATCCCACATTCCTCCCACTGAATGCTTTACCTCACTGCTTGTGGGAACTGGCGAGAACAGCACCCTGTAAAGCTTTCTGAGCTCCTTCCCAATTTTCTTGGTGCTCCTGCTGCTGTTTCCCACTTCCAGAAGCAGACACAGCAGGCCAGGAGGCAGATTTGCATCCCCCAGTGTGACTAATGCCTGGCCAGTGAGCGAGCAGAGGGAGCAGGAGTGCACAGGGTGGCCAGATCATCCCTGGTGAAGGAAGAGCTGCCAGCCCACAGGCACAGCCTCGCTCCCACCGGGAGCCTCCAAACACCAGGAAGGGGATGAGTCGTGTGAACAGCCTGACCAAGGCAGGGGTTACTCCAAGTGCCCCAACAGTTCCACACACAACTGGCTCAGCCTTCCATCCACAGGCATCATCTGGGCCTGGATGCTCCAACCCTGCTCCTCCAGCTGAACACAAAGGGGTTAGGAACTCATTACAGTGAGAAAAGCAAGTTTTTTGAGTTTGGGGTTTTTTTTTTGCTAAATTCTTGTAATCCTTTTTAAATATTAACTGTGCAGAATTGATGACTCCTACAGAAGGAAAAATCCTGACACTAATATACCTCTCAGTCATAAAGAATTCATGCATTCTGCCCTGTTTTAAAACTCATTAACCAAGCTTCTGGAAGCAATTTTTCCATGACCCAAAGTAACAAACAGTTTGAAAATTTCTCTGGGTAACAGTTGCCTGCAAAGCACTTAAAATTTATAAACTTCTCATACAGTGTCTGCCATTTATCATTGCTAAAGTAAATGGAAGCAATGGAATCGACTATGCTTCATGAGTAATATAATGCAATATTAAAGGACACCCAGTGGAGTAGTTTAGAGGCTGAAGGAACTAAATCATGGGCTTGGTGCTGGGAAACCAGAAGGAAAATGTGCAGCACCATTTGTTGGTGTCTGTAGCTGTCACTGCTGCACAGGGTGCAGAAGTGACAGCAGTGATTCACTGTCCATGAGAATTAGAAGAGAAGTGAACAGAGGAAAGAATTCCTGAGCAGTGATCCCAAGTTGTCACACTGCCCAGCACAGCCTAAGCCACACAGAAACCTGCAGGAAGACAAGGGCATGGGCTCAGGCAAAGGAGGAGCCTCACTCATGCCCTGCTTGCTCCTGGGGCTCCCAGGTGGGCAGCCTGGAGCACCCAGCTCTTGTGGGGTGTCACCTAAACTGCAGCCCAGAGAAGGACAGCAACAGGCAGGGTGGCAGGAGCACTGGTGACTTCTGAAGGAGATTCCCACTTTCATCGCTTCTGGGTTCTCTTTTGTCATCCTCCACTATCCTGGTGGAGGTAGAAGATGCACAGGCAAGGAGTAGATGCACCAAGGACTCCTTTGAGGAGGCAGCTCTGAACTACAACAGAAGTTACACAGAATCAGGGTGTAAGAAATTATTCACCCTTCCCATTCCTCTGTTCTCCTTCAATAATCTGCAGATTCTGTTAACTGGGATGGTGTGGGACAGTGGGATGGATGGGGGCAGGCAGGGAGGCACAGACAGGAATCCTTCCTGGGGCAGGCTGTGCTGCCAGTGGGGAAGAGCTTGATCAGAAGGATCAGGACAAACCCTGATCATGTCATGGAAATTCTAAGATGAAAATGAAAGTTTAAATTCCTTGAATGTTTATCTTAATCTGTATATATTTGGCTCTTAAGATGGACTTGTACACAGCACCACCCCCAGCTGAATGATGAGTGGATTTATGAAAGCTGAAGCCACATGAACTTCATCTCAATATTCTCAAAATACTACTTAATATCCAAAGAGATCTCATTTTTCTGGTATGATGGTCAAATAGTTCTCTGGCTGTCCTGGGATAACTATATATATTATCAGCAAGTGAGCAGCTTTTGAAGACATGAAATTGATATTCAGAGTGCTCAGTTTTCAGGTTTTTAATAAGAAGTTTCTCACCATCACAACTATAGAATAAAAGTTTGGAAGAAAATAGGTCAAACAGCCTAATGACCCCAAAACACAAGGGGAGCAATGAATTTTGAAAGCACCTTATCTGCTTTAAGCTTATGGTCTTTAAGAAAATCTCCTGACTTTGGAGAGCATTTTTGCCTTTTGAAAGCTGCCCCTTGGGTCCATAATGCTGCTCTCCACAGCCTCTTCCCCCAAATCTTTGCAGAAAAGCTCTGGGGCCAACACAGGGAGCCAAGGAGGCAGCAGGATGCCCATGGGCACGACTGCCCCCAGCTGCCCTGCCCGGATTTTACTTGATACAATCCCCTTTCTGTGTGAAACCAGCCCTGCATTATCAGCTCCGCAGCAACAGGGGTCACACCCTGCAGAGCTGCCCCAAGGACAAGTGGGGACTCCATGTGGCTGGCAGGAGGAATTCCTCACAGGAGGACAGGAATCTTGGCTTCCAATGACAGCTGTGCCTCGCTGGGCTCGGGGCTCCAGTGGGAAGTTCCCAGGAAGAGAAGGATGAACGTGCCAAGGGGACATCTCCCCTCTCAGAGAATGCTCAGGCCAGTCTCCCACCAGTAGGAAACTTGAGCTGGGTGCATGTGGCACACCCCAAATGCAGTCTGGAAGGAAGGGAAGACCAGAGCAACACTGGTTTCCCATTCCCAGCTCTGCCTGACAAGCTGCCTGGTCATCCCATCTCCTGCTCCACAAAGCCCCACTGCCTGGTCCTGCCACAGAGACACCACCCTGTCCTGTGTGGAGAGCTCAGGGAATGGCAAATTAGGCTCTGAGCTTCCTGAGGATGCTTTGGGAAAGGGGCAGCTCCACTCTGGACCAGAGGCTGCTTTGGGAAAGGCCTGCGTTTCCAGATAGTTCAGTTTTCCTTCTGTGCAACAAAGCAAAGGGACCTGCTTCTCTCTTCCCTGCTTCTCTGTGTATGGTGCCTTTGCCTCTCACACAAATCACTACAGAACTGGGTAACAAATATATATATGCACACACATATAGGTATATTCTCATTAAATTAAGGACTAAGTAATGGCACTTTTTTGACTGATTTGGCTTCCAAATGTATGTCCTGTATTGCTTTCCAGTCTGAGGAAAACCTGTGAGTGTGAGCTTTGTCTGCAGGTCTTCTCCAGAGTGAAGGAGCACTTCAGGTAGAGCTGCCTTTGCTGTGGGGTTATAATTTGGCTCCCCAGGGATGGGAGGAGCTGAGGTGGCTCCAGGGCTCCTTGTCTTCCTTGTGGTTCATCTCTCACTGCTGTGTGTGACTTCTCAACACAATAACTTCCACTTTTGTGAATTTTGATATGAGAATATCTCTCCTTATGGCTCAAGTGCCTGTCTCCCAAAGATTGTGTCAAAATCTAATTAAGAATAATTACCCTATCAGATGTCTGCATCATTCACTCCTGTAATTGGGTTTGCAGGGCTCAAGGATTTCTGATGAAAGACATGTCAAATGGTGTAGGTTTTGATCGTTGCTTTCAGAATCTTGGCTGGGATGTTTCGAATGCTTGAATTGCTGCCGAGCCCGCGGCTCTTTTTGCCCGAGCACATCGGGGCGGGCTCTGCCTCAGTTGGATCTTGGTTCAAGTTTGGCTCTGAGCAGGTTTGCACAAGAACAGCTGAGAGCAGAGAGTGGCCCCGAAAGCTGCTGGAAGTGACAACATTCCCAGATGCTGTGGTTGTGTAAGCACAGGGGGCAGGAAGGACAGTAATCGCGAGAACAACTCTCGGCCCTGCCTTGTTGAAACAAACATCTTTTCTATCTTTTCTTCTAGGACAAAGCCATTACTTTTTATATAACAAATCGGGCTGTTTTGTTGTTTTAATGGGTTTACAAATTGGATTTGTTATTAGCAGTGACTCCACCATTGTGATGTTAAATGGCAGGAAATTGGCCTCTGTGTTGCAGCCACCTCTTATTATAAAGTACCTTTCGCCTCTTGTAAAAGGCTGGGGTTTGCAAACGCCTGAACAAGGACATCATAGAGAATCTTCCTTCAGTTCAGTTTAAAAGCTAAATTAGAGCAATTGATCATTTCATTGTGGCGCTCAGAGACTCCCAGCGGAAAATTCTGAAACATCTGTAAGAGCCAGACTTGCAGAATAACAGTAAGTGATTCAGAGCTGTTTGGAAACTTATTTTTCAGCTCACTGGCAGCTCTGAATGTCATCATAATAATTGCAAACATTTTCAAAAATACCTTCCAGCCAAACTAAGATGGAAAGTCTTGTTTGGATTGTGAGAACATTCTGTTAAAAACAAAAAGAAAGGAGGGATTTTCTGAAAGCCGGAGAGGGCGTGGAATGATAGGAAAGGGGGAATGAATGGCTGTAAGGAGACGGTGTCATTTGTGAAGGGAGGGATGCTCTGCAGAGGTTGAATCTTGATGGCGCTGTTTGGGCAGAGTTCCCACGGAGTTCCTGAGTTTCCATGGATTTGCTGAGGAGGGACAGGCACTGGGGCAAGGGCAGCAGAGGACTCGGAGCCGGGAGCTCCGCAGGCGAGAACAGGCTGCAGGAAAGGCAGGGCAGCTTCAGTGAGGCACCAGCAGAGCAGCTGAACCAACAGAAAGCGGCTGCGAAATCTTCCGTAGCGATTCCTCTGGAATTGCGCCTAACGCGCCGTTCTGTGCTCGGGGAGGGAAGCGTTGCCCTCAGACTGACTGTATTGCCCTTGGCACTCGTGGCTTTCAGAGGTGCTGGGATGAAAACAAACCTGTAAACCCCTCTGTGTTTCAAGGACTCACACGGCAATCTCAGTAGGGCTGGTTTGCCCAGACAAAACAGATCCCATTCTGATCATCTTTACTTTTTGGCCTTTTTCTTCACGTTACTTTTTTGAGCAGTTTTTGTCTCAAGGCATTTCCCAACAAATGACACCCAAAGTGCCCGTGTTTCAGCTCTCACTGACACTCTGGGGCTCCTCAGCACTAGGACAGGGATGAAATCTTGACTCTGTGGTGGCATTTTTCTCAGGCAAAACAAGTCTTCCTGTTGAAAATAAATTGATAACATGACCTGAACAACTGAAACCAGAGGACAAAGAAGTCGAGGTGTGTATTTATCTTGGTCACCTTTTCTCTAAATGAAACTGTTTGGCCTTCCTCATGCTCCTCTGGGGGTTTAAAATTGTTAAACTCACTGGACAATCCAACCAAAGTTTAGAAGGAAGAGGAGCAGAAGTCTCACAAATTATTATGTTAATACAAATTTAATGAAATGAAGCAGATGGAAGTGAGTAATCCTCTCTAAGTCCAACTCAAATAAATACAAGACTCCAGTAAAGATTTTTACTAGACACCAAACCCAAATCCTGTTTTGCCAAATTGATTCAATGTAGCCTGGCAAAAAGGCTGCACTGATATCTCTGTCAATTTACTACAAGGTACAAATACATATGAAAACAAAATTTTGTTGGGTTTTGATAGAGTGGTCCTAAAAATAGTATGTGTTGATGTTTTGCAAGTCTTGGGGTTTTTTTCCTTCTTTTTTAAAAATTTATTTAAAGTAGGTAATCTCACTGTTAATCTCTGAAAGTTGTGAATGTGTAGGTTTGAACTGTTTGCTGATTAGAACCCCCAAATCATTCCAATGTCCCCCGGTTTCCATCCCACCGGCTCCCCAGGGGCTGTGGCTGCCTTTAGGAGGGGTTTACCAGCTGCAGTGGCCTCTGTCTCAGGCACATCCACCTCACTTTGGAGAGAAACATTCACTGAGGAGAAGGGAAATTACAGCCCTTTGCTGAGTTAGAGGAACTGGATGTAAATAAAGATCCCCTCTGCTTCCACAGCCCAATTATAACGTGGCTGTGCCTGATCTGCAAATGAGCTGCTGTGCAGATCACACACAGTTACAGACACGCCTCTGACGGGCCCTCCTGGTTCCAGGTACACACAGGGTAATTGGGGGCTCCAACGGGCATCCTAATTGGAATTATTCCAGCAGAAAAGCTGATACTTCTCTCAAGCACTTTCCATCCCAGGGCACTAAATAAACAGGGAGCAGCAGCTCCACTGGGGCAAAATGGACCTGCAGAAGGACCAAGACCTGCTTAAAGCACAGCCCGAAAGTGCCTGGACTCTTCCTCAGGAGGTGGAGGGCAAGTCTGCACTGGGAGGAACCACTTGCTGTGAAAAAGATTTGGGGGGGAAATGGTCTCTCTTTTTAATTCAATTGAAATCAGTTCTCTGTGTTTGGAGCAAGGGAAAGCTTTTATTTATGGAAATATGCACCAAATACCGTTAACTTTTTCATTTTTTAATTGGAAAGCAGTAACAGTTGCAAACATCCTCAAACAAACTGACCTGACAAATGTAAACACCCGGATCTGTGGCTGCAGTGCCCTTCTGAGCTGCCTGCTGGCCCGTGGGTGCCCAGAGGTTGTGAGACTGCTCCTGGTGCTTGAGAGGACATTTTGTGTGCCTCCTGCCTGGGGTCTGGAACACATTCCCAGCAGGATCCCTGCCTGGCTGGCCTTGCCCTTGGGTCTGACCCAGAAATTCAGGCAGTCCCACCTCCTCTCCTGCCTTGCCTCTCCCTCTTGGTCTCAGTGCTTTCAAACCTGCACCTTGCTAAGGCTGAAGAGTTTCTTTAAATGAAAGAATAAGAAAAGCAGGCTGTGCTCTTGCTGTCAGACATCACAGTAAAGCTGAGGAAGTATCTCCTCTGGAATTACTCAGTTTTTGTGCTAATTTTGCAGACAGCTTTTTATGAACATATCTGAGCTACTGTTTGATTTGCAAGGCTGGCTGGGACCATCAATTTCCTGACTCTGGCAAAGGAAACCTCCAGAGATGAATCTGATACTGCCAAATGACACCTTTTGGTGAACAAGCTGAGAGTTGAGCATGTCACCTGAGTTTCCTACAGCTCTGTTAAAGCACCCCCTGTCTCTTCCCCAGCAGGGCCTGTCTGTGGAGTTAAGGTAGGACAAGTTTGGGAACGACTCCTGGGCTGTTTGTCACTGTGCACACATTGTATATTCATTCCCCTCTCCAGACAAGCCCTTTTCCCATCCACTTGTGAGCCAAGCTGGTATTTTGAAAGGAGGGAGTTTTGTCGGGAAAATGAGCATTGTGGTGGTTGTTCCATGTCCTGACAAAAGGCTGGTTCTTCCCCTGCCTCGGGAAAGAAGCTGCTGCATAATAAGTTGCCACTGTTTGAACTCAGGAGAGAAAAAAGGCATGGCAAGAACCTAATAAGAATATTCAGTTCACTGCTTTTCTAGGCAGGCCTGACTCAGTGGGGATGTTCAAGCCTTGAAAGAGCAGGTGGAACTCAGCTATTTGAAGGATTCAGTTGTATTCAAATGCAAAGAGTAATTTCAGTAAATAACTCTGAAGCTGATCCAGCACTAAGGCAGGACTTGCAGATTCTGACTCTGTGTGGGAAGTGTCTTCCCATCCCCTCGGGGCATTGTGCTTCCCTTCTGTGTGGAAAACCACTGGACTCAAACATCCCTGTGGCAGAGCCTTGCTCTGCTCTGTGCTAAAGCAGAGCTGGGGGCACCTTAGGGAGGGAGGGGAAGCTCCTTCCCTTGGAGGTTCGTGGGACCTGCTCAGGAGTGAGCAGGGAAATGGGAGATTTCTGGGAGGTGCAGGGCTGGTTTCCCAAGGGATGGATGGCATTTCCCACTGATGGGGGAACTGTGTGATTTTTGTGGCCATCCAGATGATGGAGGAGCTGGCTGGGAAGGACAAGGTGCCTGCACAGGGGAGGAACTCCAGGCTCCTGCACCAGGGGGCAGGATGAGGCCTGTGCTTTTTCCTGAGTCACCTTGTCTTGGAACAGCACTGATCATTTCCTCATTTGTGTTTCCCAGGAACGCTGCACTGTGATCAAGGCTGGCCTCAAACGTTGTTTGAAGTCCATCCTCTCTGAACTGTGTGACCTCTAATGAAAGCTGGGGAAGTTTAGGGAGGAAAAGAGCTTATCTTTTCCTTCTCCTTGCTGGATGGATGCCCTTATTTTGTCTCAGATCATTCAGCTTTATTTTTTTTGCCAGGGAAGGGTTGTTTATTCAGCTTTCAAATGTTTGGTCAGCATATTAATTTTTTATATGCAAGAACTTTGAGTGTTTCTCTTTGAAATGCCATAACTAACCTCCTTTTTTTCCTCTGGGCAATGTACTTGGCTCTCCAGTTGTGACCTTCCCTCTAAAGTTGCCAGGAAAAATAGCCAAGGACTGACCTACTCATGGGTGTCAGGTGGGACTGACATCCCACTGCTACAGTTTATGAAGATGTTCCCATTTCAAGAACGAAAGGGACAGGCAACAATCTTTGGAGGGTGAAGGACGTGCCTGGGAGAGCATCCGAGGCCACAGTGGTCAGAGGGGAAACTGAGTGACCTCCCTGTCTGCTGGGGTGTCTTCCTGGCTGTCCAGCCTTGCTCTCTGGGCAGGTCTGTCCCAGCAGTGCTGCTCTAAGTTGAAAATAATGCCCTCAGAGCCCTGGGGCTGCAGAGCCCCCTTGGCTGAGGGTGAGCTGTCCCTGCTCTCACTTCAGTGCCTGGTGGGCTTGTTTCCCACTCTTGCTGTTGCTTTATCCTCTGGAGAAGCTGTATCAGGCACAGGTGGTTTGCTCTTGAGGTGATGCTGAAATGAACTAAAGGTGGGGCATTTGGTGTTGTTTCTTGTGTATAGTATTTTTCTTGCTCTACTTGAGGTTTGCTTCTGGTTTTTACCAGTATGAATAATGTAGAAAAAGCACCACCACGGCCTTGCTGTCCTTGCTTTCCACCAGACTGCATAATGCCCCTTCCTTCCAAACATTTTAGGCTGGATTTACCCTTTCCAGCTTTCTCTCACCTTCATTTAATATTTATCCTTAATTAATTTTTCTTCACTTGTTCTCTACTAGTAATTTCATTTCACCAGCTCCCTCCATTCCACTGCTCCTTTCCGAGTTCCACGGCCTGGTTTTTGAGCTCAGCCCTGGCTCCAGCTGCTCCTGCACTGAGTAAAGGAAGGTGTTCTCTCTCCCCCTCTGTGCTCCCAGTGCCCGTTTGGTGCCCTCCCCTCCCTGCTGCCCCGGGCACTCACTGCACACACCTCCCCCGTGGCACCTGGAGCTGCAGCTCAGCTCTCATTGACCGGCTGTTTTGCCAGCCTGTTTGGGTGGCACACCCACCCCAGGTAGTTTCTGTTGCCACTTGGTTCCATCTCTGTGCTGCTTTACCTCAGCAGGTGTGTGGGAGGCTGTGCCTCATGGGCAGGGATGGGCTGTTGGGGGCTCATGTTCAGGCAGCACAGGATCAAGGGCATCCTCGTGCAAGAACAAGATGACTAATAAGCTTTTTGAAAGTGCCTGTGTGACTTAATGTACCAGCTCCTGTCTGAGTTCAGAAGTGTTTGGAGGCAAGTGCCCTGACTTTCAGCTGTTTATATCCTTTATGTGCTTTTCTTGCTTGTACTTGGTTATTCTTAAAAGCTAGACAAGACCTGAGGCTCATGATCCACGTTTGGAGGAGCCTGGAAACAGTCCCTGGTTTTATCAACAGCACTTTTTCATATTTTCAGCACAGAAACTGAGGAACTGGAGGCAAAGCTGCAACTCCAAACACCTGAGCAGATGGGGCAGAGGGACTCCCAGCCGGGCAGCCTTGCTGGGACACGTTGTAAGAGCCCTGAAAAGAAATCCCGTGATATTTTGGGGTGTGTCTGGGTTTTTTCAGGGAGGTTCCTGGGCTCTGTGAAGCAGGGGGTGTTTCCCTGAGTGTGGTGCAGGGTGTGCAAACACGGCTTTGTCTCTGAGTCAGAATTCCTAGTTAATGCCTCCAAACTCTGGCAATCTCCCAGAGAATTGACTCCCACCCCAGCCCCGCAGAAATCCTGTCTGCAGGCACAGCCTTTGCCGGGCTATAATTGGTACCTGCTGCTCCACTTTCCAAACAGCCCAGTCGCGCCCCTCCTGGTGGGAACGGGAAGGGAGGGATCTCCCGTGCAGGAGGGGCTGAGGCATCAGCAGCCCGTGAATGAGCAGCAGCTGCAGTTCTGCTCCTGCCCAGGGGCACTGGCATCCTGTACAGCCAGGGAGGAGAGGGGTTTGGGTACCAGGGACGGGAGCAAAGCGGGGAAGAAAGGGCAGAGTGGTGCCCAGAGCCCCTGCTGTGTGTGTGACAGGGGCTGCCTTGTTCTGACACGACATTTAACTGGGCATTGACAAGTATGTGGATAAAAATATTAAATCTGTACTTATTAAAGATATTAAGGCTGCCTTGGGTGCTGTGGCAGCATAAACCAATTCAGTCCAACAGCACCATTACAATATTTGTGGCCCATTTCAGTATTTACAACACTTCTCTAGTGAAATGTTTCTCTCATGGAAAAATGGCCTCTAAAATCTGGAAATACATGGTTGACATAAACTTGATCCTGTGATTTTAGGGCTCTGTCTTTAGTTTTTCTAATTAAGTAGCTCTTATGTTATGTTTACTCTCACTGTACTGTGCTGTTTTGTGGGACTTTGTGGTGGTGTTCTATCTTTATGTATGTCCAGAAGGGGGTGAAGCAAAAGTACCCCAGCACAGCAATGTTTGGGATGCATTTTGAGGTTCTCTTTCTCTCCTGACCACTGTGCACACCTCACCCTCAGGTGAAGCCAACGTGCCCTGGGTCTCAGGAAATTACACCATCAATCAAAGGGGAAAAATCCTGGTTTGTTTTGCTGCTCTTTATTAATTCAAATGTCATTCCTCTTTTAATTCCCGTATTCCCAGCCAGCGTAATTAAGACAGGTATTCTGGGGGTGCTGGTTTTAATTTTCCTCTCACTGTGCTTCCATTTCTGCAGTTGCCTCACTGCTGGTTTTACTTTCCCAAGTGATTGGAAAGGTTTATTTCCCTGTAATGCTTGTCTTTAAATACTCCCTCACAACGGGGGCTCTCAAATGTATTATATTATAATATTCTAATTAGAGTCAAGGTAACATTGTCCACTTCTGGTAATTTGGCAGCTTTTCATTTTATCTTCCTCAGAATCACATGGGCATTGATTTATGGTGAATACCCACAACTAAGATGAAGAGGCAATTGATAGTCATTAAGGTTTGTTCTTCTGGCAGATCACTTGGCTTAATAACATGCATTGAACCCATCCTCAATTTAGGGCCCAAATTGTCCCAATCCTTAAAAATTTGTTCCCAAAACTGCCTTGCAGCAGAAACCTTTTGCTGTTTCATGCTGATGCCTATTAAGCTGCTGGGTTGTCTGGACAGGGACCCAGGAAGATATTTTTGGAGCTGGAATGACCAGAGCCTGCCAGGATGGGAGATGTGGGACTGGGGAGTATTTGTGAAAACTTGAGAACATTCTCCCCTGAGCCTGGGGCACCTCCTGGCTGAGGCTTTGCTTGGCACCAGAGGGACCCAGGCACTTGCTCTTCAGGGTCAGCAAAGAAGAGTTTATCCCCTACCAGGAATATGAACCAAGTGGCTGCAAATTCTTATTCCAATTCCCCATTTCTGTCACAAACCCAATGGAACCATCCAGGCAAACAGAGCCCGGGGTGTAACCAAACCCCAGGGAGGTTTGGTGCTTGTGCCACCCTGACAGGCATCTGTGTGAGCTCTAACGACACCCAAAGGCTTTCCAGCTCTGATTCTCTGCTCCTACAATTAGGAAGGGTTGTTTCTTCCAGTGTCCCCCCTGGCAGGGTGGAGCAGCTGCCTCTTCCCATTCTGGGACTCTTTCCTTTGACTGGAGCCTGTGACAAGGACAGTGAGCAGTCTGAGCCACGGAGTGACATGCTTTAACTGTGTGTGATACACCCAGGGAAGGGGAAGCTGTTATTGAAATGATCCCAGGCAAATCCTTGGCTTCTGCAGAGAGGGATGGGAGCTCAGCACAGTTAAACACACGGGCTGGGGCACAGAGTGAGCAGCACTTGCTGTCAGCATTGCAGCCCCTGACAGCAGGAGCTGGGCTGGGCCTTTCATCCCTGCACAGGGACTTTAACCTGTTACACAGGGAAAGGGCACATTTGCTGCTTTGTTTGGCATTATGTAGATCCTGGCAGCTCTTTGTAAATGCAGCAGCCTCAATAATTCATGAGAGCAGGAACAGAGTCCAGCTGTGGGTGCCACAGCCAGGCAGGACTGGAGTCAGGAGCCTTCTCTTCCCTGAAAACCACGAGGGATGGGGCTGGGCAACAATTGCACCCATTGGTGGTACCTGCTGGATGGAGGGTCAGCCTGGCAATGGGGAGAGAACAAAGTGGGCAGAGACAACATACTGATCAAAGGCAGTTTTGCCCTTGGCATCCTCTGGCAAATCCACCTCAAGTGCTTCAGTAGCATCAACCCAGGCAGAAATTAGATTGGCAAAATTATTGGTGGTGTGTCTAAGAATGGGAAGAGTTTGCCTCTTGTAGGAGCAAGTTTGCAAACAGATTGGACAGTGTAATTGTTTACTGACAGAAAGCATATGGAAAGAGAAAGATGAGAGTAAATCCAGGGAAAAAAGTCTTACAATCTGCTGCTGTATTTAAACCCAGACTTAAAATCCACCATTTTGCAGCAGAAGGTGCTTATTTTTATTGCAGCCTTGGAGCTACATTTATTCTCTCTCCTCTAATGTAGACCCAGAGTAAACTGAGTGGGTGAAGGTCAGATCACCTGTAATTCAGTATTTAACAATATGCTTTGCATCAGAAAAAATAATCTGCAAGTGAAGAAATCATGAGGAAAACAAATGTCACCAGATCTACTGATAAAGGATTTATGGAGAAGACTGTAACAACCTTTCCTATGGCACAAGCTTGACCCCTTTGCATTAGTCTGAGTCTAAACCCCAGACCCTGAGTTTGGGAAGGGGGCCCAGCTCTGCGGTGCTGGAAGGGATGCACATTTTCATCCCCACTGCAGTGGAATCAGAGCTCACAGCAGTCAGGAATATGTTTGGAAAATTCCCTCTCCTTGTCTGCCCTACTTTTCTGTTTCATCACCATTTAAAAGCCTCAGCATCAGCCTGATTTTGGAGGCATTTGGCAGCCAAGGAGTGGTGTTTGATAGGAAAATATGCTGGGGAGAGAAAAGCTGACTCTTGCTCTTGGAATTCTGTCCTGAGTTATGGCTCCTGTTAGATTGGGGATATTAGTCTGAAATGAAGTGAAAAGAAATGGGTGACAAGTCCTCTTTTGCCCCATAGCAGGACAAAGGGGCCAGTGCAGATCAGCAGAGTCTCTTCAAGCTGACAGAGCATTGCCAAGGGTTTATTTCTCTGTGTTTCCCAATCATTTTAAGGATCACTCCCATCACACCAGAGATGTCAAATGAGTGAGAGGCAGGAGATGAAAAGCAGAAAATAAAGGCAAGTGAGGAGTAAGTGTTAATTAAAATAGGATTCAGAATAATCACCAAGATCCTTTGCATATCTGCTGCCTATAAACCTTCCTTTAAGCCCCATTCTGATTTGATTTACATGGCCATTTGCAACGAGTTATAGTGGCTGTTTCACTGTGATGAAGTGTCTGCAATGTGATCCATCCCCGATCACACTTTGTGCTGCTGATCCTCTGAACTCACACGCTTGGCATTAACATCTGTGTGCTGAAAATTAGGGCTTATGTGACTTGGAAATCAGTGTGTTCCACAGCACCTGTCTGCTGGAAACCCTATGAATGGGGCTGCATTTCTTTTCCTTTGAATTAGCCAGCAGGCTGCAGAGGTGGGAGACAGCCTTAACTTTTAAGGAAAAGAAACCACATTAATATTTACAGCATTGCTCAGGGGGAAAATATATCTAATTGGCTGTCGAGTAGAATTTGATCCCAGATTGATGAGACTTTGAGGTCTGTGTGTACACACAGATGTGTAGGGAGACATCTGTAGAGGGTTTGGAGGGCTGTGAGTGTGTGGATGCCTGTGGGGGTGTGTTTGTGTGCACACACCTCCAGGTAAATCCTGTTTATCAGTGAAATATTTCATAGAGAGACCTGTGCAGTTTCACATCAGCCTGGAAGCCTCCTTTGATCTCAGAGTTGTTGGGAGTTACTCTGGAAGCTTTGTGAGCTGTGTGTATTGAGGGATGAGAGCTCAGGCTCATTTTGGTACCATTGCAATGTTTGAGCCCCCCAGTTCTGTGAAGCTGGTGGGGCTCTGGTTTGGTTTGCCCACGTTAAGCCCCCTGGAAACTGCTGGTTTGGCAGCTGGAGTGGCTCATGGTACAGAGCACTGGGACCAGGAGGGGTGAGAGCAAACAAAAATGTTCAAATTTAGTCAGCAGTTTCCCTTGTGATTTATTTTACAGCATCTGCAGCAGTTCAGCTCCCTCCACACAAGGAGCAGATTTCATTCCATGCTGGCACCTGCCTGGGCAGGACAAGGAGTGTCCCCACCCACCAGTGACTCTGCAGGAAAGGTACTGGCTGGAGCCTCCCAGCAAATGGTTTCTGGTGACAGTAATTCCCCCTCCTCCCTTTGGGCTGCAAACTGAGCCCCAAACCCAAAGTACAGCGACTGCAAAGTGTTTTCTGTAGCTCAGCCTCAGGTTTACAGCTCTGCTGTGGTTAAATTGGGAGCTAGAATATAAATATTGGCTTTTCCTTCCTGGAACACATGTATTGGATTGAGTAATGGATTTTTAAGGGATAAGAGATCAACATATCCTTTTAAAAAGGAGTGAAGTGCTGGGATGATTCCCTTTCTCCCACATGGGAAGGTCTCACATACCAGTCCTGGGCTGAGCAGTGTGCAGGGAGCAGTGTCCCACCGTGGGCTGGAGGGAAGAGCTTTCCTAGGTAGGAAAAACCCCTAAAACCTTGGGAAGGGTTAGGAAAGGAAGGGAGACAATAGTACATCATGCTCATTTTAGAAGGAGTTTAGCCAGGACAGGAGCAGGGAGCAGCCAAACAACTATGAAACACAATAAGAACATTTCCTAATCAAAAAATCTCAGATTTGGGAAAAAATATTGCAAATTTTCACCAAAAATGTTTTACCAAACAAGTTCCCAAAGTGTTTGTTGGGTGGATTTAACAGATTTATATCCCTTGCTGTTCTCAGTATTGGGAAGACTGAACTGCAGGAATGTGAGATTCTTGGCAAGGAAATTTCCCCCAAGGTATTTACAAACACATCTCATTTCTGAGCATTTCTGTTTGGGTGTTTGTTGAAAAGTGTTGCTGATACCCCAAGCTTTGCCTTGGCTCTTTACAGGTAGAGTAACAAATCACACAAAATGAGAGAAATCCAGAAAAACAATCTTAAAAGTTGCAGATTGGTCTCTGTGGAGTGGATGGACTGGAGAGTCCAGGGGAGAGGTCTCAGTAAACACTAGAAAAAAGACCTGTGTACAAATACCCTGTTCTGTTACAGACTGGGCACTCTGGGCCTGAGTGACACAAATCAGGGGAATGGATCCAGGGGCTCTTCTCTCCCTTTAAAAATAGCCAGTCCTTGGTGCTGCTGGGGATTTGTGACTCCCAGGCAGGGATCCTCAGAATAATTAGGCCAATCTTCTTTTAGATGTGTTCCAACAGCCAACACTTTGGTTACTTCCCAATTCTCTGTTCAGAATTAGAACACTGTGCTTCCAACACACCTGAGATTATCTCAGTCTTCCCTGAGCTGGTGACAATCTCAAGGAGAGTTTTGCCCCATTTTTTCTCCTCCTGTGGGGTCCTGCTCTGGGCTGTGGTGCAGGAGGTGTTTGTTAGCAAAGGGAAGGAAATCACATTTGCTCAGCAAACTGTGACAGAGAACAGACTCCCTTCTTGTGATCTCTGACAGGGCAAATGTGTCCCTTCCATTGCCTTTCCCCAGGGGTCTGTGACAGGAATGCCAATGGAACTGATCCCCACTGTCCCTGTCTCTTGTTCCTGCAGCACTTTGGGAAGTCAGGTGCCTGGATTTATTTATGTAAATTGCACATTGTGTGCTCTGCCTCAAACCAGTTGTCAGCCCCCTCCTTTGGCTTCTTCCTTGGAAAGTCCCGTGTGTAATTTTGGATTTAGGCAGGTTCCCCCCCCCTTTTCTGTATCCTCCTTCTAAATGATGCCTCTTAAACTGCTGAGGGTGCTTGGCTGCACAGGCATTTTATTGTGGTTTTGTTGCACTCAGAGCCCACTTCGGGCAGTCTCTTTAAAGGATCTCGGTTTTCATTCTATTGCAGAACTTTGCAGCCAATTTTTACAGCATTTCAATGCAGTAAATTGGATGTGCAAAATGCAGGTGGAATTCCAGTGGTGGAGGAAGCTCCACACAAATAGCGTGGCTATTTAGAGGCCTAATTATCCAGACTGCATTCCCAGAAGTAGTTGCTGTGTACAGATCAGTCCAAATGCTTCCTAAAAAGCTGCTTCTAGTCCTCCTAAGCTGTTTCACTGGAGCCACAATAAGAAACAACTCCAGGGGCATCCACAGATGGAAGTGTGCAGGAAACCCAGAGGCAGCACACAGGCTTCTGAGGCACAGAAAAGCCCCCAAAATAAAAAAAAAACCTGAAAATGCAAACACCTGAACTAGGAGAAGGTGCTCTGTGATGTGCAGGGTGAGAGGGGGCCCAGCACAGAGACCCCCTGTGGGGACAGAGCCATGGGATGGAGGTGCCAAGGGATGCAGGACAATGGAAATGTTTAGATCCATTCAGTTCTTCTGAACCGAGGCAGCAATTGCAGGTTAAGGCGTGGAACACATTTCTTTAAGTCTTGATGACAAGAGTGCAAGTACACTAAAGCATTCACAAAAAATCAGGGCTATTTTTAAACTTACACCACAGTGCCTCTTGCAAAGCTCTAGACAAAGAGGGTAATGCAAATATTATTATAGGGCACAATTAAAATATTGAGTTAAAGGGTGTGACCAGCTCAGTTTCATAAAGCAGCTCATCCCAAAATGGGTTAATTTATGTGCCCTGAACATGGATGGAGCCAGTGCTTCACTCAAGGGTTCTAATGCCAAAAACATGGAGCATCTTCAAGGCTTTGGGATACTAAATGGTTGTATGACTGGGATTTGCCTTGATAGCTGGGGAAGGAAGGGCTGAAAATGGCTTTGAGGGAAAAAATTAAGAAAGGAGACATTAAAAGCTTTAAACCCCGGTTCTTACAGGAAGAGATTGGTCCAAAGTGTGGGAATGTGCACACAGCTGTGTGACTTCTGCATGTCCTCCATTAAGTGCCAGCCCAGCTGTGTGCTTACACATAGCCAGAAATACTGAGCGTGGAAGGGGAAATTTGGAGCAGTTGGAGTGTCTCCTTTGGGGTTTTCCCTCCAAATATGTGTAAAGATGGTGGTAAAGAGTTGGAAGGGCCAGAGCTGTGCAGATGGGTCTGTCCCTGTGTGTCCTGTGGGCACACGGGAGGGGACAGCAGGAGGGGCCACCCTGCGTGGGACATTCGTCCCTGACACCAGAGGCCTGAGTGCCTGGGGCTGTGAGAGCATTTGGAAACATCTCTCCTTAATGTCTCTGTTCTGTGGACCCTGTGATGGGCAGGGATGTAAATGAGCCGATTGCAGCAGCCAGACTGATGATCGGAACAGTCATTAGGCCTTCTGAGGGCCAGAGAAGTGTGAAAACCTGCACGGAATGACTAAGTGATCCATTATGTTTTGGCAACTGCAGCCTCATTTCCTACCTGCTGCTCCTCTGGGGTCACTAGGAAGCAATTATTTCAGATAATGAGGGGACCAGCCCATTTATGAGGGGCCATCAAGAACTCATTATCCCGCTCGAAGCAACGTACAGGTTGTTAAACGGGACTGGAGGGTATGGATTCCAAAGTGTTTTCCTTGCTTTCTTTGGCCTCTTTCGAGGGGAGGGAATGGAGGGAAGTCACCACGTTCTGCGGAGTTTGTAGAACACACCCCACTGCCTGCACGTGGCAGAAATGTGCTGTTCCTGCAGCATCCTGGGAATGAAATAAAATACTGGCTCTGAAGAGCAGCTCTGGGAAACTCTCCTAGTCTAAATTGCTGGGAAGGAAGGGAAAGCCAGGGTTCAGCTGGGACGGCTGCATTGTCATCTGAATGACAAGGTAGGGAAGGGACATTCCAGGTATGTGTTCCTTGTAATATTTTTTAACTCCTACTGCCTTGCTCCCCCCAGTCTGGCTGCCTTTCAGTCCGAGTGTCTCCCCGGCTGGGTGGGGGCTGATGGGGGTGTGGATCCCATGGCACTGGCGAGCAAAGGGTCTCCTGTGTGTGGAGCTGCCCATTCAAACTGGTGGGTTTGGGATGAGGTGACCCCACAAAAAGAGAAGTGACAGCTCTCTTGTTCCTCATCTCTTCAACAAAGAACAAGTAAACGGGGAGACTTTTGCCTCAAAACCAAAGCACACTCTGAAAAAGGGCATTACCTGAAAACTTTGTGTAGCTAAAGCTCGGGTTGGTTCCTTTATGTTTTTCCTTCCTTTCTCTCAGGGGCTCAGTGGAAGGAGCTGCTGTAATGCTTTTTTTACCCAAGATCTGTTGTTTTCTAGGGCCAGTTCTCCAAACGTGCCCCCGCTCACCGTTTCAGCCAAGATGTTTGCCCCGGGCTGTGTCTGGTACCTCCTGCTCTCAAACCAGTGCAGGCAGTAAGTAATTCTTGGCCCTTTTTTCCATACCTTGGCACAGGGCTGAGTGCCTGGTCTGCCTCCTGAAGGGATCCTCCCTCCCCTGTGCTACAGCCTGAGGGTTTGCTTCACCCTTGTGCAGTGAAAGAGGGTGCAGTGTAAAGCTTAGTAGAGAAACAAGGAAACCAGAGAGTTACACAGGCAGAAATGTGCTGGGATACCTTTCTTTCCCCTGGAGAAATGCCCTGCTCAGCATAAGTAGCTCTTATGCTCCCCAGAACAGGACTGGTTATGTTTCCTGCCATCCTGGAAGAAGCATTATGGCCAGGCAGGGAGAAAAAGAGAGGAATTCAGTGTTGAATGTGTATCTTCCCAAAAATGGTTTCCTAGACAAGGCTCAGGTAGATGCCCTCAAGGGCAGCGGGTATTCCCAGATATTCCTTGTGTTGTGGGAACAGGGACTGCTGTGAGGCCCTTGCAAACAAGATTGGTGTGTTTATGCTGCTGGCTGGGAAGGCACAGCTCTCAGTGCCTGCACTGGGGCTTTCTCAGACTTGGGTGCCTCCTTGGGGGAAATGTGCTCTCCTAACACAAGCAAAGGGAAGGGACCTCCATGATCCCTTGGCCTCTGTCAAAGGTGGCTCCTCTAAAATCCTTTACGGTGGATACATGGGGCTCTGTCTTATATCAGCTACTGGAAAAGTTGGTATTTAAAAGCGCACATAAAAAGGAAACTAAACTTTTGGAGTTTTTTTTAGATGTTCTTCCTTCCCTTTGAATATTTTTTGTCTTTAATTTGGTAAAATAAATAGGTAGTGCTTTCCCTTTTCCATTTTCTTCAAGGAGACTCTGTTTCCCTATGGATATGAGTTCTGTGTGCCTGTAAAAAGCTTGTTCAAAGGCCTTGATTACTGCTGCAGAAATCATGTAGGATCTAAGCAATGCCTTTGTGCAGATTCAGAGACAGTATTTCCTGAAGAAATAGGCTATGGTTCCAATTAAATCAGATTTTGGTGCCTCTTTTAATTTACTTTTTGAATTTGGGAGCTCCCAACACGCTCTGTGTGCAGAGGCAGGTGAGGAACCCGACAGTGGTGAGGCCCCTGTGTCAGCAGTGCCACAGCTGAGCACAAGGCTCACAGCACTTCCAGCTTGGCAGGGCAAGGAGGGCACCATCATTCCCAGGATATCCTTTCCCAGCTGTATCTGCACCTCTCACCTGGACACTTTAACCTCAGGCCTGGCCCTGCCCAGGGACACAGTGTCCTCCTCAACAGCTGGTTCCTCCCAGCTGGGTGCCCTTTGCCCAGGGGCAAACACATGGATTGGGAATGTCCCCAAAGGCTTCAGGTTATCCCTCAGGATGAGCAGAAGGGAAAAACTACCCCTTTATTTTGAAGGCAGAGTAGCTCACACTGGTTCAGCAGTGAGGGAGTTACACATCACCTCAGGATAAGTGCCTGGCACAGAAACAGGGATGGATGTTGGGAGAAGGTGCCACTCTCAGGCTGTTGGGGACACCAACTCACTTTCAGAGCTCAGTGCAGGGACTCGTTTAGTCAGGGGGATGAGGCAGTTGCTGAATTAGTGTATTTTTATTTTAGAAGAGCATCCCTCACATATATTTCTCTCATAAAGGACTTAGGCAAATACAATATTATCTCAATTAAACAAAGGGGTTTTCTGTGCAGCTCTGTCTCTCCAAGTGGAGCAGGATGACAGCCAGATCAATGGACCTCCCATAATTCAGCACAGGTATTCACAGTTGGTTCAGGTGGAGTCAAACCCTTTTCTCCCACCAGCGTTGTTTGCAGTTTATGGCTGGGGAGAAGCAGGAGGGGCTGTTTGTGTGTGCTGCAATCAAAGACTGCTGATGACCAGCCTTGTGCTTTGCTCTTTGTTTGTCTCAGGTGACCAATGATGGGTGTCTGAGCCAAGCACGGCTGAGCCAGAGTTGCTGTATTGATAAATGCCTGCTTTTATTCCTTCTTGGCAAGCCAGGGTGGCACAAAGATGGGAGAAGGGAAGGATAAACGTGTACCATGGGTTTAGTGAGCAGGTGGATGGGTAATTCCCAACCCAGAGTGTAAGCCCTGGGCCATTGGAATGTGGCATTCCAGTAATAATGGCAGATTGATGGCGACAGTCCTTGCTGGGGTCCTTGCCAGGAGCACACCCTGCCCAAAGTGAGCCTGTTGGTGCTGTTCTCTCCTCATTTCAGGTGCATTACAGAGCTGTGGAGAAGGGCAGGGGGTGCTATTAGTGAGTGAAGGGGATTAAATGGAACTGAGTGCCCCAAGAGTTGCTTCCCCAACAGACCCAGGACTTGGCAATGGCCAGAACACTCCAACCCACCCCTGAGAGCTGCTGTCAGAGCAAGAGAGGCAACATTTGCAAAGGGAAAATTGGTCCTGGATTAAAAACTTGGCTGTGCTTTTTAAATATTACATTGCAGTTCATCCTGTGGATGGTCTGGTGAGAGCAAGTCTGACCTATTTGCTTCAGCATGAGCCTGGCTCTGGAGAGCTGGGCTTAGCTCACAGCTCAGCCACAGGCTAAAGTATTAGACATGACATGTGCCTCTTCTCCCTTCTGTAATGAGAAGTTATTGCCTCAGTTCTTCATCCTGGGGAGAAGAGAGAATTCATTAATTTCCTGTGTTCTCAGGTACTCTGATCACAAAGGTCACACATAAATTACAGCATAAAAGTAACCAGCTGTTTTAGTGGGTTAGTCTGAGTTAACACACCATGAAATACTCATATTAAAATGAGCAGCTGCCTTTGGAGAAACTAAAGAAATGTCCCGCAAGCTCCCTCAGTTACTGTTTGTGTTTGGTATCAGAGATGCTCTGTAGATGTAAATCCTGATCAGAGTTCTCTATAATCACAATAAATTGTGTTTTTCAGCACACCCAACTCCTGCAGACATTTTGTTACTTCCAAGACACCCCTCCAGCAACAGCGCTGTGGAGTTTCCCCACTCAGGTGCTTGAGCTGATCCATCACCTGCAAACAACAGCACCAACAACTCGGACTCAAGTCAGCACTAAAAGGTAAATCTGCTGCTTCCACCCCAGCACAGTTTCTCCTCCCCAGTCTTCTTCCTCCTTAAATACAGACTGTTGAAATCCAAAATGGTTCATCTAATTAAACCTTGAATTTTGGTCAGCTCATTTAATTTAGCTCATTTCTCTCTGCTCTGTTTACATTTTATATTTAAGCAGTTTCTGGGAATGGTCAAATCAAAATGTGAAGCAGCATGAAATGTGTCCAAACAGGAAGCAGAATAATCTCCATTTTCATTTCAAGTACCACAGGTAGGAAAGTACCTTATTAAAGAAGATATTTTAAACTTTTTGTATCCCAATAATGATATTTTGTGTAGAATTCACTGTATTTTTGTTGGATTGTCTCTTTTTCTTTGCTCCCACCTAAAGCCAGTTAAGTCTGTAATTTGACTTCATTGTTATTCCTTGTGATTTTTAACATCTTGCAATTTTATTTCCTGCATGAAAGGACCACTCATGGGATGGCAGAGCAATTCCATTTTTATTAAAAAGAAAATCTGTGAAGACATCACGCAAAGATTGAAATGATGGGTGGGCAAAGCTAAACAACCCACCACTTCCTGGTTTTTAAAGCCTTGAGTTTTTGATGCTCCAGTTGCAATGATTTAGTGCTTGGAAGCATTAAATGATGGACACACCAGAGCCCAGTTCTAGGGATGGCTGTGTGCAAACACCAAAACAAAGTACTTTCTGCCTGCTTTTTAAACTGGCTTTGCTCTATTGTGGGGTGGGAGAGGTATTTTTAACCAGAGCTTTTCTGCTGTAATTCTTCAAATAACACAATTTAACAACCATTCCAGTTCCCAAGGGAAGAAACAATGACCACCCAGGAAAGGAGACTTCCCTCCCTCCAAGGCATTCCAGCCTCAGGTAAGAACTGCTCCCACTCCCAAGGAGAATTCTCAGGGAAACACAGACCACACACTGCAAGTTGCCAAGGAAACCAGATTCACTTCTGATACTACATGATGATTATTTCAATCTCCTTATTTTTCCCCACCCACATATACTTTAAAATTGGGGTTGTCCTTCATGGTCTAATGACCACCAAGGCATTGCCACTGAGGACATCACATTGGCTTTGCTCCCTGAATCCAGGCTGGAGCCCCTCTCATTTTTAAATCAGAGCATCACAATTATTTTGGCAGTGGATTACTCCAAATTGCCTTTTTCCTTACACTGGCCAGAATATTCAATGGAAGATCCAGCTGAAGTGCACTAATACAGCATTCCCTGACGGTGCTTGTGTTGTAAAAATGAAATTAAGCAAGGAAAAAAAAATTCAGTGGGAGTGAATTAAACTGGGATCAAACCTGCATTTTAGGGAGGTCCCCAGCTCCTTACTGGAAGTCAGCTGGAGCTGGATGGTGCTGTCCCAGAGCAGTCAGTGTGCAGCAGCTGGAATGGCAGCTCATGGCTTTGGGCAGGGCTCCAGGCTCCCAAATCACCCACAGTTATGTATGGACTGCTGTGGAATCCTGGGGTTTGGAGATATTTTTCAGAGGTCCAGATTTTGACCTGATTCCTGATTTCCTGTTTGATGGGATTTTAAGTGCTTTTAAAGGCTGGATGTTGGCAGGGCACCGTTACACAGTCAGTTCAATTAACCAGCTGGACAGTACAGGGTTCAGTACAGAAATTATGCTGGTTTTCCCTTCTGCTGCTTAAATCCAGCTGAAATGGTTGGAGCTACTAATTCCAACCTGCACGATAACGTGTTTTGAACTGATTTTGTAGAGCCACTTATATCAAATGTCTTACTTCCATATACACTGATAACCCTCACAAGAGACTGATTAGCATGGGAAGGAAAACAAGGAGTGACAAATTAAATCTTTATTTCAGAGACTTTCCCCTCCTGAAGTTCCCTGGCCCTCTTTAGGAATTCAGTAGTTTCATCCCAGGCAAAGAACCTGCACCAAAACCTTTAGTTCATGTCCAAGCAAAATGAATCAGTGTTTCCCATAACCTTCCTCTGTCACATCTCCAGTAGCCTTCCAGAAAACGTTGGAAAGCACATCCACACATTTCCTTCAAAACTCGAACCTAATGGTCGATTAAAAAGGGAAAAAGGGGGATTTTGCAGACAAAGAACATCTTTGTTTGTTGACAGCACTAAAATGTAACCTGTCACCAGAGCTGATATGTTGCATTAGTGGCTCTTTTGTGAAAACACGGAGCTGAGTGTTATAAATATTGATGGAGCACCCTGGGCTTGGGAGTGTGTGACAGATGGAAACTTTTTAGGTGAGCACAAAATTGGTTTCAATGTTTCTCCAACTTGAAATTCAAATGTCCCCTTCTAATCCAAAGGCATTGTTGCATTTCTCCCCAGATAACGCTGGAGCAGCCAGAGGGAGCAGGAACTGTCCTTGCCGAGTGTGCTGAGCACTGTCAGCATCCCTGGGCAGCACCCCGAGCGAGGGCTGCAGTGCTGGGGGCTGTGCTGGTGAACTGGGGCTGGGTTAGTTTGGGAATGCAGAGCCTGGGGCTGCGTTAGTTTGGGAATGCAGGGCCTGGGGCTGGGTTAGTTTGGGAATGCAGAGCCTGGGGCTGCGTTAGTTTGGGAATGCAGAGCCTGGGGCTGCGTTAGTTTGGGAATGCAGAGCCTCACTGCCCCCGGGGCCAGCCAGGTTGCCGTGGGTACCTGCCACTCTCCCTCAGCCGGAGGAGCCAGGCTGTGTGTGCTGCTCTGCACTGGGCATTCCACATGGGCATTCCTGGGAACAACAGGTCCCTCAGGAGCTGCAGGGACCAATCAGCCCCCAACACTCTGGGGGTGTTCTCAGGGAAAAGTATGTAACAGAATTCCTGAGACTCCAAAGAAACAAAAATCGTGTTGCTTGCCAAAGCTGCTCAAAATCTCCTTTTGCACAGCAAATGTTAAATTAATTCTTTTGAGGAAGGTGAGACTGGATAGGCTCCCATTGATGTCAGCACTGAAACCTCCCTCCAGAGCTCCCAAGCCCATCCAAGAGCTGCTTCCCTGCTCAGGCAGCTGGAATTTGTCCATTCCAGCACGTGCTCTGCAGTGACAGGGAAGTGGGGTTGTTTGAAAGCCGTGCATGTGCCAAAAAGGAGGCAGGTAAAGCCAGGAGAGAGCAAGCTGAAAAGGGAACAGTCCCCAGACAGCACCAGCTGCTGCCACAAAGGGGAGAAATTAAAAAAATAAATGTAGCTTTAGATAGGCTGTAAAGCACCAAGGGATTGTCAGCACCCAATGTGCAGGGACACAGGGAGGGATGTCCTGCAGGGAAAACAAGGACCAGAAAGGCCAATTAACCCAAGAAAGGGAATGCGAGACTTAAATTTACACGAATCCTGCAAAACTCACGAATAGTTTTGACCTGCCCTCTCCTGCCCTGAACTTGAAAGTCACAAGCAAATTGAGACCTTGATTTTAATGTTTTAGACCATGCCTTTAATAAGCTGTAGCCCATAATTTAGCAAAGGTTACACACACTGGTTTGGAAAGGTAAAAAGCACAATGATAGAAAATTCAGGTGCCATGTCACAGCCTGCAAACAGAACCCTGAGGAAACGTATTTCAAACAGTGGGAGGCAAAATCCAACCCCAGGATAGAAAGGGGAAATCTGGTTATTTTAGCTTGTCTGTGGGAATTACAAAATATTTATTGGCTAAACTCAGTGAATCTGCCTAAGAATCTGCTGTTAGACACAAGTCCAAACCCAGCATTTAAAGAACAGCAGCTGTGAGGACCAAGACACTGCAGGTCCAGAAAACAAATAAATTACAAATTCAGGTCTTAACACCCAATCTCTGTTCTCCAAGTGCTGGGGCAGTACAAGAACAGAAGACCCAAATCTTTAATTGACGTGTACTTTAAAGAAGATTTTGACTGCAAAAATATAACAGAGATACAGAAGGGAAAATGCCAGAAAACAAACTCCTTGACCTACTTCCATAATGGAGAACACAGAGCCAATGCAGCATTTAAAAGCACAGGAATATTCCAAGAAGGATTTTTACCTCCACCCCTCCTCAGCCTCAGCTATTGAGCTGGGTGCCTAAATCTGCCTGGTGTTGGCTTGTATGATTGTAGGGGATTCACATAAAAAATCTGTGTATTTTATGCAGGTAGAAGCCATGTCCCTGTAGGACTGTTCTGTCCTCCTGCAGTTCAAACATTAACCCCAAGGCAATCATACAAGTGTTCAGAAAGTGAGGCAGAGCCATGGGAGGCTGAGGAACCTCCTCAGCCCTGACATTTCTGGCTCCAGACCCCACAGGTCCTCGTGGATCCTGCAAGCTCTGATTTAAAGGCTGAGGAAATCTATGCAGAACAGAGCAGTAAAAGGAATTTGTGGGCTAATTCAGTGCCTCAGTTTAGGTTAAGGTTTTTAATAGTTATTTGCCTTTCTATTTTAGATAAAGATTTGTGAAGTCAATTACCCAAGGCAGCTCAAGTGGCTGTGACAGCCAAATTCAAGGCATGAGCTCCCCTCAGGAAGCACTGCCTGATTTTCTGATAGGAAATGCTACAGTTAAATGCAGAGGCCAGAGTGTACATCTTAAAATGATGCAGATAGTTCACGTGGAACGTGGCTTTGAGGATAAAAGCTTCCCAGCAGAAAGAAGAGAGAGATCGTTACTGTGTATTTATATGAAGCAGGTTTTTCTGTGGGCTCCATTGAAGCTGTGCCAATTTGCACTGACTGGAAACCCTTCTCTGAGGAGTTCATTAAAGCTCAGTCTCCCTGGCCTGTTGCTCCAGGATCTGAACATTTGTTCCTCTGAAAGATTCATCCTTCTCCTAATCCAAAATGGTGCCTGGGGTTTTAGGGCTGTCTGTGAAATGGTGCTGCTTCCTGCACTTTTCCCAATTCTATAACCCACCATATAAGCTGGGAAAGGGAATAGCAAGTGTTTGTTTAGCTGGAATGTTGGCAGGAAAAAAGGGGCCTGAGACCCAAACTGGGTGGTTTGAACTCTGCAGCCCCATTTGGGTTTGGGACTCTGCTGCCCCTCAGAGCAAAAGGCCTTTTAGTGCTTCCAGGTTGGGTTTTTTCCTAAACTCAGTCAAGTCAGATGAATAATTTACACAGAGTTTTGATTGATTTTGTGTCTTTTTTGGTTTGCCAGGGAGCAAGGAACCAATTGCAGCTGCTTATTAGAAATCACTTCTGCTTAATTCCTGCAACTGCTTTGAGTGAGTGCAGCTCAAATTCCAGAGGCTGGACCTCGCCCCAAGCCTTGTCATCAGATGCATTTCCAGCTGGGTGAGCATAACTCTGCTTTTGCTTGTGGCTGCTGCAGCAGCACTTATGAACCAGGAGAAATTGTCTAAATAATGTGCAATGCTCAGACATCTGTTGCTTTTGGGCCACTGGTGAGAAGGGGTTTAGTGTTGCAATGTGAGAGCCTCCCCAAACCAGCCAGAAAAGGGGCAAAGCCCCAGGAAGGGACGTGGATTTCCTCATTGTCAGTCCTTGCCTTTCTCCAGCCCCTCTTTGACCCAACCCTGTCCTGTATGTGCCCTGCCAGCTGCAGGAGCTCCAGGAAATAACAGCTTTGGAATGCTGTAGAATGGAAGCATCAGGCACTTGACATACTCACATGTCCTAAAACAGGCCCCCAGCACGTGTGGCTGCTGGCACGGGAGTTCCCAGGGCTGAGCTGAGCCCAGGCCCAGGTTTGTGACTGTGTGACTGGGTGTGCTGAGCAGACACTCAGGGGCTGTGGGAGCAGCCTGGCACCTCCAGCCCCTGCTGCAGGAGCTGTGCTGGCAGTGCCAGGGGAGGGAGGGGCACAGCACACCCAGGGCTGCGGCTGCATCCTGAGGGAAGGCACGGGAATGGTTCTGGCTTTGATCTCACAGGGGCCAAAGGCAGAAACACCATCAGGGTAAAGCTGGGGAGACCTGGGCATGGGAAGGGCACAGCAAATATAACCCCGTGTTTGCAAACACAAGGAACAGAAAACTATTGCAGTAATAAACTCTCCTGTCCCTTCCAAGAGATTAGAAACGAGTCAAATCAGAGTAATTAGAGGTTGAATGTTCCTTGTCCTATTTCCCTGCCCACCTTCAGAAGGGGATGCCAATCCAAGGAGGTTTTTGTCACACTTTTGTCCCCTCTTTAATCCCAGTGAGTGCTGCAGGAATTCTGCAGCTTTTTGCATTTTGAAATATGGATTTCCATCTTGTGGTTTCAGGAGGAAATTTCCTCCCAAACACTTGAATTTTGGTGGTAAAGTTCAAGGTGATACGTTTTTTGTCTGTCAGTGAACTGTGGAAAGCTTCTTCTGGTCACCTGCTATAGAGATTAATTTATTAATTGTATTATACATACTTAATTACATATTGTTCAACTTTATTAATTTTATATTACAATAGTGTATGATTATATGTTATATTATTAATTCTCTATCTATTGTTTATTAATTGGATTCCTCTGTAGTTGCCAGACACTTGCAAGTATTTATGACACATTCTACCCTACATTACCCAGTCTCAAAAATCAAGAATTTACTCCGCTGTAAGTTAAAAAGCTGTTGAATTCCACCTGGGGAAAGTTCTGCTGTGCTGAAGTGAGGAGAGGCAAATGAAAAAAGAACTCCCACTTTCCAAAGCACAAAGATTTTGATAGATACCCACCAGAAAGCTTTTAGTCTGTCATGTGTGTTATGACTTGTGTTTTGCTTGGCTGTTTGTCATTACCCACAGCATGGTTTTTAGGCAAAGGCTGTTTCTTTCACAGGTGCAGTGTTGAGTGGGCTGCAAGTTCTGGTGGTGCCACCCTGTTGGCTCAGGCTGGGAGAGTGCCAGAAATGATGCAGAGTTCAACCCCTCTACATTTGTTCAGGTAAACCTCAACATGCTACAAAATATCATTCCTAAAATGCATCCAACTCCTCCAAAGTACCTGATCAGTAACTTTTGGGATGCCCCAAGCTGAACAAATGCTGGGCAGTGAACAATTCAGTGAGTGTGGGCAGGTTCTGCTCCAGACCTGACCAGGACCAGGGCAGGTTTTCTCCAGCACATTTTGTTCTACAGAATTTCTGCTAAATAATTTGTATGAACAATTATTGCTGTTCAGAGCATTTATGAGCCCTTCCCTGTGTCGATTCAATTTTGAGCTCTTTCAGGCAGTTTTAATTGGGTGCATCAATCAAATAGTATAATTTCCTTTTCTTGACATAACCCTACTAATGAAGTATCTTTTTCTCTGATTTGTAACCCATTGTCTAATCCAGAGTGATGAGCCCTAATCTCTATGATTTGGGAGAACATTTAGGGCCTTGTTAATCTCTAAACTGCTTAATTGCTTTCCTGAATAGAGGGAGGTTTAATATTAGCTGTAATGAGGCTCTGAATTAGCTTTTTTAGGTCATTAAAAAAATGTAAATTTAAAAAGTTACTGCCCCCACATGTTCACTTTCCCCACTCCATTAAAAAAACAAGGTGCAAACTGGCTCTGGTTCATATCTGTGTGTGTAAGTGAAGCTCCAGGTTCCATCAGTGCAGTAATACAAGGTGTAAAAACGTTCCTTTCCCTGTGGAAATTCAATTTGGTGAAGACAGTCAAGGAAGGCCCTTCAGGAAAGGAAAGAACAACTCTTTTATTACATATAAAACCTGAAATTCTCTCGACATGAAAATCCATGAAATGTGGCATTGAACATGTGAAGATGAGAATGGATTTGTAATAATGGCTTTTTAGAGCAGGATAAATATTTGATTATGTTGTCAATGTGTGTTTCTCAGAAATATAAAACATTCTACACTCTGATGAATTCCAGCCACAGTTAGTTCTGAAACTAGGCAGGTTTTGTGGTGTCTCTGATCTTCCTTCCCCCACAGTTGCCATTAATAAATTAAGACTATTTGGAGTACAGAGAAAACGATGGTAAAGGATGTGTAGTTTTTGTTTGACTTTGGGAATGTTTTCCTCCTTAACTCAGTAACTTTGAGAGCCAGCATTGAACACAGAGTTAGAACTGAGCTAAACAGCAGCAGATCTGAGCTCTCCCCTTCTCAGTGAGGGTGCTGCTCAGGTCAGCAGTGCTGGCAGAGTCTTCCCAGTGGGGCTTGAGGGTGGTGGGCAGAGCAAACGAGGCAGCAAATGCAGCCCCTCAGCAGCACTGCCATCCTGGCTGGGGCCTCAGCAGGGGATGCCCTGGGGACTGGGATAAGGCAGGAATTGCACAGGTAGATAGATATACACAAAATACTTGCATTGCTCTGCAAGCTTCTTGGAGCCAAAGCCAAGATCAATGGATGGCTTAGCCTGTAATAGCCCTCTGTGAGCTGGGAGGAGAACAATATTCCTTCACCTGTGCCCCTGGATACTGGAATGAACTGGAATGTGCTCACAGTCCAGGCATTTTTATAGACATGGATTTCCAGACCCTTTTCTTGGTCCTACAGAAGGAGAACAAGTTATGTGATGCTAATGATGTTCTTTTGGCAGTGGGCCCTCCTCAAAATTCCATGATATTTCCATTTTAAAGTGTTCCTGGAGATAGGAATTTGTGGCTGATTATTGCCCATTAGCAAGCCCAAGACAAAGCCTCAGCACGAGCCCCTCAGCTTGGGTTGGCTGTGGCCAGTTGTCTCCCTGCTCCCCCCAGCTCATGTTTCCCTGGGCTGGGACATGCAGAGGTTCTCCTGCCATGTGCTTGTTGTGGTTCCCAATGATGTGTGAAATTGGAGCCTGACTGGAATTTCCTGCAGCAAACTTGCATTGTTGGAGGATCAAGATATTGACAGCCTGATTTGATAATTGTAACTCAATTTGTTTCATGCCTTAGGGCTGGCATTTAAATTTTACTTCAGGATTATGTTACACCATTTATGGCTTTCCTTCAGCAGTGTGTTGATGAAGCTGCCTTTGGCCCCTGTTCACTACATCTGGCTGAAAATTTCACGTTTAATGTTTTCCAACTTCATGTTTTTCACTGAAAAATGCCCCTGTCTTTGAATATAAACTTTGCCCAGATTTATGCATTTTTTGTTGGAGTCAAACCTTACACTCAAGTAAGTAGTTTAGGAAAAAAAAACAAATCTTGTTTTTGTCTTACAGGAATGAAAATTGAATGGTTCAATTATTCATTTCAAAGCAGCTCTTCCTTCTAAAGCTTGGAACCTCCATTTCAGTGGAGGAGAGGGGGAAAATGGAATATATTTATTGAACTAAGGCAACTGGAAGAAATTAGGATCACAGGGAGGGGTTGGTTTGTTTGTTTGTTTTGTGCCCCTTTCAGAGCAGACACCATTTTTCAACAAGCTTTGCTGTTTTCACACCAGATGGCTTTATTTTTCCAATACTTTATTTTCCTCACATACATTTTCCCTGCACATGGAAAGAGGATGTGTTTGCTTTTTACTGATCTGCCAGATATTCAGCTCTGCAGTAACTCATCCTGGCATCCTCTCCAAGTTTGGTGGTCCATGGGATGTTCCTGGCGTGGTACGGAATAACAGGAAGAGCCAGATAATCCCTGCTCAGCAACCACCATAGCTACAGAAAGAGCTGTTTGCCAAATAGAGCCTTTCAAGGGTCCAGTTAATAAATTAAACTGGGGCTCAGCATGTTGTTGGGTCCCTGGAGCCAGTCCCCTTTTGCAGGGCAGTTGGTTTGCCCCCCAGGGAGACTCTGCCCTGCCCTGGATCCGGGGGGTTTGAGGGACACTCACATCTTGCTGCCTCAGCATTCCTAACCCTGTTTGCCATAAACAAGGGAGAAACTGCCTTTAATGAGAACACTTGGTGCCAAAAAATTTTTGCAAGTGCTAATGTTTAACTATCTGATTGCATTATTAAGAATTTATTCTATTTTGGAGCCACTGTTTGACATTCTCAGAAGACAGATCACCCTCATTAAGAGGCTGAGAAAGGCTGAAAGTGAGCTTGGGAATGAAATTTAATTTGTCACTGAAACGTTAATATAGGAGCAAACACTTCAATTGTGCCATCTGCCTCCTTCTCCAGGGCTTGAGGAGCTGCAGCTTTTTCATCCAAGGAGTCATGCCTTGCTTTGGCCTTCCCTTGGTCCTTGGTGCAGGGGTTTGTTGCTGCAGCAGCAAATTAATATTGGCAAAAACCTGCATTTTCTGTACAAGGAGAGAGGAGAGCTGGACTATAGAGAGTAGAAATCTCAGACACAACTGGCCTTGCAAATGCCACTGGTGCTGCATTAGGGTTTGTGTTCTGAGCATTAAAAGCACCACCACGAGCTAAATATGTCTCTGTCTCCAGTGCCCAACAAAGAGGGATCCATTTTGCTTTCATCTCAAGGTCTCTGCTTTCTGGTTCCTTGTTTTGAGCAGGTGTCACCCAGGACTCCAGCACAGGACAAACCTGGGCCTCAAATCCCACCCTGATTTTCTGGCCCCTCTTTTTCCCTTAGTCCTGCTGTTCCCATCCCACAGAACTCATTTCCCAGCCTGGTGTCTGAACCCACCCTGGACACCTGAGAGGCTCTTCTGGGGAAAGCTCAGCCTGTCCTGCAGCTGCACAGCCATGCCAGGGGTACGGTGGGCACACAGGAGGAGCAGCACCAGCCACCAGACTGGGCACCTAAACAAGGTAAGAGCCCACACTGTGAAAATGGTGCTGTCTCTGGTAACCAAGGATTTGTCTGCTGAGAGCTGAGGGGAGGCTGAGGAAATGAGCCCCCTCGGGGAGAGCAGGAGGTGCTGAGGAGTGAGAGGGTGAAAGGCACTTCAGGGGTGGGCATGGAAGGGGCTCAGGAGGGGAGAGCTCTGAACATCTCAAAGCACAGGCTGATGGCAGAGAAACCCAGTAATTAATGGGGGGATGTTCACTTGATTGATTTCAGTGCATATTTAGTGCACTGGTCACAGCTGATTTATCTTGATGTCAATTATCAATGCAATCAGCTTGAGCAGAGAAGAATTATTTGCATTGCTTGTCAAAAAGGAGGAATTTTTCCAAAGGAAAGCTGATTTTACATCTAATCCATCATTTGCAGTTGGTGGGAAACTCCGAGGAAAGCCTCCTCTCTCACTGCGGCATCAGGGATTTAGAAGCCATGTGGATGTGGCACCTGGGGACAGGGGTTAGTGGTGGCCTTGGCAGTGCTGGGTTAATGGTTGGACTCCGATCTTAGGGGGCTTTTCCAACCTAAAGGATTCCATGATTCTGTGAAAAACTCCCTTGAAAGCCAATATCTCTCAGCACTGTGCAAAATAGCCCCTTTTCCCTGCTGGTGCTCCTGTGCTCAGCTAATGATCTGGATCAATGATTCATAAGAAGCTGAACTGTGCTAACATTTCCTTCTCTGTAATTGAAAAAGGAAAAAAAGGAAATTGTGTGGCTGAGTAGGACCAGCACGTGTGGGAGGTGCTAACACTGCTCCAGGGAAAGCAAGGGATCTGACTGGTGTCTAATTAGGAACAGAGAATTGCAGGAGTGAAATGAGGCACTTTGAGCAAAAGTGGAACCAAAGACCAACCCAAACAACAACAACAAAAGCAGCAAATACCCCAGAGAAAGGGGGAGCTCTGGCTGAGTCTGTGACAGTGGTGTTGGGATGGTCAGGGCAGTCCCAGGGGCAGCGGAAGTGGGAAGGAGAAGCCCCAGTTTGGCGCTGCTGGGAATGCAGGAGGAGCTTCTGTGGCCCCAGCAGGGCCAGGAGCTCAGGGGGCTTTTCCTGCTGGAGGACAAACTGCTCCAAGCTCCATCCCTTTTGGCTGCTCTGCTGTTTGGAACACCATTCTGGAAGCTCTGCCAGCTGAGATGACCATCAGCCTGCACCATCAACAGCACCGACCTGCACTGGGGCCTCTCACTCACCTGAGGAATCAAAGGGTGACTTTTTATTTCCCAATAATTAAAATTATGTACAGGATATTTTTGCTGCCATTGCCTCCTGGAGTAAGCAAACAGGAAGTGTTTGATCCTCCATTGAGGAGCAAAACAAGAGGCTGGAAAGCTTTTCATGCTGTAGCACAGGAGGTTTTTAATATTGCAAATTATTCTGTTTGATATGCAGGGTGTTCCCCCAGTAATGAGGCCGGTGGTGATGGTTGCTGTGCATGGCAGTGATGACATGGCAAAGATTCATTCTGTGCTGGGAACATTGTCATTGAAATGTTTCTGTGCATCAGCAGCACTGAACAAGCAAGAGCAGTGACAGGAAGAGGAATGGAACAAAGGAGAAGTGAAAAAGGCCTGGAAAAGGCACTTTAAATACATTTTGCCAAACTTCAAGAGCCAACTAATGTCTTTCAGGTCATATAATGAAGAGAAGAAAACAGAAATGAGAAGGTACTTTATAATGTATTATTATATTTTTATTATTTTATGTTATTGCCTTTATTTTATTTCTTTTATTATTTTATATTATTGGTTTTATTATTTTGTTATTGGTTTTATTATTATACTTATTTTTATATTATTGGTTATTTTTGTTCTATTACATGATTATATTTATATTAAATTTTTAACTGTATGTGTGGCATAAATACCAACACTGGCAATTTCCCAGTGAAATTCCAGGTGGGAGAGGCTGTGGAATTCTTCTGTCTGTGTCAAATACAGATGATTAAATTAAACACTCATATTCCTCTGAGCATGTGTCCATCTCAAACAACTATTTTATTTGTTTCATTTTATTATTTTTGTTTGTTTGAGGTTTTTTTGTTTGCACCTTTTCCCTACAATTCCTTCCCCCACCAAAGCATTTGTGGTAAATTGCTGTGGAGTTTGTCGACTTCACACACTCAACAAGAGGAATAACTTTGGGTTTCCTTCTGTTTGGAAAGCACTGGAATAAAAGCCCCAAACATTTGGGGCTCATGTGGCAGGTGGGAAAGTCACCCTGGAAAACAGAACAGCAGTTTGAGTACAGGTAGTGAGGAACTGGCCATGGGATGGTTCTCCCTGTGGGGTTTGCACAGGGCACTGGGGATTTGTTGAAGGAAAGCCCCTTTTCTGGCCTCTGAAACTACCCCTGGGACTGCTCAGGGACACAGGGAGGGCTCAGCCACAGGTTTGTTCCAGTAATTGTATTATACACTTGGAATAATTATGTTATAACTCTGTAATAATTATATATGATATATAGTCATAAATGGTATATTTTATCTAATTATAGTAATTAGAGTTTGTTGTCTCTGCACACAAACAGCCACTAGAAAGCTTCTTTGCCAGAGAGTTTTGGGCACAGAAACGTGGGAGCTGTGAGGTGGCCTTGGCACTGCCAGTCCGTGTCCGAGACCCGGCGTGGGGGCAGTGCCAGTGCTGTGCCCACCCAGACACGAGGTTCTAACCCTGGAAAGGGCAGGGGGTGTTTGGCTGCAGTTCTGCTCCCAGTTTTGCAGTGAGTTATGGAGGGAGTGCCCTGAGCACAGCCGGCCCTGTGTAAACATCACCATTGTCAGCTCAGCATTGCAACAATGTGCGTGGAGGTAGCGGAGTTGTGGTGCAGTTTGACTGCCCTGCTCGTGGCATTTCTGCAGCATTTGTGTGACCTTTACCAGCAGAAGTTACCTAAGAAGAGTTTCCTGTAGCTCCTCCAATTCTGTGCACAAAGTAGGTTGAGAAAGAAAAGCTGCTCAGCATTTCTTAATGACAAATTCTATTCCTGTGCACTCTTTTTATTATTACTGTTATTTTACAGCAACACTTCTGGCAGCAGCAGAGGGAATTGAGGCCCTTGCAGGAGGATCTTCAGGATGCACAGCAGAACCTCTGTAAGTTGTCCAGCATGAAATACTGTTCTGATTTGGGGTTTCAGGATCTGCAGGAAGAAATGGAGTTTGAGTCTATTTACGACTGAGGGGAGGGAATTACTATTCAGGTGGAAGAAGAAATTGCTCAGAAAATCTGACCAATTTCTTATCTTTCTTTTCCTCAGCTCTATCTGCATTTAAGCGCCTTTAGCCTGTAATAAAAGCAATTAATTTGCTGACCTGCTCAGAAAAATGGCTGAAGAAACACCTTCCAACAGAGGGAGGGTGTGAATAGACTTGTTTAACAGAACAGGGGGGGAAATGCTGAGAGAGACTGAACTTGTGAGGGAAACCTGTAAAATACTAGTTAATCATTTTTACCAATGTAACAAACATAACTCAAGAAAACATGGACTATGGGAGGAAAAACTACTTCTTGTACCTAGAAACTCTAATATTAATTATGTTTCTCAAGGCCCAGGTGGGGAGCAAGCCCTGCCACTTATGTTTAACCCCCAGCAGCACCAAATTCCTCCTTCTCCACACTTTTTTCCATGGGATCCTCTCTAGGAATGCCTGGGTGGTTTGGGGAGGTGATTGCTGCTGGTGCAAGGGAAGGAATCAATCCTAATTCCCTTGGTTTGTTTTCTAAGTGGCTGAAGAGATGCACCCTCAGCCCCCAGCAAGGGGGAGCAGCTCCTGCGTGTGAGGGAATGGTAATGAGGGTTTGGCTCCAGGTAAGCAGCCTCCTCTGTTTGCTAAAGCCAATTAGTTGTTAATCAGCAGCTTGCTCACTTGACAATGTCTGATTGTTTTAAAATGAAGGGGAAATGCAGCCTGGAGAGTGATCCCAAACCAGTCATGTGAGAAAATAAGAGTGTGTAGCACAGATTTTGTAACCTGAGAGAGGGAAGAGAATTTTGGTAAAAGCAGAACCTTCCCAAACTCTGAGGGAGTTCAAATCAACTCTGCCACCTGGACTCTTCCCTATTCAAACTTGAATTTTGGGCTTGAATATGCTGCAATGGAATGAGAATGTTGCAGGTTACACATGGAAAAAGACTCTGTCTTTGCCAAAATATGTTCTTTACTGCCTTGGTTTCTTCCCTGGAGATCTCCAAGGGCTGAACACTTAATGCTGACTAACCTTTCCTGGAAACTCTTTGGAGCTGCTGAAAGTCACTGAGGGAGACAGGACAAGGCACGTCCTTCAGCTCCAGGCAGAGCTGGGAAGGATCTTATGTCTAAACCCAGCAGAGATCCCTCAGTTTGTTCAACTGCAGAGCAAAGTCATTGAGCACAAATACCCTCCAGAAGCAAATCCTCTGCTCTGCAGCCTCTGAGACCTGCTTTGGTCCCACACGAGGCACAGACCAAGTCAGACCGATGTTTTCAGGCTCTTTGGCGTGTTTTGGCATTAAGCAGCCCCTGGTTGCAGCAGTGTCCTCTCTGCTGCTGCCTCTCCAGCTGTGGTACAGCTTCTCTCTTCAAAGCCCAGCACTTGAGTGTGATCAAGGACCGAGTGTTTCCTGCAGAGCTCTCAGCTGGCTTGAACCCTCAGTTCCCAGGATAAGGAATCAATAACCCTTTGATATCTAAGCAGCTTACAAGCCACAATTGAGCTGTAGGTGTGACAGCTCTGTCCCAGCCCCAGAGAATCCTTGGAAATCCAACTGCCACTGGCAGCAAGGCATTAACCAAGCCCCTCCCTTGGAATAAACACTGCTAGGGAGCCTTCCAGTGGCTGCTGCTCCTCTCCCCACCGAGTGCCACCCAGTGTGGCACAGGGAAATGGGCTTTGGGCACACCAGGGACAATGTGGCTGTAATAGAAAGAGCTCAGGCCAAGCCCAGCCCAGTGGGCAGAGCTCACCAGTTATTCCCCAGCAGGTGATCCATGTCTGCTGTGTCCATTGAGCTGTGGGGCAGCTCCTGAAAATACCTTTGATGGCTCTGCAGAAACAGAGCACTCAGAGTTTCTGTGTCAAGGGGCTTAATGCAGCCAAGTGGTGTGGACAGGCTGGGAACTCAGCTAAGAAACCACTAAATAATACTGCAAAATAACATAATCTCCATGTACAGAGGGACTTTGTACTGCATTCCTCTGCCCCCAAATTAAGGGCCTTCCTCTGCAGCCATGTGTGTACATTGGCACAGAACAATAGGAACAGGCAGTTTCCAAATGTATTTCCACCTCCATTCAGTAGCTGAGGAGTGATCCCTGCAGGAATAGGGTAAATAAGTATTAATATGTATCTGTGATACCTGCCTGAAATCTGTAAGGTGGGGGACAAGAGCCATCTCTTCACAATGATACAGGAAGGCTTAAAAGCAAAATAATCCCTTCTCTTTTATAAGCTGTGTGAATACTTTAGCAGTGCCCACGTTCTGAAGTGTTAAAGGAAATCAATGGCATTTGTTCCAAGCCGTTAAGAAGAGGTAAGAAACCTGAAATAAGGATTGTGTAAGGAGTGTTGGGCCCTTGTAATCCTCAGCCTGCCTTTGTGTCCTGAGGAAATGCTGCTCTTTGTTGCAGACAGGTGGCTGCTCCCTGGACATCACTAATCCCTTGAGCAGCAGTGTCTGAGTTTGCAAGCAATGAAAACCCTCATTAGGGTTGATTTTTGTCACCTCCCAGTGCAATGAAGAGATTCCTGCAGCACAGTCAATGGGAATGGTCCTCTCCTGGGTGATAATGTGGTTTATTTTCCTCTCCTCATGGCAGGAAACAAGGGAGTTGAGAGCCAAGGGAACAGTCACCAGGATTCCCTGGGGATTTCTGCACATCCCCCATTTGCTTTCCTGCTGTAATTTCCCCCTGCTTGCCTGGGCTGAGCTCCACAGGACAAGGTCTGTACCATGCACTCTGTGAGGAAAACCTGCATTCTTAGAACTCTTGGCTTTTAAATTGCTTGATGACTTTCAGCTTTGAGGAGCTCCTGCATAATTTGGGTGTTTCTGAGGGCATTCCCTGTTAACTCTGCCACAGGATGCATTTTAAGGCACAGGTTGTTACGAGCAGCCCCAGAGGAGTTACTGGGAACATGAGGACTGAGGACATGACATGGTGGGTTTTCCAAGGCAGTTTTATTCAGGATTTACAGGAGCTGAGTAAGAGGGAGGCACCAGCAGCCTTTTACAGGAGCAAATACCCAGTGACAAATAACTCCTGGTGGTATCAATCAGCAGAACAGCAACAGCTGATCACACACATTACTGGGAACAGCATTTGGAGAGGCAGAGGGACCCAATATTGGGGTGCTTGGTCAGGAATTGGTGGGGGGCTATTCTGCTCCAAACCACTGTGTCCAGTACCCTCAGTGTGGTGGGAATAACGAGGCTGGGAATCCTCCAGTGTCCAGAAGGAGAGCCCAGTGTGCAGCCCCCCACAGGTGGGAAACACATCCAGGCTGGTTTTCATTTGTTGCAGAGCAGCCAAAGTCCCAGTAACATCCGATTGGATGAGAAATAGCAATAAGAACTCAGTGCCTGTCCCTCCTCAGGATTCGGGGGTGTCTCTGTACCACATCTGACCCTGCAGTTGCCAGTTAGTGGTGCAGCCATTGTGTTTAGGGATAGCTCAGTCTCAGGGATGATGCATTTGACTTACTAGTAGAGTTTTGCAAGAGAAAATATGTTCCTATCACATTTACTCCTCAATTACTGCTAATGAATACAAATAACTTGCTTACTTAAAGCAATTATAAACCTCGTGCTCAGAAACCAAAATTAAGTTAAGCAAGCACAGCTCATTTCTTCCCCATTTCTGCACTGGCAAAATAATTCAATTACACTTTGCAATTTTTCAGAATGCTCTGTATAAATCACTGATTTATATTCCAGTACCATTATTCAGTAGGCTACAGCTTTTTCTTAGGACTTGGAAAAGCTTTCCCACATCCAGGTTCTCCCCACCTGATTCCAAAGCAGACCAATAGGTTGGAATGGTGTTACTGGAATGTTCCTTCTCATCCCCACTGCTCCAGAAGCACTTTGCAGGTGTGTTCTTTTCCACAGGTGTTTGCCAGCTTTGTTAGGAACCAAATGGCAGTGAGGAATCCCAACCTGCCTCATGGTGGGCGGTTTTCTCTTGCTCTGACCACACCAGTCTTCCCAGAGGAACAGAAAAGAGGAGCTTTTGAGCTTTTTTGCAAGTTATTGTTTTCCTGTTACCCTTCAAAGAACCTGATGGCCAGAGCTGTATCTTCTGAACTTCTACCCTTGTTTCCTTTTATTTAATATCTTTCAGATTTCTTTCTACACTTTCCTCTTTGATGCCCACGTGGAACTTAAAATGCCTTTTTTTGTGCTGTAATGACTCTCTGCAGAAGTTTCTGGCTCCTTAGGAAAGCACAAAGCTGTGCACATAAATGTTATATAAACTCCTCTTGCTTTGGCTGCCCAATCTCCAACAGGCTTGGGGTTATTTAGTGCTAAAAGAATGATAGAGTTGCATGAGTTTAACCTCTTTATCTTTGTCTTCCTCCAATGATTTGACTCCTGGCTCACCTAAATAATTAACTAGCAATGTTTTATAATCAAACTTGAAATCAGAACTGGATTTATGCTGTTAGGATCTGTTTTGTTGTATTTAACTTTTCCAAAATATCCGTGCTGGTTTATGGTTTTGACATAACACAGACACTGAGGTGTCTTTTTCATCCTCTCTCGAGTACTTCAACTAATCAGCATTTCTGTTATGTGGTTCAGTCTCCTGGCAACAAAACTTTATCTCAAACTGACCCTCGTTGTTTTGGAGGCCCTGAGCCCACAGCATGCCACAGCTCTTCTTTTGCCAAACACCCTTGGTACTTTCCCTTGGTTTTCCTCATTTTCCCTTTTTATCCCTCATTGTTCTTACCTATTGCTTGTCTGAGATAAAGCATCAGGAATATGTTAACATGTAGACAAACACTATTCCTCCTGCTGGTTGTTCCCTTGCCAATAATGTGAGTCTGTCACGCAGCAAACCCTTCCTTTAAAGAAGAAAAGGGCAATACCTCAAGCTTGTATTTACTTTCACTTACAGCTTAGGTGTCTCACACAGTGCACACTGATCTTCTCCGTGACTGACTGAGGCACAGCCACACTGCAGGGCTGGGGCTGGGGGAGCAACAGGACAGTGCTTTTCCAAACGGTAATTCCTGCTGTGTATCCCGGAGGAGCAGAGTTACTCTGCACACTGTGAGGGCACCGTTAACAGCAGTTAATTACAAACAATACAGAATAAAATCACAGCCTGCTTTGGGTGGGAAGGACCTTCAACCTCATCCAATGTCACCACTGCCAGGGCAGGGACACCTTCCCCCAGCCCACGTGGCTCCAGGCCTGTCCTGAGGTGTCTGTGTCCCCCCTGAGCTCCTGTGTCCCCTCCTGGTGTGTCTGTGTTGCCCCCCAGCTCCTGTGTCCCCTCCAGGTGTGTCTGTGTCGTGTCCCCCCCCTTTGGTGTGTCTGTGTCCCCCCTTGAGCTGCTGTTCCCTCCACAGGCCAAACACAAGCGCTACTTCGGCCACTCTGCGCACGTCACCAACATTCGCTTCTCCCACGATGACAAGTTCGTGGTGAGCACCGGAGGGGACGACTGCAGGTGAGGGTGGGCTGGCACTGCCACTGCAGGTGAGGGTGGGCTGGCACTGCCACTGCCGGGCTGGCACTGCCACTGCAGGGAAGGGCTGGCTTAGTTGAGAGCTCAGCCAGGGCTGCACACAGGACACACACACAGAGTGCACACACACTGTACACAGCCCCCCTGCTCACACATGCCACAAACACACCATGCACACCAGCCGAGCACATGAACATGCTGAGCATATGCTAAGCACGCTTCAGGCACACACTGGTACCCCACCAAGCCCCGACTTGGTACACTCTGAGAACACACTAAGCACATGCACACACCAAGGGCGTGCCACGATATTTTAAACTGCACTGGCTGTAACAGCTGCTCCTTGGCCCCTTCCCTGGCAGAGGCTGTGCTGCCCCCGAGCTGCCTGGCACATGCTCCCGCCCTGCTGCGGGCACAGAGCAGGGGCAGCAGGGCTGGGCACCTCCCACCAGGCACAGCCCTTCCAGCCCAGCCTGGCACGGAACAGGCTCCTCACAGGCAGCGCCACACGAACACACTGCGGAGAGACAGAGAGAGGAGCAGGGGCTGGGGGGGGCCCAGAGCCTGGGGCACAGGGAGGGGGACTGAAGGTACTCTGTGTGTGTAAGGAATAGAAACACTGTGTGTGTGTCTGTGAAATAAAGACATGGTGTGTGTGTGAATAAAGGCATTTTCTCTGTATGAAATAAAGACAGTTTATGTGTGAAATAAACCCATTTTTTGTATGTGTGTGAGAAATAAAGCCAGGGGTGTGTAACCCCCTCCCTGCCCCAGGAGCGCCAGCACAAGGGGTGCAGGGAAGCACAGCTGGGCCCTGGGGCTCCTGCCCCCCTCCCCACCAGCACCGGACCCTTCGCAGCAGAGATGGAACCACTGCAGAGGTGGGTGTGAGGCTGGGTGGGGTGTGTGTGCAGGGGGGGGTGTGTGTGTGACGTGTGTGTGCGGGGGCATGGAGTGTGAGTGTGGTGTGTCTGTGTGTGAAGTGTGCAAGGGGTGTGTGTGGGGTGTATGTGTGTGCATGGGGTGAGTGTGTGATATCTGTGTGCATGGGCGGGGGAGTGTGAGATATGCATGGAGTGTGTCACGTGCATGATGGTGTGTGTGCGTGGGGTAAGTGTATGTAACATGTACTGGGGGGCTGGGTGTCGGGTGTGGTGTGTGGGCAGCTGTGTGACGTG
>JAOXXN010000446.1:1260144-1271954 GCA_026770055.1 Myrmophylax atrothorax
ACAGACACACACACAGTGTTTCTATTCCTTACACACACAGAGTACCTTCAGTCCCCCTCCCTGTGCCCCAGGCTCTGTGCCCCCCCAGCCCCTGCTCCTCTCTCTGTCTCTCCGCAGTGTGTTCGTGTGGCGCTGCCTGTGAGGAGCCTGTTCCTGCCGCTGGCACTGCCCCTGCAGGGCTGGCACGGCCGGACCCCCGGAATGGGCCTGGATGCCCCTCTGGCTGGGCTGGCCCAGGACAGCCCCCGGCCCGGGGAAGGAGCCGAGGGGTGAAGAGCAGCCTTGGGGCACCGAGGGCTGCACAGGCCCCTCCCGACGCTGCTCTGGCCGTGGCTGTACTGCCCAAAGGAGTAAACCCGGGGCCAGGGTCAGGCCCTGCTCCGTGCCAGGCTGGGCTGGAAGGGCTGTGCCTGGTGGGAGGTGCCCAGCCCTGCTGCCCCTGCTCTGTGCCCGCGGCAGGGCGGGAGCGTGTGCCAGGCAGCTCGGGGGCAGCACAGCCTCTGCCAGGGAAAGGGCCAAGGAGCAGCTGTTACGGCCAGTGCAGTTTCCAGTCTCTGGGGCTCCGTTTCTCTCCCTGAAGTGCCTTGCCCAGTGCCTGCAGTCACGGGGGGCTCCAGCCTGGCCCCAGCCCTGGGCACACACACGGTGCTACAGCTCTGCAGCTGCTCTGCCCCAGCCCGGGCTCTGCTCCTGCCCCCGGGAATGCCAAAGGGATCTGTGCTGGCAGGGGCAGAACTGAGGGCCCTGCAGCTCCTGGGGCTGTGCTGGGGCAGCTCCACTCCCACGGGGACACAGCTGGGCACAGACCCAGCCAGAGACACGGGCACAGCCAGGCCCAGGCAGTTCCTGCCCAGGTGCTCCTGCACTCTGCCCTTCCTGCCAACAAGAGCTTCACAGGGACCTCCTCCCACAGGCACTGCCCAGCCCTGGGCAAAGCCTCCCAGAGTGCCCAGTTCCTGCCCTAGGGGTTTCCCCCCGGGATGGCACCGGCAGGGCCTTGGGGCTCCTCCTGCAGCTCCTAAGCCCCTGGGGCAGCCTGGGCACTGGGCAGCTGAGCTGCAGCAGGGAGGGCACCACACTGGGGTACCAAAGGGAAGGGAAAGGCACTCACCTGTTGGTACAGCAGTTGGGCAACACCAAACCCCTCCGGGGACAGAGGAATGGGAAAAAGAAGAGCAAGTTGAGCTTTTCCCACTGGAACTGCTGGGAAAGGGACAGCAAACATGGGCAATGCCAAACATCTGTTTAAGCTACTGAAAATTCCTGCTGTGGAGCTACTACCATATTTTGCATTTCCTTTCTTTGTTAATTAAAAGAAATAAAGGCTCAGATAAAACATGTAGAGTTACTTACATTTAGTCTTTGAAAAGCAATGTTAAATATAGTGCTTTAGTCCCAGCTCAGGACAGTGGGATTTGAACTCTGGACCCTTCCTGTCAGTCCACTCTGCTGCCCACTGCATGGAAAAGTAGCAAAAACATCCCGTTACAGGAGTGATTCCTGTCGGCTTAGCACACAAAGTGCTTCAGCAACCTCCCAGGATTACCTTTTGCCTGGGGAATGTCTCAGCCTTACAGGCTGCCCAGCTGGCACAGGCACAGCCAGGCCTGCTCTGGCACTGCTGCCATCAGTGGGCACCTCTGCTGGGCTGTGACCCACCAGCTTGGCCTGCCTTCCACACCGATCGTGTCCCAGAGAAACCCAGGGGTGTGGCACAAGGAATGCACCAAGTGATGTGCCAATACCCAAAGCAACAGTGTCTGTCAGGAAAGCACTTACAGTTGGTGTGTTCCCTGCTCTGGCTTCACGTGGAACATGGTCCAAGCAACGCTGTGTTATACTGGAAACTGAAAGATTAATGCATGAATTTATATTTTCCAATGGCCAAGATGCCATTAAGTTAAAATCTGTGTCAAATAAATTTGGATACAAGTTCCCAATGTCCTGTGCTTAGATGAGAACCAACAAGTTGAGCTGAAAACTGTTGGGACTTGCTTCCCAATTTCCTTCCAAGTGGAAAATGGCATCGAACAGTGTCCCAAAATGCCAAGAGCTGCCCCCGTGGGTGGCACTGCACAGGGGCAGAGGAGCTGTGCCAGAGCACCCCCCACCCTCAGGGACAAACAAACAGATCCACCCCGCTCCCCTCAAGGAACCAAAGTGTACTTTATGTCTATAAGCTTTATTGATACTTGGGGTTCTGGGGCCGGTTTTTTTTTGCTTTTTTGTTGGGTTTGTTACATTTCACAATGCATTCCACAGACTTAGTTCAGTACAGCTCAAACTGCAAGTGTATAAATTTTCACGTATCATTTCTTGCATAACAGGACAGGGTTTTAAGTTTCCAAACAACATTTGCAGCATTAGATACTCGGTCCACAGATCATCAGAGTCTGAGAGCTGGAGAATCATTTGCTCAAGATCAGCTTCTGCACATTTGTGCAGAGTGTGTGCTGGAATTCTCTTTTGCTCTGTGTGGAGGCTCTTTGTTCAATCTCTCTGTTGTTGTTCCCAACAGATGCCAGTGTTTACAGAGACCTTGGGGTTTCTGGGGCTGAGCTTGGAGCTCGCCCAGGCCTCGGCCAGTTCTCTGAAGTGCCAAGCACTGTGGAGCAGCTGGAAAGATCTAAGCTTTGTGAAACACATATATATATATTGGCAATTGATAAAACAATAAAATCACAATACAGCTATACTCATACCAAAAAGGCAAGATTCTTCAAAACTTGCTAAACTGGTATATTCTCCTAAAACATCTCATTTTAGAAAATCTGCATCAATCTACACAGACCATACACAGTGCACAGACTGGGAAGTGTTTGCTCTGCTGTGCCCCTGCTCTCCCTCCGGCCCAGCAGAACTCCTCGGGTGAAGCGAATGTACAGCTGCCTGTCCTGGGCTGAGCCAGCGCTGCACACAGCACAGGGAAAGAGGATTAGTTTTAGATCCATACATAGCAGCTTACAATACTTAAGATGATGAAACACATGGCAGTCAAAACAGTTATTTTTTCCTCAAACACTGCGTTGCTAAAAAATTAAAGATCTGTGAAATTGCACTGCAATGTCAAGGGCTTTGCTATTCCCTGACCCTCCCCGTGGAAATCCAATGAGTATTTTCCCCCTTCAAAGATGAACTTCCTATTGATAAGTTGCTTCAGGCTTTTTTATTCAGTTTTGTGCTTCAACCTGAGGATCACTTCCAGCAGCTCTCCCAGGATTATTGGACACTCAATCCCACACTTACCTATTGGTCTCTAGGGTTTTTTTTTCCTTAGAAATGAGACAAACTCAGAGACCCTTAAACACTACAAGGCTTACCTGAAACATGACTAAAACCCCCCCAAGAATGGCTTTGGAGACTCAGCTGCACTTTCCCAGGTGCCCCACAAGACGCATTGCCCTGTCCCAGCCTCATGGGCCTGTGATATTGATTTAAAAACCAAACTTCAATACACTTCTGTATTTATAAATTAATTCTAAACTGCCTCGGGGGGGTACCTGCACCTCACAGCTGCTCCACTGAAGCACTTGAAGCCAGGACTTCACAGCTTGTCATCCAGGGAAAGCTGAGAGTGGCTGGGACTTGCCTCTCACTGGCTACGGAATTTAACACTACTTTTGTTACTGGACTGAGGGGATGAGCATTATCTTCACCTGGATGCTCCATCCCCACCCACACACATATATTTCTGTTTACAGACACTTCTTGAGCCCTGCCTCTTTAGACTCTCATGCAAAAAAGGGGAAAAAAAGATGGGTTTTTTTTTTGTACAAAAGCTTTAGATAAAGTGAAAGAATTGTATGGCAGCAGCAAAGTAGTGAGGTAGTCATGACAACCACATCAGTGTTCTAAAACTTCCCTTCCTCTTAATCTCTGTGCAGTTCAGATAACACACCCATGAGCTGCACAATGAGCCCCTGGGCTGCAGCAACACCGAGAGAACTGGAATGTTCCAACAGCCAGACAGGGACAGCTCAGACCCTGACTCTGGGTGCTGTCCAGGCCTTGGAGACACCAACAGCCCTACCACCCCAGACCCCTCCAGGGAGGCAGGGAGAGGGTTAACATGCTTTGAAGGGGAGAAGATCAGACCCTAAATGCACATATTATAAATGTGTTCAAATTCCCATGTATTTCTTTATTTCCTTCATCACCTGCTACCACGAGGGCTCTGCTGCTCCAGCCCCACCACAGGGGACTCCTTCTGCAGGATTTGGGGCTTCCCAAGAATCAACATGCACATTTTTCTCCCAATCTTCTCTGCTCATTACCCTGTCACCCGATTTCCAGTGTGGCAATTTAAAATGTCTCAGCCTTATCATTCAGAGTGGAAACCAAAGCACACCATAAATAAATATCCCTCTGCACTCCAGGGGCAAGTCAAGGATTTGCTTCCAGCAAAAACAGAGTGAGTGATGTCACCACCACCTCTCCAATCAATTGATGAACTTGAGAAAATTCCAAAGCTTTACAGACCAAATGTGCCAAGAATCATGTGTAGCTTCAAAGGCAAAAAAAAATGTTGGCATCTGGACTCTAATTACTGAATTTACCTTCATGTACCACTATTACTGTTAAGTATAATTTACTGATAAAAATTAAACAAAACTTGTCTTTTATATTAAAATAACTACAGTCAGCATGTGCATTTTTTCTCCTGTCTCTCAGCTATGAAGACTAATTGTGACATGTGTAGGGATTGCCATATTTGATCTGGTGCTGCACTTACAGGTCTCCATCAGCAGTGCTGGGGAAGAGCTCCATCTCCCGGGAAACAGTGGCCAGAGGGACAGTTCCCTCCTGGCTCTTCTCCAGAGCTTTCCCACAGGTGTTTCCCAGTTCCTCTCAGAAATCCAGCTCTGGTTTGCAGCTGGCAGAGCTGTTAAAGCAAAGAGGAGATGCACAGTAAATAGGGATGTACCAGATGTAACAATAAAAGCACCCCAGAAACATCAGTGGGCACAGCGAAAGACACCAGAGCAACCCAAATCCAGGGCATAAAACACAAGTATCCTCAGAATAATCTTTGCCATGAGCAAGTTCCCCAGGTCACATGATGGGAATCAGTGATAAAATACCAAACTATTTACCAGGGTTAGTACAGAAAAGCACATACCCCAGACATGCTGTCCAGCAGGAGAAGAGCTGAAGTTCCCTCCCAGCTCTGCAGGATGGCAATGGTGTCCCCTGGTCTGGGACACTGCACTGAGCAGAGTGAGGGCTCTGGGGGCAGCCTTGGCACTGCCCCTGAACTCCAGAGCAACCACAGGGGGATCTCCTCACTGCCATCAATCCCAAGGGCACGTGGATATCCTGGTGACACCAAGGAACCTGCTCAGATGGGAGTCAGGGACTCAGAGCTGCGTTGGTCCATTCCCATGCACTCACTTCTCCTGTACCCATTCCCGAGCCATTGGCAAACTGAGCCTCAGGCCCTTCCAGGAATATTTACATTTTGCATCTCATTACATTCACTTCAAGAGATTCCAAACAGCACTTTGCAACATGACAGTTTATGGCATCATTAAAACCACTCTGAAAATCAATTAGGGCCACAGAGTTTCCCAACAGGGTTTGTCTAAACGACCTCACTCACCAACACTCACCTGCTAAACCTGCCCTGGAGCTGCTGGCTCAGGTCTGGCAGAGGCTTAGGAAATAAAACAAGAATCCAAACAAAACTAGGGCTGATAAACATTCCTTTAACAAGAACATCTTGCTGTTTCCTGAAGTGTCCTTGATATATTTTCCCCCAAAGCCTCTTTTATCACCACTTGCTGTTTCATTTCCTGCCCTTGCTGCCCTGAATAGCCTTTTCTTGGTGTAATTCAAGTAAAAGACTAAACCTAAGCAGGTAGATCAAAGGCCCATGCCATTCATTACAGTAATCTTTCCCTCATATCCTCACATGTAACAAAGAGCCTTGGCAGAATCTGGAAAAAAAAATCCACTCTGCAGTTGTTTAATTTCCCTTTTCTTTTAAATACTTGTGATATGTCTCAAAGAAAAAACCCCAAACCTTTAAAGACCAAAGTCTTCTGGTGGGGAACTGGAATTCTGGGCTTGGCTGAGCATGTTGGGATGGCAGAATGGTGTCAGAGTGGGGTGCCAGGCTGGGATGAACAGGCACAGCCACTTGGGGATGCAGACTGTCAAATCCCCAAATGCTCCTTTGATCAAAGAGTTTTCCCAGCACAGCTTTTAATCCCCTCCAACCTGAAGAAAGGTGAGAGCTGGTACCTCAGAAAGCAGCTTGTTCCCTTCTGGCACCCAGCCTGTCCTTTGGTATTTCCAAGAGGCAGGATAATGGATCTTAAAAAGGGTTTAATTCCTGAAAAACAGATTAAAAAAAGCACTTTCCACTGATAATTTTGAGACTGGTATCAAGTCTGGTGTAGCACAGACCTATTGCTGAATGACCTATTGCTGAATGACCTTTGCCAGGGCTGTAAAGCTGCTGGTTTTCCAGAAATGAAGCATTTCCAGTGCCCAGGGGAAAATCAGACAAATCAGTGCCAACCTAATTACAAGCAACCCCCCTCACCAAGCCCAGTTTGTGTGACATCCCATGTAATGTCCTTTGGGTTAAACCCATTCATCTGGAATTCCTCAGGCATGGCTCTGTTTTGACTGAAGATACTTAAATCAAATTTGATATTTAGGCAAATTAATTGTTAAACAGCACTTGAAACATGCAGAGTTTTCAATTCTAATGCTGTTGAAAAGCTCATTGCAGCAGCAGCAGCAGCTTTTGTCAGCCTCTCCAAATGCTCTTTATAGGAGAGATGAATTTATGTCATTGACATAAGCACCTTGGGACAGCTGGGGCAGTGGCCATGAAAACCTGCAGAGATTCAACCAATGCTTATTAACTAATGTTAATAATATTGACTACAGGGGAGGGGGTGGAATGTGGACTCAGCAGCCACTCACAGGCAGAGCTCAGATGCTCCACCTCTTGCAACTCCCCAAATTAAAGTTCCCACAAATGCCAAGTGAATGTCCATGGAAGTCACTGTGTGAACACAGAGCAGGAGAGCAGCTGTTCAGATGAACAACATGGATTAGGGGCCCTGTAAATGGGGCTTCCAGATCCCTCTCCTGCAGTTGTACAGTTGGGAACTCATTCCCTTGGCAAAGGTGTAATTAAATACTCCTTCTCCTTCTTGTTAACCTGAGCAGTTGGAAAATTGCCCTGTATTCCCTGAGACACAGAGCAGGCCCTTGTGCAGACCCTGATGGTGAAGACCTTTGAGAACCCACAACCACAGCTGGTTTTATCACTGCACATTGTTCCCCAGATCACACTGTGGGACTTACCAACCCTCTCGTTCATACACTGATGGATGAGCACAAACCCTGCAGTGGAGCCAACTGGTGTTTCTCAAGAAGGAAAGCCGTGAGGAATTCCGAGGGATGTCTGGAAAAGCAGGGAATTTTGGCCCTGGAGGCAGAGCTGCCAGCAGGGCCACCCTCACAGAACGTGGCTCTGGGTGACAGATCCCAGCTGGAGTGGGGCAGCTCTGCCTCAGGAGTTCCTCAGTGCCTGCAATGAGCCAATTACTCACCGTTCATGTAAAGCTGCTTTGGTGTTGACTCGAGGGCCTTGAAGGATATTCATGCAATGTGATAATGACACCAGACAAACTTGTCCTGCTGTCTCCAGAAAGGAGCATCCAGCCTGGGCTGCATCCAATCCCCCAGCAAAAGCTTTGGGAATTGCAGGCAGCGCTGCCTTGTGCAGCTCCGCGTTCAGCCAGAGGGGAGAGAAGATGGTCTGGAGGTGAAAATTTCAGGTGAAGTTCAGCCAGTTTATTTAATCTTTAATTATTCAACCCCAAAGATCCATAAAATCCGCTCCTAAAACTTAATCTAATATTTGCATTGCTGTAGGGGGAGTAATTACCAGAGCACATTGATTGGAGGTTAATTGGTCAGCCAGGCCATGCCCTGCTCATGGTAATTATCCTGCCTGTGCTGAACAGGGGCAAACATTCAATGATGAGAAGGGATCCATGTTAATGTGCCACGTCCTGCTCTGGCAGGGGCAGAGCTCTGCAGGGTGAGGAGCTCCAGCCTGGACTTACACCCAACAGTTTAGTCAGTACTCACGGGTGCAATGAGGACCTTCCCAGCCAGAGGAAGAGCTTCTCACCCAAAGGTCCCACTGCCATTATCACACTGAATTTCCACTGAGAACCTGCTCTAAACTTATCCAAAATTAACAACCACTTGTGACAATGGCAGGTCTTAAATCATCCTCAGCCTGGTGATCCAAATGCTGCTCCTTTGTAAGCAGATCAGTAACAACTCTGCAGCTCCAGCACCTACAAGGACCTTCTTTCTTGAAGTGAATTTTTAAATGCTTAGATTTTTCACAAGGGAAAAGTTTCTTCATCCATTTTTTGTCCCTTTTGCTTTTAAGTAGAGCCACAGTTTCCATCTGAAAGCACCTGTGGCAGAAAATGTCGCAATAATGTACTGAGGACACAGTCTCAGCCTCTCTAAATAAGAAGAGCCTCCAGAAGTCAAAAGTTATGTCTATTTATTCCAGCCCAGAAGGAAATTTTATTTTCTCCTCTGTGTTATTAAATCAGATAATCCAAGAGGGTTTTGCTGGAGTGCAAAGTTCTGGTAGTGCCTTTTGCACTCCATGGGCTGTATAGGACACATGGAAATTAAACTGGAAACTGTCTCCTCCAACATCTCAGCCCTGCAGAAACCAAGTTAACTGTTGGTTTTTTAATAAAGGCATTTACAGCACTTCTTTGAGCCCACCTTAGTTCCTTCCTTCAACCTCCTTGTCTGTCCTTTCAAGGGTTTTGAGGGTTATTTTCTATAAAATTACCCTTCCCAAGGTCACTGCAGGGCTGCCCTGGCTGTCCTTGGCATGGCCCTCAGGTGGCAGCTCATGGGAATTAAACATCACTCTCTGTCCTTGCTCTCCAGTGGATTTTTCCCAGGAACAGGCCTCTTTAATCAATTTTCCCCTGCTATGAACAAGTTTTCAGGCCCTATTAAACCTGCAAGTGCACCTTTGGGCACAGGAGCTTTTCTTCTGGCTCATCAGGCAACAGCAAAACTTCCAGCAAAACGCAGGTTGGACACAATTACTATTAACTAATGATGTCAAATTACAGAACTGCCCTGGGAAAATAACAACAACAACAACCCCAGTCACCAATGACCAGGGGCAGGGCCAGGCTCCTCCTGCTGCAATTCCCTCTCCTCTCCAGGGACAGGAGCAAAGGAAACCAAAAAGCACCTTTTCTTCCTTCTTTTTGTGACCTTCCACTCATGCCCAGCTAATTGAAAGGATGGGGCCTGCTGGTATAAACTTACCATTATTAATTACCATAATAATTACTAGTAATTACCTGACTCCAGTGACCACATTTTCCAGCCCTTTATAATGTAAATGTCTTACAATCCAATCCCACAGGATGGTGGGACAACCAACCCAACCAGCAGTGCTGTGACTTACCAAGGAACAATTCCTACAGCTCAATCAGCCCTTGAGGGAAGCATCTAATAATTAATAATTAATTACATTTATCAGGCCCTTAGAAGGCTCTGCAGTCACTCCCAACTCCCTGACATGGAACTACTTTTTGAGTGAAAAAATTCATTACCAGGGGTTCGATGTTTTGGTTTAAAAAATTAATTAACCGGGTTTTGATTTTTTTCTTCCCCCCCCCCCCCCCCCAATTTCCATTGTAAACACCCTGCAGAGGATTAAATGGAACCCCCAACCTCAGTTTCCTCAGGCTGGTACCCAAACCGTGACCCCATGAAGATTTACTCAGCAAACAGCAAAGGAAGTTTCATTTCTCTGCAGTTTCAGACCCATTATTTACACTGACATCCCTTATTCCATCTTATTTTCTGCTCCTGGGTCTGTAATTACATGTTGCCTGGTTAATGCTTACTAAAATAAGAATTTACTACATAAACAGTGAGTTATTTTGGCTCCCAAACCAGAGGACTGAAGCAGAGAATGGGACGAAGGGACACCAAGCCAGCAGTCCTGCTGTCAGCTCTTCTCTTTGCCAATGTTTACCAACATGAGAAGTCCTTACCTGAGTCCCAGGTTAGGTGTATTTTGAAGAGCAGTGAAGAAACTAATGAAAAAATAGACTCAGAGTTTGATTTATGAGCAGATTAAAAACAGTCTCCTCCTGGGAATCACACATTGCCCAAGGCCCCAACTTCTCCCCCTGAGTTTGCCTGTATTGACAGGCTCCCCCCAGGAGCACCTGAGGGGCTCCAGCACTGAGAGCTTTAAGAATTGGCTTAGACCAGAAGAAAACTAGAGAGAAAAAATGTAAAAAGGAAAAAAATAATCACCAAGAGCTTTTAGATACATCTTTCAAGAATTCAGGGGGAATTACCTGGGGGCTGGATTGTGAGGAGGGTGTTGAGTTCTGTTCTTGTCATCTGTTTGTCCCTCTAATCCCATGGGGGATATTCCTGACCGGAACTGCCTGGCTGAGGTCCTTGTTGTGGAGCAGCTGAGGCTCAGGAAAAAGGGGGAATGATAAAGGTTAAGGGAAGGATTTAACACAGCTGCTTTGAAAGACTGAGCAAAATGGGAGGGAATTGAGCTAATGATGCACCTGGAGACAACAAAACCCTTGGGAAAAGTTTAGCCTTCCCTACAAAGACAAGATCAGGGGCTGGACCCATTTTTTCCCCACCATTATTGCCAAGCACCTGTTGGATCTGCCAACAGTTTGCTGAGATGTGACCTGGCACAGCTCAGGCTGTGCTGCTCAGGTGGGAGCCCTCAAAGCCTGTGCTTGGGGTGCTGAGGAGCATCTGAACATCTGCAGGGAAGTTGTTTCCATGGATACTCCACCTCCAGCCCTGCTGGGCTCCAGTGAAAGTCCCTCAGCTTTGGCACAGGCTCAACATTTTTATAAAACTAATTCATTTTGCAAAAAGTACAAATGAGGAAAAGAACTTACTCGATGGGGCAAAGGGGAAAGGGGAGGAGGAGAAAGATGGGTTTAATTTGACTAAAATTTCATACCTATGACATTTTAAAGTGAGGAATCTGGCAAGATTCCTGATCAAGGGGCAGAACAACACTGGGGATGTTTAATTGAAAAGGAAACAAAAGGTATAGATTTTAAGTGGAAAAGAATAGATGCAGCAATGTCTGTTGTTGTGCTGGCTGATACAATTTAATATCTTTATTAATGAACTGGAGGAAAAAATCCAGTAGGATATTGATGGAACATAGAGATGATGCCAAACTATAAAGCATGGAAAAAAATTATCAGAAAGGGGAAAATGTTTCTCAGACAAAGCTGTGCATTAATTGGAGCTGAGACTACAGCCAAAATTAGAGTTTTGATCCTCTTTAAGGATGTTGGACCTTCCCAAGGGATTCCAATAATTAGATCTAAATTTTCAGGCAATATTTATTATTGTTATGGGTTCACCTAGGTAGGCCCAAATTTAGGGGTTTTTTAAGTTCAGACTAATTGAATGTCATTCAATTAAATGTTGCTCAGAGTGGTCTCCAAATGTGCTGCTCCAACTGTGTCCTGAACAGCACAATTATGAAAATCAAGGTGACAAGGATTAGACATTAGGTCTGCTTATAATACAAGCAATGAAATGAAGGAAAGGGGTTTTTCTGTGGTCAAGGAGGGCACAGAACTTGCAGAAATGGCTGCAGACAAAAGAAATTAATAACTTTTACTGCCAGCAATTAGATAATAAAAGAGTGGATGGAAATTCAGCAAAAAGGTAGAAAAGCCAACCTACAACAAAAGCTGCTTCCCTAAAGGAGGGGACTG
>JAOXXN010000446.1:1280519-1296699 GCA_026770055.1 Myrmophylax atrothorax
ATGATCAGTGAATGTCTACCAGAAAGTCACCTGGGGTAAAGGGTAAGAACCATTCAATATCTGGCTAATTTTAATCCCCCTCTGAAGGCCAATAATGGAAAGAACAAGACTAATCAAGGAGAGCAATAATTGAGATATCAATGGTAAATAATGGAGCTATTATTATCCCACATTCCCAAGGCACACCCTAACTAAAGGCACTGCAGGCTCACGGGTCTGAATTTAGGAACAGAGTTTCTCTATGACATGTTGAGATAAATTCCATCCTGTAGTTCTGATTACTCCCTATTTCCACACAAGAGGCAGAACACCAACACTCTTGGAAGCTGTAAAATTCCTGCTCCTGGTGTTTTACCCATGGGTTTCCTGTTCATTTTGGTGGGATTGGGGAATGTCTGACTTCCACCACTGTGGTTTTCAAAAAGGTCTCAGCCTTTGGTGAAAGTCACCCTCAATTTCAGTGCAGTGTCAGAACTGGCTCCTCTTTGGGAAAATTCACCAAACATACAGTTATTTTTCTTGAATTACCTTCAGAGAAAGCAGAATATGACCCCTGAAGAGAAGCCTTGTGATGGCAGCATCCAGGTGATGGCAGCATCCAGGTGATGTCACCTCTTTTCTTCATAAGTGGTGAGCAATCGATGAGCTTGACTGAATTAATTTACTTCAACCTCAGCTCCTGTCAATACAAACAAATTATTCCACCTGGAGCTCTGCTCACTGAGGTACAGGTAAAGTCAATCACTCAGCAGGAAGTGCTGCCTCAAAAGTGAAGCTTTCAGGTGTCCAAACCACTGTCCCAAGCTATGGATGTTTTGTCTGTAATGCACAGGTCACTTCTGGGCTGATTTTCCAGAGCTGGTGACACCAACACCAACACCCTCCCCTCTGTCAGGTACCCACCCCAGTGGAACACACCTAGGCCAGTTCCAGCTGTCCAAAGCCCTGCATTCCTTCCCTCCTGGCAAGCACCTTGGAATATGGTGTTACATTCCTCTAGTCCTAGTCCAGCAGCCCCACTTCTCCTCTTTACAGCCAGAGGTGATTTATGTGCCTGAAAATCCCACTTGAGCAGGTGCAACAAGACAGAGAAACCACCGAGTCTCCCACTTTGTCACCAAGTCCTTGAGGTCACTGTATCAAACCAGCCAGTGCCTTCTCTGCCTTAGGAGAGTTCAACCCAATTGCCCCAGACCAGAACGACAAATGAGGTGTTAAGAAGCCATATAATCAATAGCTCTGGATTGTAATTCCCCAACACACCCAAGTCAAGCTGTAGGTAAGTATTTGTACCTGGGAGAGAGGTAAGACTCCATATCTCCTCTTTACCACAAACCAAAGGAATTCCTGTCCCTGCAAGTGGCTCAGGGGACAGATAAATCTCCATCCCGAAGGAACCAGAGCTCAGTTCCATTGATTTGTGTGGAGTAATGGTTCTGTCCGAGGTGCTGAAGCTGAGCCACGTCGGGCCGTGCCTCACTGGCCCGTTTCATCCATAACTGGTGCCTCAGCCCGCAGCTCAAGCCCTGCCAACAGCCCAACCCACGTTGGGGGCTGTTTCCTTCTTGCCCAAGTGGTAGGAAAAACAACAGCTTTGTTTGCTTTGTTGCCACTTCATTACTAAAAGGAGGGAGCTCTTCCCCCCCGAGTTTAACATTTCAGCAACAAGGAATTGCTTTAAATTACAAGATGTAGAATACAAACTTGGTAACACAGGCCAAGCACAATCATGAAGTTATGGTGTTGGGGAAATTATAGTTTATTCCTTCTGTTCCTGTGTTCAGGAGCACAACAGAGGGCAAAAAGAAGAGGAGGAGAAAGTGTATCCTTCTCTTTTCCTCCTTGGAGGAGAATGAAAGGACAGTGGTGGCTCAGGGTGAGTTCTGTCCATCTCTGCCCAAGCACCTGAACTCTTGTATTTTCAGCCTGTCCTAATAGCAGAACAGAAATTATTGCTCCAACATGAGCCACATTCAAGTGCCACTAAATGTCACAGTCAGATGTTATTTTTCCCTTGCCAGAAATGTGCCCAATTAACATAAAACCCAGACATTCAACATGCAGATGAATTAAATAATTAGCTGGCTAACACAAATATCAGCTTGACAGTATTAACCCTGGTTTGTATCACAAAATTTAGACCCCCTTCAGATGAGGCCTTTCTGATGATTTATGTGCGGAGTATCACAAGCATCTGCCCTGTTTTCCAAGCACAAACTCTGCCATGGTTTGTCTGGCAAACCCCTCCTTTTCCTGGGATCTCCAGTCCCCACAGAGGCCCTGAGGGAGCACCTCCAACTCCCTGTAAACCACAGCTGTCAATTCCTGACCCACTGGAATCACAGATGGGAGAGTTTGCAGTGCAGGAAAGCAGAAAGTTTCCCGAAAGTTAAGGCAAAGTTGAGAGATCTACCACAAATAAACTCCTTTTGGACTAGAAAAATTGTCTCAGACCTTATTGCAAGAGTGGATTTCTTTGTCCTGAGAGAAGACGCTTCCTTGCCTGGTCAGGAGGGGTCCCATTCCATTAAAAGCTGCCCCAGACACGTGGGATTGGTGGTGTTCAAACCTTGTTCACTGGGAACAAACCCCAGCAGGGACCAATCCTTGGAATTGCCAAGTCTGTGTTGGGCTCCTGCTGGTGGATGTCACTCTCTCCAATAATTCAAGATGAAGGATGGTGTCTCTGTTAGTAAGTACTTGAAAAAATGGGATATTTGAAGTGCAGTCCTGGAAAGGACATCCTCCTTAATCCCCAGGGAAAGACAACTCTGGATGGGGTTGGAAGGACTATAAAATACTCATTCCTGCTATAATTCCCTGAAAAAGATGCTACCCAAGACTCTTCCCAGTTACCAGGGGATTGAAAGATGATTGAAATGGAACTTTAGTTCAAGCCAGCACAAATGTGGCCACAGAAAATCGGGCATAGATTATGATGCACAATAAATACATGTAACTCATCATTAAAGCAAATGCAGGGGAGCAAACTTCAAGCACTTGGGAAACCCTGTGTTGTGCAACCTCAGATTGAAAGTTCCTGCATTTCCCAGCCCAGGGTGGCTTTGTTCCCATCCACACCCACGAGGGCAGAGCACAGCCCAGGGCAATCCCTTCCAGCAAAGCTCCAACTGCGGGTTCTGCCGGAGGGAGGGAAATCCTTCCAGGAGAGGAAGGCACCTCCCATGCCCCACCGAGCTTCCAGGATTCATTCCCGTGCAGACAGAGCTGCTCTCCCTCCCAACAGCACCTCATTAGCAGCACAAAGCGTCAGGATAAAGAACTCAAAGGCACTGGAGCCAACCCACCCTCCGAACGGTGCCAGGCACAGTTTCTGATGCTAAATAATGTATTTTCTCCCACGCAGCAGCAGAACATCTCAGCGACTTTCAGGCTTTCAGCAAAATCCCAGTATCTGAGCAATTCCCATCATATCAAAGAATATTTTTAATACCAGCTGGAGGAAAGGGGTCACTCATTGCTGGTAGTTTCCACCATCAAAGTGGTTATGATTTGATTTATGAAAACCACGCAGTGCAACTCTTTTGAGAACACAGAGCTCCCAAGATGACAGAAACCACTCAACAGAATCCACAAAAACTCTCAAGGATCATTTTGTAGCTATGTGCAAACTGCTTTATCTCTAAACCCCCTGGTTTACACACCCTTGTAATTTGAACACGCTCCTCAGATCAATCTCTCACCTGAATAATTGTTTTTAAGCTCTTCACCAAGAAATTGCCTGTACTGCAAAGTGCTCCTGGCTAAAGATGGCAGAGAGGACACTGCAACATTTCAGTTTGTAGCTGCTCTTACCTGATGGGAAATGGGACAAAAGTAAACATCAGTTGGACACAGATGCCCCAACATGAACACAGAGAGGTTCAGGAATATGGTTTATCCACAGAACATTGAATCCAGTTTAATCAAGAAAAGCATCCTTAGACCTCATTGTACAGTATTTAACTGCTCTGGTTTGCAGTCTAGGACTAACACCTGGAGGATCCTGACATGATTCCACCTGAAAAGAACTGTCATACATGGAAAAAAAAAGGCTAGATCAGTCTCCTGGAAAAGGGTAATTCTAATCAGAAAATAAACCAAACAGCTGAAAGGCCAAGCCGATGACTCTGGACTTGTCTTTTCAAAGTGCCATTGCATTTGGACCAAGCAGCTTCTGCAGCCAGGCCAGGGAAGCAGATATTCCCTGAAATTTTCCCATAACAGCTGCTCCAGCAGCTTGGATGCAAAAATTCCCCTGGGGATTTATCCCTTCCATCTGATAATAATTTCTGAGGGAAAGCAGAAATATTTGCCTTCCTGTAATGGGCTCAGAAAGAAAGATTATGGAGATCACTTGCTGCAGAAGTCCGTGTCTCCAACCTCTGTTGTGGCTGATGCCAAAGAGGCTCCTGCATCCCACATAAAACATGGAACTGGCAGTTTTAGGGAGCAGAAAGGCTGATTTCAGGGATCATACGTGGCTTTGTTTGGGGCTGCAGGGAAAGGGCTTCAGTACAGCTCTCTAGGCACAAAGGAACTGCCCACAATTAACGATTTCATCAGGATGGTTAAGATTTTTCCAGCCTGGAAAAGAATGGTGATTAGCTTGGCTTTAACAAGAAATAAAATAGCAGTGAGGGCAACAGCCCAGAATTAATGAGTCTGTGATGGCCAAACTTCAGCTGCCGGCTCAGTTACAGCAGAGCCCCACAACCCCAGCTGGGAGCAGCCCATTTTCTCCTCCCTGGACACAGGAGCATTCCCGGGATCCAGTGCCAGCAGCTCTGGGATTGCTTGGGGGGTGTTCATGAGCAGCATTGCCATGGGGGAAGCAAGTGAAGCCCTCAAAGCTGCAGCAGTGGGAATGGGGGGAGCTGAGAGCCAGGATTCCTTTTGGGAAATGCTGGGCTCGACTCAGCAAAGTCAGGACTGGGAAAGCAGAGCCTGAAGTCTCTTGTGTAAGGAAAGGGCATCACCAGACTCTGATCCAGTAAAATTCAAGGACTTTTAACTTGGTCCCAGAAAGTCACTGCTCAGACCTGCATAAGTTGTTCTCTTTTTTGGAAAAAATATGCCTATATTGTCATCTCCATAGTCACAAATAATGTCTCTTTTATTTCTAAGGATATAATTGATGCCTGGGATTTATTGTACAAGTAAAGGCCACTATTATAATGACTTCACTAAAAGTCATGAAATATTGTGGCAATGAAGAACTGCAGAGTCCTCTGGCACATTTGACTATATTTGCAAGTAAAATCAGTGTAAGCTGTTATATAATTGGATGAATAATCAAAAAATGCTCATTAAAGCACCAAAGGATGCTGAGATGGCAAAATGCTCCGACCTTCAGTGTTTTGCACTGTCCATTTGGACTGTTCTTGTCTCCTGCCAAACAGAATAAATTCAGACATTGGAAATTGTTTTTCCAGCACCTTCTTCCCCCTTCCAGCCATTTCCACCACCCACTACAAAGTTCTTTTATCCTTCTTTAAGTGGTGCCTGAGCAGTGGTGGGTCCTTGTGAGCTCACCCTGTTTCACTCCCACAAAAGGCCAAGACAAAGATGAAACTGTTTTCCCAATCTGAGAAGAAAAGGTTAGTAATCAATTAGATATGGGGCAATTAATCTCAAAAGGTTGTTGTTCCAAATATTTTTTTCCCAAAACAGGAGATTAACACACACAGTTGATTAAGAAACTGAACTTCTGTGGTCAAAGTTAAATGTGTTTCTTATGCTTGATTAGGGGAAATGACCACCTAAATAAATACAAGCCCCAACTACTGTTCTGTCAGTCAGAACTTCAATAAATAAGTGCAAGTCACATCTGTTATTTGTTAGCCACAATTTCCATCAATAGGTGTCAAACACCATTAGCTGGGATAGCTTTGGGATTCTGAGATGCTTTTTTTTTAATGGAATGCCATGGGATGTATTTGGAATTCTGTACCAGCTTTTCCTCCAGGGAGTAAAAAAAGATAGCAGGTACTTATGGGAAGAAAAATGACTCAAAGGAAGCTGTACAATAATTCCCAATGGAAAGGAGAGAACAGGAAAAACCAGGACCACAGATCTGGAATGAGCAAAAGGCACCAGGAGTATATTTTAAGCCTGACCTTTGGAGTTGTTTTGTAGTTTGCCTTTTAAAACAGATGCAGCTCAGATTTGTCTCTGTAGCACAGGAGGAGGTTCAAAACTCATGAAGAAAAATAGCATGGAAAGTGAGTTTTAATAAAGAAACACCAATTTTTTACTAGAAAACCCCTTTTCACAGGTTAAACACTAAAGATTAAGAGCCAAATGTTCCCATGCACCTCCTAATGTCCTTCTGTAGCATATTGTCTTTGATAGGGGTCTTAATCCAAAGCCACATTAGCACTGGTCCTGCAGCAAAGCTGCTGTGACACAGATCCCCACAAACCTTCTGCTCACTCCAACAGCTTCATAAAAACTATTACTAACTTACACAGTGAAATGATTTTCCTATTAGAAGTGAGTGCAAAGATAAGCCAGCAATGGTCCATTTCAGATGCAAGACAGAGAGGAAGAAAATATTAACAAGATCTAGAATATCTTTACTGGCTATTTACAATGCAAACGGATAATTTTATTTTTTATAGCAAGTTGAGCCACTTCAAATTCTGTTTGTGGGTACCACACAGGAAAAAAGCTTCAAAAGAAACCCAACCCAAGCAGGTTTTGAGGCACAGTGCTCCCAACACTCACCAAAGGAGGCCTTTCTGCCCATCCAGAGGCACCTCCTGCTGCAGACACAGCTTTGCCCCTCAGCAGTTGGGGAAAAACAACAAACACTCACAGAGTCCCTCCTTACATGTCAAAGGTCCACCCTGCTCAGTGGTACTCCAGGAAAAACCAAGTTTTCCACACAAGTTGTTCCTAATTTCAGTATTTTAACAGATTAAGTCATTATAGGCCTGATAGCAAAAAAACCCACCCCCAAACAAACCCTCCAAAACCCAACTAAAACAATCAAAATCTCCAGCACATGCAAACACAGAAAACATTAACTGAAACCTCCTATCCAAACACAGAGAATATTAAATGGAACCTCCTACCCAAACACAGAGAACATCAAATGAACCCTCCCAGAGCCTGGACAGATTGAAGCCATCCCAAGTGTCCCAGCTGAGGATGCAGCTCCCTGTCCCACCTCGTCCCCAAACATTCCCCTCCTCAGCTGCAGAACTCTCATCTCCCAGCCCCTGAACTCTCCACAGCCCCTCAGAGCTCAGCCTGCTCTCCCTAAGCCAGCAGGAGATTTTCCAGCCCCTCAGGATGGCTGGGCAGAAATCCAGATGTGTTCACTGAGCCACCCCAGGCTGGTGCTCTCTGCCCTCACCCTGCAGGGATTCAGGATTTCAGGGAATACATTGTTTAGTGAGAGCAGAGATGGCACAGGGCTCTGGATGTGGGGCCAGGCATCATTAGTGCAGAACTTTGTAATTGTCTTGGGGAGCAAAGCCCATTCAGTGCCTTCCCCAAAAGGGGGTGGTACTGGGAACAGGAGAAACTTCCATGCAAGGGTTGGGATTCCTTTGCTGCCATGGAACAAAAGGAAAATGAAAAATAGGCCCTAAAAGCCAAATGAGTAACAAAAATCATTTTCCTGGGCCAGACTTTACTATGAATAGATCTTTTCAGCCCTAGGCAGGGCTAAGGAAGTCAATGCTTCTCTAAGCCAGGTTCCAGCTAAAAAAAGGTGCTCCTTTATTCCTCCTTCTCCCTCATAAGCTCTGACTCCTTTCTGTTCATTCCCACACCAAGGAAAGGCAAAAAGAGCAGTGGAGCTGAGCAAGACTGACAGTTGGGCTCAGTTCTTACATTTATGGAGTGTCTTTATTTGAATGACACCTGGAAATTGAGAAAAACTGAAAATCTTAATGACAAAAACCTTTGTGGTTTTATCTGACAGAGTGGAAAAGGTGGGAAACAGCAACATCCTCACTAACATCCCTTTCCAATGTGAATTCAGGTGGGCACAAATTCCTCATGCTAAACAAAGCTTATGGAGTGTATTCTGAAGTCATTTTCCTGCATTTAAACAGATTTTCTCCTCGTGTCAACTGAAGTAATGCCAAACATGGGTTTGACTTGGAGGAGTTCTCAGGGCTTGCTCTGCCAAACTGGATTTACCTGGGAGCAGAAATTCTTACTGGCACAGGCTGAGAAAACTCCTTCTCCTGGTGACCCTTGGTGGCTAAAAATCCACTCAGTAAGTTTATATCATAATAATAAATAAATCATCATCACCATCAAGAATAAAATGAAAATAAGTTAGTCCTTCCCCCAAACACTGGGATCTCTTTCTAGGTGACCCAGACTGAGCTGAAAGTTTGGCTCCTGTTTCCACCCTTACGGATTGACTGGGATCCCTCGCTGCTCCAACCCCTGCCTGCACACTCTGGATAACTGTGTAACCCACTGGTCACTGGGCTCTTTCTTGTTAACAAAGGGACCAGTTTCTGTCAATACTCTGCTAATCAATAAGTTAAAGGATTCAACTGCCCTGCAACATCCTCAAACAATTACTAATTCCATCAGAAGAAAAGCTGGAAATTCCCCCCCAAGCTCAGAGATCCCATCTAGTTTAATTTTGCATGCAGGGACATTCCCCCAGAACTCAGGATTTCCTACAGTGGCTCCTTGCTCTGAATGAATTACCCACCAAAGCTCAATTCTGCTTGAAAAGTCAATGAAATTCAGAGCTACAAAAATGAAACCCTGCTCTTAAAAACTCCCAGTATTGCTTTTGTATCTCAGGCTTTACTGACAGGAACTCTGAGCTACTCAGACAAAAACAGCATTTCAAACTCCTTCCAGGACAACCCCAGAAGGCTCAGACAGATGTCTGAACGTGTCTGGGTGAAACCTGTGGAGCTGCAAAGGGGATTTTTCTCTATCCTTCCAGGCTGCAAAGATGCCTGAGTGCCTCCCAGCCTTCAGGGGGTTCTCCCAGGAGTATGTTCCTGTGGGATTTAGAGGCTTTACACAGCTCCTTGAATTTACAAGTACAGCACAAAAACCAGGCCTGGGACAGGCTGCTGTTTCTGTCATCAGAACCAGTGGGTCATTCTAAAGCCAGTCACTCCCTCACAGGATGATCTGTGCAAGGATCTGGGATTCATTCCAAATGCCCTGCCTGCTGGATTAACCTCCACGCTGTTCACATGGTGACTATCAGGTGGGAAGAGGTGGACTGCAGTCAGCTGCTCACCTTGGAAATGCTTCTGCTTTACAAAGGTAAGGTGAGCTCCTAACTTAAAAACTGTCAACATTGTAAATTTTAAATTCCCAGCTGTTATTTATCCCCCCTCAATGCTTGCTCTGCCTCTCTCCTCTTCCTTGGTCAGGCACTGCCCACAAATGGACTACTTTTCCCTGGGGATTGAGAGCATCTAATACAGTCTGGCTTTCAACTCCACTGAGTTTCCCTGAAAAATCATTCAGTAGAGCCAATTTCCTGGATATCCCTTTTCCATTGCAGTGTTTGCAACTCTACAACCTTACAGGTGCATGAGATTTTTGGTTTTATTCCATACAGGAATCTTTGTGTTCCCAAGGAGAGGTGACGACACCCTGCAAAGCCCTGCAGGGAGATCAGTGTCCATTGGACCATTTCACTGCAGGCTCTCAGGGATTTTGCTGGGAAAAATGGGATGGAACTGAGTTCAGGAAATGGGGATGAGCACAGCGAAGGCTCTCCTTACACAGGGGGCACAACTCTGATTTAATGCAGACTGTACCACCACTTCAATAACCTGTGCTTGGAATGATAAAAGCCATGTAAAAGAGGCTGGGGAGACTGAAGAGGAAGAAAGAGATTAATAGATCTCCATGTTGAGCAAAATTGATTTGGGGCAGGTACTCCACAAAGCCTTCACCACTGATTTATCTTCATTTGGTGGGTGGAACTCTGAGCTCAGTCAGGCCCTCAGAGAGCCATCCATCTCCTGCCTCATCAGCAGAAGGAGAGGTGCCTTCCCTTGCTGTTTTATCTTTCCTTTCGCTTCCATACGTGACTTAGACAGAACAGGAGATCATTTTTCTTTGAAAAACAAATAAATCACTGCTGATTTTAAAGGGAGACCCAGCCCCAGCACACACTGAGCTGCCACTGAGGCAGCTCCCAGGCTGAGCCTGCAGCTCCCACCTGCAGAATTCCAGCTCTGCTCCTCCCCTGCACGCAGGGAAGGGAGAGGCAATGCTGTGTTTAAACTGCTGGGGATAAAGCTTAAACTATCTGTTCTGCTGAAGCTCTTTTGGTGCAAGGAACATTTTCTTTGAGGATTTAACAGAGGCTTTAACAGGGCTCATCACTCTAGTAATGAGCAAAATAGGAGAGGCAGCTGCTGATAAAGGAGTGTCCAAGCACCTCCAGCATGTTCCTCCTGCCTTCAGGCAAAATGCCATGGGAAGGAAGCTCCAGGCCAGGATATCTTCATTTTCCCCAGGAAAAATTGCTGAGGAAGACTCTAAAGAAGAGTTTCTTCACACAGGTTTCCCTGGAATTGCCAGCACAGCAAGGCACCACTCCAGGCTTTAGTGCTGGTGCTGCAGCCTCCAAGCTCCACCTCAGCCCTGCCAAACTCACACTGAGCTGCCCCTTGCACTTTGCCTTTAGCAGCACTTCCCTTCGTGCTTACAGCTGATTTTCTTAAGCAGAGGGAAGTTTGTCCAAGCCCTGGTTTTCTCAGGAAGAGGTTTTCAACAGGGTTTGGGAAAAGGTGGGGAGAGGGAATGTGGGTAACACATTAAAAAAAGAACTAGAGGGGAATCCTCATGAAGCTGCAGGAAGGGTTACATTGGTGTCCAACAGTAAATGATGACAAAGCAGGATGGAATAAAAACATAACAGGCATGAAGGATGGCTTATTTTTTCCAGATTAAGTCCCAACCATCCCCTTTCTGAATTCTTTATTTCCTCTGCACCTACATAATTGTGAATTCTGAGGAAGAGCAATACAATCCTTTGAAATGCCACTTCAGAACTGCATGGGCAGCACTATTTGCTTTAGGTGTGTCAGCTCATTGAAACGGGCACCCATTTATCATATTCAAGCATTATTTTCCCGTGACATTTGGATAACACTGAACTCCATCAGGGCAGAAGGCACATGGCAATTCTGGGAACATTTCCTCTGCTATTTCCCTTGATTCTCATAATTTTGGGGTAATCAGGTGGGTGCAGATGTGATAAACTCAGAGTTTGGTCACTGGCAGTTCTGTACCTTTTTCCTGATGATAATTCCCAGACACATGGAAAAGCTGAAATGGTTAAAACCCAAACCAGCCAAAGAAACAAACAAAAAACCAAAAAATCCTCAAGCCCACCAAAAAACCCTGAGCCAAAAGCCCCCCCCGAAACCTCAATTACCCTCACCCCAAAAACCTCACAACCCAACCCAAACCCCAACAATCCCTAATTGGAATTCCCTGAAAATCCATAGATTGCCTCCCACCCTCTCAAGATTTTGCATTCAAAGCAACACAAGGCAGGAAGCAAAAAATCATTTCCATGTCTTTTTTCCAAGATGTTCCCAGGAACCCTGAAACTGAGAGTTCTGAAGCCCCACTGCCAGTCCCTGTGTTTAATCAACAAAACTGCAATAAAATGTGATTAGTTAAAATGAAATACAGCCCCCAATTCATCTTTGCAAAAGACTTGGAAAAGTTGCAGGGGAAAGAGGTGATTTTTCTTTTATAAAGCAGCTCCCAGCACAAGGAAGGGTTTTTTTCTATAAAAAAATGACCTGAACAGCAAAGAAATATCCCTCAATAATGGGAAACCTGAACCTGCATGAAGATGTGAGCAGTATAGGAATTAAGTTACATATTTCCAGCTCTTGGAGCTGATTTTTAAAGCAGAAATGCTCCTGTTTGTGATCACCCAAACAGTTTATGGCTCCAGGACTTTGATGGCCAAGTGGTTTGCTCTCAGATTATCCATGGGGAATAATTACATTCAACCTTTAATCTGCAATTTTGTGCAGACCAATAGGTTTCAAATTGACAATTTCAAAAGGCCAAACACCACAGTCAAAACCTGCAAACAACTAAACTTCAAAAAGCCACCAATCAACTATTTCCCCATGGGCTGATCACTGTCCCTGTACTGAGCCCAAGGCACACAGGGCCCTCTTAGTGCTCCACAAAGAAGTAGTAAAATACCAGTTTTATTCACTATACAAAACCTTCTATTAAAAGTTATGGTCCCTGCCTTTGGTTTGATGAATATTTTAAATCTGTAAGTGCACTTTTTATGTTCTCCATCATGGAATAGCACAACTGCCCTCATGTTCAGTGTGATTTATCCCTGCTGAAAGCAACCACAGTCAATAGAGGAGGCCCCCGGCATCATTAATTAGCACAGGTGCTAATTGGATGTTTCACATGGGAACAAGCCAGATGGCAGGACAAGCAGCAGTGGGACAGACAGGAAGGGCTGAGAAGCTCCCCCTGGCCTGGGAAGGTGGATGGCATATCCCTGGCTGTGCAGGTGGACTGGGAACGACCTTCACTGTGACAGACACCGAAAGGGCAGCAAAATGTCCAAAATAAACGAACAAGTCACTGTTCTCTCAGCTCAAGTGTGTCCATTAATTGCAATAAATGAAACACCCCAGCTGAAGGAAAGAGGGGACTCTGCAGTGAGTTCCAGGGATTCCCGTTTGGGAGCAGGGCTGGGCAGCTCCTGGGTGGCCAGGTGTGTGCACAGTGTTCCTGCCAAACCATTCTATGGGAATTCCTATTTCCTGTGGCAGTGACCTGCTGGCTCTGTGCTCCTCCTCCCTGGGCACTCAGGCAGCAGGTGCCCTCTCCAGGGATTCCCTGTTCCTTCCTCCCTTGGTGGTTGGGATAAGGCAGCATCCCGTTGGGCAGAGCCTGATCCCTGCAAACATCCCCTCTGACCTGTAAATAAACACTGGTGTTATCCAGAAACCTTCTCTGTATCCTACAAAGGATCAGGTTTTCCGTGTTCCATCAGTGCTTTGCTCCCAAGGTTTTCAGTGCCATTGATTTCCACAGGGCCGCTCAGCTGAAGGCTCTGCACTGGCAACTTGACAGAGAGTTAATGGTTTTAAACCCATTTTTTCTATTATCTGCCAAAGCTATTTAGGTTTTTGTCAAGGTTTGTATGTGCCCATTTATTGAAATTATTTTCCAACAGACCCTGCAAACCACAGAAAATAGAAATAAATGGATAAAGCACAAAGTACAGGGATGTGTTGCTCCAAATTATGTGTCTGCTTGGCTTTGTCCTCACATAAGCACAGAAACAATATGAGTCCAATGTCGAGAAATTGGAAAAACATCAGCTTAAGCAGAACAAATTGCTGTATTACTGAGCAACATGAAGAACAAACAACTCCTGTGCAGCTCAGAGAGAGAGCTGGATTTTTGTCATACATCTTATATAAGGATGTGATCATTATCCCTTACAAAATCCACGTTCATCTCTCTGCTTCCACCCTCTGAGGCTGGAGGGAAAGCCCCACATCCACCCCAGCAGAGAAGGCTGAGGAAACTTCCAGTGGAAATCTCCAGATGTTCTCCAGAGCTATAAAACTTGGCACATGAATAGTTGCAGGGACTCTTGTACATTTAGTGCAGCAATCACAGGATCTCTATGGCAACAATTCTCTGCACAACACATTTATGAGGCTCCAAGTGGTAGAACCATTACACTGATTCCCATCACTTATCTTTGGAGTGAGAAATTCCTTGTTGTTTTACAAAGACTATGGAGAGGAGGGTAGCACCAAAACACACAAAACCACATATAATTTGGGGTATTTGAGTACAAAGACCAATGCAGGAACTTGTGGTGGTGTCAGTGTTTTCCCATCCCTCCCTCTTTGGGGTCACAGGCTCTCCCTGGCCCACTGGACAAGCCTGGCTACAGCAGCCAAGGAATCACTTGGAGCACAAACAACGGGGGCTCGGCAGAATTCATTCTCTGCAAGTTACTCAGTGCATTTTAACTACTTTGAAATGAAGAAATAATACAATAACAACGAGCAAATTCCCCTCTGATGTTGTGGCGCTCAGGGCTGTGACCTCTCAGTGTTCCTAAACCAATCAGTTCTGCAGGAGCACAACTGAGCAGGGCCTGCTGCAATGCCCTCCTGCCATGCCCTCCTCCTCCTCTGCCAGGGAAGGTCACTGGGACCTGAGTGCTTTGGCCCAAGACTGGCAGCTGCAGGAAGCCCAAACTGCAGCTCAAGGTTCCCCATGGATCAAACCAGGCCCAGAGAGCGGCAGCCCCCTGGGCTGATCACAGCCATTCCCTGGCACGAGGCTGCCCCAGGAGAGGCTGAAGGAAGTGCTGCCCATTCCCTAACACTGCCCATTCCACCACTGCTGGGCAGTTCTGTGTGTGCCAGTGCTGTGGGACCAGCCCTGAGGCAGCACTGACCCTGCTCAGTGGGAATGGGAGCAGAGCACTTCATTAAAAACACCCTCAGCTGCTTGATACTCAACTCCCTCCTAAATTAAGCACCCAGACACTCAAAAATCCCAATCCCTGAGTATTCTCCCTCTGGCAGGCACTGACCAGCCCTGGGACAACTCTTGGTCTCTCTGCCAGGGCAGTGGCCATGTGCTCTGATGAAAGACATGGGGAAAGTCCTTTCGATGAGTCATCCCACAAAAGCCTATTTGCTTTTTCCCTTATTTTTAATTCAATGGGAATGGATTGAGAGCAGCCTCTCCTGTTTCCATGGCACCCAGAGCAGCAGCCCACAGCCTTGATATCACAAGAACTCTCAGATCAACAGATTGCTGGGAATTGCTGGTTTGGGGTTTTTTCCCTCCTAAATCCAGGTGACCCTCCATTCCTGGAACCTCCAAGATGGTCTAAAAGTCTGTGGTGGAGTTAAACTTCATAGCAATGACAGTTTGGGTAGTTTGTAAACAGGAAATAAAATAGAACATGAATCCCTCAGAGAGAGAGAATGAAAAAAACTAAAGCACCTTATTTTTTACTTAGTTCTGATGGACTTGACAGAGCTGTAAATGTGTTTGTGTGATGGATCCTACCTGTGCAGCACCTGCTCCAGCCACTGAGGAGCAACAGGGATGGCCTTGGAGAAGGCACATCTTCCCCCCTCAGCTGTGCTCCCAAAAAGCTGATGTGCTGCCCTGGGATTTCTGAAAAGAGATTAATGAACATGGGCATTTTACACTCAAATACACTTCTCATCACTCTGAGATTCATTTCACTCTGACACTTCTGCAAAGCCTCATGAATATGTAGCAGTGTCTTTTAGTTCTTTTCATGATCTTCCAGGCTCAGGGATTTTTAGATTTCTTTGGTTTCTAAGGTATTGATTCTGTGGTTTCCACTTTGATTTTAGGTACAATTGTAAGTGATTGAACATTGAACAGCATTTGTGAGACTGGGAAAGGCAATGGAAGAGAATTGGCTTTTCAGTTTCAAAGGTAACTGAAAAAAATCTGTACATTCTCTCTCATGTTTTGCTAATTATCCTGGTTTTACACTGGCCTGGCACAGAAGTGCCTTGTGCCCCAAACTCACCAAATAACTGCTCAAAACATGAGCCTTTCCCCAAAGAACCTGTGATTCAGTTAATGAATAATAAAAATAATAGATCCTGTAGAACCATAGAACTACATATTCCTAAGAATGGACCTTCTGGGTACAGTATGAGAAATAAAACTGAAAAACCTCCACCAAATTTCCAAGAGAAAAAGTGCTTTTCTCCACATTTAGATATTAACACTTTTATATGTAAATATCTTGTTAAAAGTAACTGTCATACAGATGATTACATAGAAAAAACACAAAGAAATCCCATGAGCTTAACCAAACTTCACCTCAAAGGAAATGGTCTTTCTTTGGGAGCCACAGCAAGGAAAACGTGAGTAGGGAATCAAGTAACACCACAGCTCTTTAGCAACAGTAACTTAATCACCTGAGTTACTGACAGGTCATTTTACTGTGAGAAATAACACACAATAAAACCAGAGATTTCCTTGGTGTTTCGGGAGGTGCTGCCGTAAAACACCTAAATTACCATTAGGAGGGTAAAAAAGCACTTTGGCAACCCAGGCTCTTCCAGATGCTTTGTATCCTCATTTCTCGAGGAGCTGCAGAGGTACAGCGAGTGTATTCCAAGAAAATACAGACCCAGAA
>JAOXXN010000446.1:1307422-1354207 GCA_026770055.1 Myrmophylax atrothorax
GCCTGTCCCCCAGCAGGGCACCAGTGCCCTCTGAAGGCAGGGCTGAGCACAGCCCATTGCTGGGAACAGGCTGCCTGGCCCCCAGCAGGGCACCAGTGCCCTCTCTGCAGGCTGCACTTGAAAGTTTGGGTTTAAATTGCACTTGCTGACGCAGCTAATAAATGCATTGAGGGACTTATTAGGGAAGATGGGCTTTGGAATTTATACCTGTGCCACTTGGTTACTCTGTCTGTTATGTTCAATTAGCAGGACCTACTTCAGAGAGACCATCGAAGGTGCATTTATAATTAATGTGTCCTGCATTTTAAGGTACTCCAGGAAAGGCATCCTGGGGCACAGCATTACTGTTACTACCATGTTTGTGCACTGCCTGGGAAATATCCGACCTGCTTCTCTTGACTTTCCCTTCTTTTTCAAGGAAATTACCATATCTTGGAAATAAAAAATGCTAATGGTATCAAACCTCAGGAAAGAAAATGCTCAACTAACCTTGGAAATTAGATTTCTTTTTATGATTGAGCATGTTTATTTCAGGCAATAGCACATGTTAACTAGGAGAAAAATAGTAATATAAAAATGTATAGGATGTCTACCACATAATGGTTCCTTGCAGGAGGAAGAACAATAAATATTTAATAGAAATGCAAATATTAAGCCATCTGAAGAGCAACTCTGGCCATAATTTCACAGGGACAGACCGAGTGGAGCTGGGTTAGGGCCATGAACTTCCTCCAGGAGCCAGACCTTCAGCAATTCATTCCCCTCCACCAGAAAGGACTGAGCTGAATTGTTTGTTTCAGGAATCCTTGGCAGATGAAAGGCCCTAAAGACTATGGAATGTTCTTTCCTTATCTCTTGGCTGTCTTTCCATGCACATGGTCCAAATGAATGGGTTCTCTGCAATAATTAAGCACTGAAACCCATTTCACTGATGGTATCACAGAGCATCCAACAGGAAGATAAATCATTTTGCTGTCTGCTTTCTTGGCAAAACAAAACCCTTCTGTTTTTTCAGACCTGTTGTTTAGATCCACAAGGAAACTCCAGTTAGAGGAATCTTGCAGGAAGCACTGGTTGTTTGGACTGGGGTGCCCTGTCTTCCTGTGCTGCTGCAGCAGCTTTGCTTCTAGAAATGAAGATTAACAGAGTGCAATTTGGGAGGCAAAGCTGGAGCCATCAGCCCGTGGCCATTTGCTCACAGATGCAGGTTCAGAATGGGAAGAAGGTCTTAAACACACCTGGCTGGGAGCACTGGAGGCTCATTGTCAGCACTGCCACTGCTGAGCTGAGCCCCTGTTTGGAAGAACAAAGGTGTGCAGGGTTCATCCCCCTGCACCAAGTTACCACAGGGTGCACTCAGCATGTGACTTGTTTTGTTTTACCCAGGAATGACCAGGAAAAAAGATTGGGATGAAGTTAAAACTCAAAAAATTTGTGGCACCACATCATACCCCACAGTATGATTTCCATACACCAAACATCTCCCCAAACCCTTTCAGTAGCATTTAAAATAATGCAGCCACAGAGCAAAAGGAACTTGTATCATGACCTGGTGTTGCTTTCCCTGTCTGTCCTCAGGTCCTCCCTGTGCCATGGACATAGGGTGTGCCCAAACCTGTAAGGGGGTGATCTCGCTGCACAAAGGTGACACCCAACCTGGTGTCGCTCGTGCCACTTCACAGGAGGAACAGAACCTACCCCAGTTTTCACCACTGACAGCAGAGGGTTTGTAGTACAGCTTCTTTTTTCCTCTTAAAAGTAACACAAACCACACAAGTATTTTTCTGTTGGCCTCAGAAGGAAGAGGTGACTTCTCCAAGCACCAGCCCTGCCTGACACCGACAGCAGAGCTGGGATATTTCTGGCTCTGAGAGCAACAACAACAACAGGGTTTCTTACTCTGCTGGGGAGCCACAGGGAAGGGCTCCAGCCTGAGGACACTGGTGCCCTTGGACACCCTCCACCAGCACAGTGTGCCTGGCTGTCTGCAGAGGGAGAAGGGCTTTTCCAAGGAGGAATTCAGGTGGCCCTTGGTTTTGGTGTTATCTCCTATGCTCTGTTTGGGTCTTGTCCCACAGGCAGCTTCCTCATGGGCATTCCCAGGGAATCCACTGCTGCCTGCCTCATGCTCAGCACCCAGTGAAGCTTTAACACACACACCATTCCTCAGCCTCACCAAATTTTAAAGAATCCCTGCCTAGTTTTGCCCCCAAGATATGCTGCAGGGCCATGCCATGGCTCCACCTCTCCTTGCACACACATCATGCTTTTCCCTTGGAGCACATTCCTGAGGGAGGCCAGGAGAGCAATTCCCATCTGTTCTCAAGGGCTCTGGGCAGCAGCAAAGGACCAACCTCTCTGCACCCAGAGAAAAACCCCACATTTGGGCCCTTCTGTAGCTGGTGGGATTCTTGTTTGCCTGACACAAAAAGAGCTGAAGAAACTCAAGATACAAGGCAAAAATAACATCTTTTCACTTTTCTGCTTCTCTCTTCCACAGGAGCAGCCCCAGGGAATAGCTGTGCTCTGTTTATAAGCTGGAAGAAAGCTGAGGCTGATCCATCAGCCATGAATTTCTGCAGTGCAACAGGCACTTCAAAGCCCACTGTTTTCCTTCCTGGGCATGCTGTAGCCTGGGCACAGTGTGGGACAGCAGCCAACAGACAATGCCAGGCATTCCTGCCAGGAGCAGCTCCCTCCTACCTCTGAAACACTGCAAAGAAATACCAGTGCCACCAGAGGTGTACTTGCATTCAGCTGCCCCTGTTTCTCCCCTTGCATCTCAATGGTCTGTCACCAAAGGGTTGCATTCTGCTCTTGTTCACTGCCCAATACATAATAATACTTTGCTTTCATTCACTGGAATATTCTACCCGAGCTGTGTTCCAAAAGCTCAGACCTGTGAGTAGTTTCCCTGTAGGCCAAACTCCTCTTTTGAAAAGGATTTGGGAACAAGTGGAGTGGCCTAGGCTGATTCCCCAGCAATTATTCATTCAGAGAACCTTCTGCTGCTTGTGAGCAGACTGCACAGTCCTCAGGTGTGTTTCTCCCTCAGAATTATTCATGGCTTTTCCCAGTGGCAGATATGGCATTTCCCAATTTTTCACCCCGAGAAAGCTCAGTCACCCTGGGATCTGGCAATGTGACAATCCATACAAGGAATGCAATGCTGTGCTGACACAATGCAACATGTGGGCCTGTAAGAATACCTGGATTCTGGGAAAAGGGTTGGGGTTTTTGGGAAGACTATCTGGACAGGTTGGTCCTGTGTGTCTGAAAGGGAATCCAGCAGGATTGTTCCAAGAGTTACAGTCTTTAGACACAGACAGTTAATCCCAATATCCAAAACAGAAGACATCCAACACTTTTTTGGCTGAGTAGAGTGATAAACTAAGAAGAAGAAAACTACATTTCTTCTCCAAAGGCAACCCCTGATCCAAGACTTGTTGCTTTCTTCAGACATGTCACTCATTAACCACAAACATGAATTACGTCATTCTTTTCCTTAAAAACATACTGCAAGATCCCTCTCCCAGTGAAGCCCACTGAAATCTGCCCTGCACTCCATCAAGGTGATATTTCTCTTGTCCAGCACCCCAAGATGACCATGAGCTCTATCACACCCTTGACATGGTACCTCCTACACAAACTCATGCTGCATCCTACATTTCAGAGGATTTGTCTTTATAAACTGCTGTTCTACCAAGCTGTAGATTCACACACACATCATTTGCCAGTCGCTTTGGTCATCAACAGCGACCAATTATTCTCTGCATTCCTCACTGTGGCAATTCCTGCTGTATTCCAGCCTATCCCTAATCTGTCAATAGCTCTGGCCTTTAAGAGCTGCAGATCCACTGACAACTCCCACCAAGTCTTTTCCAAGGTACCAGGGCCTTCCTCCCCAGCTGTGCACTTGTCTTCCTCACATGATTTCTGCTACATCCTCATCTTTCCCAGCTCAAGGATTTTTATTCCTCTCTAACTAATATTTTGTCCCACAGGTAAGCTCTGACTCAGTCCAATTCATTGCTTCCTGGTGCCCTCTGCAAACCTTTACACTTCCCTTCCTGCAAATTACAGGCTATAGTAACACAAACCTTGTAACCCTGCTTAAAACTGAGGCTGTTTTTATTTTGCACTGCCTTGGAATCGCTCCTGCTTCAGCACCAGGGGAGGAGGGACACAGAGGCTGATTCTGCAGCCAGAGATGCCCAGTTATGCTGCTCCTCAGAGGATTTCAGCTGCTGCAAGAGCAGGTCAACACTGAACGTTTAGAAAACCTCCCTGAATTTCCCTCGGTATCATCAAAGCAGTTGCAACTGGATCACAGACAGATTTCCAAACGTGTTAATTCTGTCAACTCTGAGAAAACTAGAAATAGTTCAGATAGTGATGAGAGAAAAAACAAAGCCCACAACAAACATCTGAGCTACAATAGAGGATATTTCGTTTATAAGAGGCCCCAAGAGGTTCTGAAGTTGTCCTTAATAAGGAGCTCCATATTTAAATCTTACTCTACTCTTTAAAACACTCCTTGATGGTTCTCAGCGTGTTTCCAGCCCTCCCCTGCAGGCAGTACGTGAGATGATGTAAAGCCAGAGCTGTATGTCCAATGCAAGGGTGTCCTCTAGCGGTGCCCGGGCTGGCCCTTCCCCCTGGGGCACGAACAGGGGCAGGGAAGGATCCAGGAGCAGATCCCGTGAATTCAATGCCATCCCAAACTCCAGGGCAGCAAAGCGTCCCTGGGCTCTCCCGGCTCACAGAAATCACCACACAAACACCTCATCAGCACTTTGAAAGTGCCTGAGCATTCCTGGAAATCATCTCGCACCGCAGGTGGCAGAAGGTCGTTCCACTCATTAATTGGAGTTGCTAATTTAATTATTTTTGAAATCTAATTAATTAAGGCTCGGTAGCACGGGTTTGGCTCTGTTCTCAGCTGATTCATCTCGTGCAAACCTCGCAGCCACGCTCGGGGAGATCCGTGCCCTGTTGGTGTGTCTGCACAGCAACATAAAAGGGCTGCCAGCTGCTATTTCTGTGCTCTGCCATCCTCTGGCTTTGGCGGCGTTTAATCAAAAGGAAAGGAGTTCTTTCTATATGTTGCTACAAAATACCAAGGGGTGATACACAGTAATCACAGACAAGGCTGAAGGGAGCAAAGGCAGGAGAAACCCATCTCTGTTCTTCTCCTTGTTCTGCTTTTTCCTCCCAGTGGGAGAGTCAAAGGAAAATTTGACACGGTTTCTTTGGGGCAGGAAAGATCAGAACCAGGATAAGATGCAAATTTGCTTGTCAGTGTCAACGCTTTACTTTTCCTTACTCAAAACTAACTGATAGAAAAGTGCAGAATACTTAAATACTACAGCTACTGTAACTTTACAAGATATTTGATAATAGCTATTACAACTAACACAACTATTTCAGTGATAAATCCCCATTTTAGGACTTAGTTATGCTTGAAAAAATTAAGTTGCCTCAGTTATATGACTTTTCAGGTAAAGTCAAGATGTAAACACTTGTGATAGCCATGCTTTACAGTGTAAGGCAAGAAAATGTTCTATATAAACAGAGATATGGAAATTACTTATTACTGCCACTGGACAATGTTACATTAACCTTTCTGCATTCTTTGTACCACCCAAGAAAAGGCACAATTCTCCTTTGCCTCGTACCAAGTGATCTCACATGGTAGAAATGCTGAATTATGAGCCTAAACAGGCATCCATCACTGTGGAATTCCACAACTCATTAGTTTAAAGGTGGGTAAAATGTTCTAAAAAAAAAGTTACAAATGGCATGTTATGTAATTAACGTCAAAATTGTTAATATGTGTCTTGTTACAGCTCAACATCAGCAAGACTGGGAAAACCATCCTCTTAAATAATAATGAAAAAAGATGTTTATACTTAATAATTCTTATTCATTAATTCTAAGTAGCTTGAAACTGTTCCCAGTACCCAGCACAGCGTTGTTGGCAAAGCAGCTTCCAGTGCAGTGAAAATGTTCTATTTCTGTAATGCAGCTTAATGGGTATTAATTCACTCCTTATTCTCTGAAAGGCACTAATCACCACAAAGACTCTGGTATGTATAAGGGAGCAATGTGCAATTCCATCAGAAATGCACTGCACTCCAGTGTCCAGGATAGCACAGCTAAAGGCTCCCCAAAATCTGCTCCTTTACATGGCAGAGTGCATCTTCCAGAGCTTTCTGATTGCTCAGTGCATACTTGGTTTAAGGCAAAGCTTAAGGAAGCATTGTTTTTGTTACTAATGTCTCAGAGCTCTCTCTTTCAGCATAATGCCATCCACCAATATAGTTCTTTCTGCCTCGTTAAGGGAGATGTTCAACTTCATTAAGGCAATTCTCAGGGAAGATCCGATTCCTGTCAGCCAGTGGCAGGCACAGGCTCGAGGAAAAGAGCTGCTCTTTAACAAAAATTAGGGCATTTTTCGAACATTACACTGTGGCTCTGGGCTTCATTCTGCTCCAGCAATACAGTTGGGCAAAAAAAAAAAAAAGGGAAAAAAAGGCAAGTAGAGATATACTGGGGCAATGAGTGGAAGCACAAACTAAACTGGCATCAAAACAGGGCATGATTTAATACTTTCTTGCCTCATACTGTTCCTTGAAGGGCTCCCTCCATGCACCAGGTATTTCCTTTGCTTTTCCCAAACCATTTTTCAGGAAAGCTCCTAAAGTTTTAGGCTAAAACCCTAACTAAACCCCTAACTTCAGCCCTCAACAAAGCCTTCATCAGTCATGTACTAAAAACGTGTGACAAACAACTTAATTTAGGTCTCGCTTTGCTGAGGGAAGAGAAAGTCTCTGCAGGAAGAGCAAAATTAACAACTAATCGTCATTAAATCTCTTCACTGAGAAACACAGAGGAAAACTTGCATCTGAACCTGTAATTGGCATTGCTGATTCCCCCCCAAAACCCCCTTCTGGCTTTCATTAATAGTGACGGTGCCCTCATTTCCAGCCCTTACCTGGGCACCAGCATTAGGGAATCGTGCATTGTGCCAGGACGGCTCTGAGATGCTCCATGAGGTGCACAGGGTGTGCCTGGAGCCCCGGGAGGGCTCTGTGAACCATCCCACACAGGAAGCACCAAGGAAGGGTGGGAAAGGCTGTGGCTGACCCTCGATTCACACCCTCCTGGGGCCGGGCAGAGCTGTCTCCTCTCCCACACCAGGACAGCTGAGTCTGTCAGAGCCTCCCTCACACCTTTTTTCATTTCTCCTTTTGGAAACGAAGCATTTCTCTCAAAGCACAGCCACCAGCACCTCCCTTCTGATGTGACAGCTCTGTGATAAATCTGCCACGAAGACATGAAAGATTTTTGCAACTCCCTAACCAGTCTAAGAGGTTTCAACTCTATTTTTCACCTGAGGAAGACACTTGAATGGCATCTGTGTGAGGAAAGGGAGACCCAGAGCTGAGAAATCCACCCCACTCTGTAAAAGCTAAACAAGCCATGCTCAAAATCCATGAAGAGCAGAGTGTGTGTGTGTAAAACTCACTAACCCAGTGCTTAGGACGTTCTCCTAGGAGGAGGATTTATGTGTCTTTTATAGAAAGCCATTGGTGGATAAAATAAACTCGTCTCTGGAGATGGCACTGAGAAGTCAGTGTTTGCTGCCAGATGGCACAGCACTCACACAGGCCTGTGAGAGTTTCCCCCAAGGACACCCCAGACCCCAGGGGAGAGCACAGCAGGGAGTTCTGCTTTGGGCAGCACTGCACCGATCACCAAACAGCCTCTGCTTCCACCACAGACACTCCTTGCTGCAAAACCGGCTGCCCCAGGTACCCCAGAAAGACAACGATAGGGATCTGTGGGTTATTTCTCAGGCCAGCAGAACCCGAGGTGTGAGGAGGCTGCCAACTGCAGGGAGCAGGGTGCCATGGTTACCAGGGATAACCAGCCAAGGGCTGCAGGGCTGATGGCTGGATAAACAGCCACTCCGTTCTGTCGCCCGGAGGTCTGTAAAACACGATGCAATTGCATTTCACAGGCAGGAGAAAGGCAGGTTCCTCAACAGACACCATTCCTGCTGCTCAGTGGCCACACGCCTCTCACACCAACGGCACCGGCTTTGCCCTGTCAAGGCACAGATTGACGCTGAGCTGGCTGCAAGGGTGACTTTCAAGTCTTCTCCCATCGTGCTACAGGCAAAATAAAGTGTGCCAAAACCAGATTGATTTTTTCCTCTCTAGTGGAAAAATATACATTTGCCTAATATGATGCAGTAGAGGCCAAACAAAGCCATGGAATTCCAGAAACCTGGGCTGCTCCTGTCTCTGGAATTACAAGCACAGCGTGAAACTGGTTGCAATTTATCTGGTCTAACCATGAGCCAAAAGAAGAGCAGGTTGCTAAGGGCTGGTACAGCCAAGCTCTGAGTGCACTCAGAGATGGAGATTTGGCCCCTGGTCAGGTTACCAAGCTCACTGGACCGTTTTTCCATGGACTAGGTTTGCAAGAGGAAACAAGCCATCTTGCTTTGCCTCTGTTTTCACGACTGCAAAGTGCAAATGTTAACATCATCCTTCTTTAAAGTGGTCAGAGACCTGCTGATGGCAGTTATTTCCACTTAGAAATCCAAACTGAACTGAAAACAGCAATAACTTTAAATGCAAGCATGAAAAAGACAAAAGATTTTTTCCCAAAGTAGAAAGAAGAGAAATTAATCATATTCCCTTCTCATTCCCAGATTCCTTTCAGCTGCTGCTCAAAGAGGGGAGACATCTGTTTGGACATGAGGGATTTTGCACCAGTGACACGATCCCAGAAATGAGAATTGCAGACCCTGAACCATTCCCTCTCACAGGATGGAGTTTCCTCCATCAAACAGAGCAGCAATCACTGGGTAACTGTTGAGATACAAAAGCTACTGACCATGTTTGATAATGCAGCAACAAAGCAAACCCTCCAGGATTCCAAGGAGGAGGCAAGATCCTGCTGGGACTCAAGCACTTATTATTGTCTTGGGCGCAGGACGAGATGAAGTGAGACTGCAAACTAATCATGGGTACTTGAACAGCTCCATAAACCACAAATATAACAGAGCAGCTGAACCTCCAACACCAGGACAAAGGGCTGGGACCTGACTGGCTCTCAGCAAAGGTTTCCACAGGGCAAGAGGACAAGCTGTGTCCTTGGAAGACACTGCTCTGAACAGGAAGGATTCACCTGCTGTGTGCTTGTGCTAAAAGCACACAACACACCCGGGAGTGTGTGAGGCTCCACTTCCCTGGTGCCCACAGGAACTGTGGGACACAACACCACCCTGGGGATAAGCAGGAGGTGCGTTTGGCACGTTTGTTTGGTTTGTATCACAAGCAAATTGATGCATCACACCCAAACAGCAGCACTCTGTGAGCACTTATAGGCAGTACTGGCATCGTAGTGACACGATTTTACACTCAAAATGAATTACTAAATTGGCCTTAATTTCTTCTTCGTGCCAACACAGCATGGCCAATTAGAGGAGCTCCATCCATCACCAGCAGCTTGACAGCACAGCCAAGCAGAACATCTCTGCCAGTCTCCAAGACAGCGACAAAAACAGTGTTTAAATACAAGAGTAAAGCCCCAAATCTTTCAATGTAATTGGGTGAGTTTCTTCTTCTGAGATTCTGCCTTAGCAAAGTAACTCCTGATGGTCTCAGACTAATCCCAACGGAGGCCAAATCCAAACAGAGCCGATAAGTACCTTTTGGCAGGTTTTTACAACTACTACACTTTCATATCTCACTTCACATCTCTTTACGATCTTTATCCCTTAGAAGATGATCCTTATCCCTTAAAAGCTTTTGATTGATGCTATGAAAGAAAACCTCTGGAATCTCTATCTTCCCCTGGCTATTTTCAGCCATTTACTGTCAGATATCCACTGCCAGTGACACTTTCTCTATTTCCAGGTGCTGGTCCCAAGTTCTGGAAACAGATATTTTACAGATATTTCGCCCCTGCAACCACCACAGACAATTTCACTCTTCCCTTGGTACCCACAAACACAACTTCTGCTCATTCCTTCCTTGCCCCACAGTCATAGCACACAGCTCCTACATTCCCTTGTCCTGGCACTGCTGGATACACAGAAGGGCACCTTTAGGGGAGGATTTTTTTTTTAGAAAACAATTACTTCTCATGTTATTAACACTTTGTCTTTTCATCACTGAGCTAAATGTGGCAGTACAAGAAAGAGGGTAAACCAAACAGCTCACAAGGAACTATAAGGAAAGGCATCAAGGGGAAGGTGTAAATTAACAGTGATATTCTTTCAGTAAGTTCTATCTATTTAAACACAATTTAATGTCTGTGGAGTGGATGTCAGGGAGGCAGAACAGGCAAAACAGGGATTACAGGAGTGCAGATGGCCTGACTTGCACAACCTCACACTCCACTGCTGAACAAGCAATCACAGGGCACTGAGGTCTCACAAGTGGTTCATGGCCCATTTGCAATGCTGAGGTGAGACTCTGAAACCAAGAGACAATTATTCCATTCATGCTTTCACATCTTTTATAAGCCATCCCTGAAAGAGTAAATTAAGGAGAAGGGGATTAAAGATAGAAAAATCATAAAGGATAAAAAAAGGCAAAACATGAAAGGATAACAATGACACAGATACTCTAATTTCACCCCCCTGTAATGACTTTCATTTTTAATCCTTCTCTGGCTGAGAAAGGACTACAGGGATTGAAGAAAGTGATTACATACAATTTGTGATTATACTAAATAAACTTAAAAAACAGCAATGAGGAATTTCTACCAAAGTGACATTGAATGTTCAAATAAAACCAAGAAAACTCTGAGTCTTATTGGGTATACTTTGCCATCTGGTTACTCATCTGAGTGGAAAAGAGCTGCAATTAATCCCTGATTTATTTCTCTCTTCCATTCCATACCTACTAATGGCAGGTAACAGTGGAGTTTTATTGCCAGACATCCCCTCTGGTATAAAAGTGCTCCTACCTGCACATTCCCCAGGGAAGACAAGACTTGCCTTTCACAAATTCTCCCCTTTGCTGCTTTGCCCAGTCCCAGCAAAGGTGGGCTCAGATGTGCTGCCCAGGATATGTGCAGGACAACCATCCCTCTCAAACCCTGAAATGTCACCAGCACTGGGGATAAATCTTATGGAATACAAAGCTGACCTGAGTTTAAACTCTATAGGGTGGGATGGGAATCCCTCCTGAGGTCTGGAACATAAGGCACGTGCCCACCCTGCACCCCAAAGCCAGTGCTGAGCTCTCAGCAGGTGTCCTTGGCCACCTCCACTTCTGAAGCAAACGGTAATAAAGAGAGCTGGCAAACACTTGGCATGTTCCTGCAAGGAAAGGGCCCTAAAGGATGTGTCTGTGGAAAAACCCTCTGAGAGGGGGAAGCTCATCACTGGGACCATCTCCTGACCACACTGATTCTGTGTGTGCCAAACAGGCACTTGTAGCATCTCTGATTTCAGTGAGTCAGGTACCTAACGGGGACACACAGACTTGCACATGGGAGAGAGTGCACTGAGGAAAGCACACACAGGACACCTTCTGAAGGGTAGAACTGTGTGTGTGTGTACAGAGTCCCCCACACTTACCTCCTGCTTGCTTTACACCCCTGGAGGGAGCAGGAGAGATGTCGCTTTATCTCCCATTCAATAGGTGAGGAGCAGGCATTTTTCTCCATACCTTTTACTTAATAGAAACATCCCTGGGCTGGCAGCAGCCTCCTGGAAAACAGCCATTTCAGATGTCCTCCTCTAATGATAAGAGCAGGAATAACAGGATTTGAGGTGTCAGGATTCAAGATAATCTCTTGGCAGAACACCAGGAGGGAGGTGTAGGGAACCACACTAAGTGTGGCTGTTAAGACATTAAATAGGGAATTTTCAGTGAGCACAAGTAAATGTACTTTAGCAAAGCAGTAATTGTGTCTTTTCACCTGTGCTTATTTTGGGTACTTCTGATGCACTCACACAGGTGGATTTAAGTGCTAGACAGGAATTATAGACAGGATCAAGTGTGAAGAGCAACATTTTCACAGCCAGCTATAAACTGCATATTAAAAAAAGGGCAACATAAATGATTAAAGACTCTTAGACAGTTTGAGAAAGAAATGGGGAAATAAAAATAAAAATTAGAGATAGTGTGAGACAACAAAGAACTAGAAACAAAACCAGCTAAATAGACATGGGTTTGAAGGCATTGTGAAGGCACCAAAACATCACAACAGGGACCAGAAAAAGTGGCATTTTCTCACTCCTGTTTTACCACTACAACAAAATAAAGGGTCCTACTTAACCAACCTACATAAATTACACACACTTAGCATGTAAGAGTAAAGAACAAGAGAAGGAAATTTTTTAGGCTGATAAAAACCATAGTTTGAAACCACACTTGTTTACACAGCAGCTCATGAGTTCAGAAGAACTTGGGTAAGTGGTGCTGCCTCTAATCCCCCTCCTTCACATCCCTGAAAAACACCTGGGAGCTCTTGTGTTCCACTGTGAGAAGGGGGTCCTGCAGACAGCATGGAGATAGTTCCAGTAACACAGAAAACCAGGATTTTCATTTACCATTTCTCTGGGAAAAGCATTTACAGTGACACCTCTGCTGGGGTGAAGAGGAGGAATTGTTTCTTTGGGACTTGCTGCAGTTCTTAGTGGAAGCTGTTCACTGTCCCACTCCCACACCTGACACTGCTCAGGATTTTTCTCCACACCTGGATCACAGCAGCTCACAAAGGAATAAAACCCACGGAGTGTCACAGGGCTTGGAAACCAGAGACACCAAACTCCATTTCATGTCCCAAATGTCACAAAGCACCACCACCTACCCCACTCAAACAGCACTTGCCAAGCTGAGTTTCAGCTTTAAATTGAACTCCTGCTGAACAAGAGACTCATTTTCATCCAGAAGAATCAGGACCCTCATGGAAAATGTAATAAAGATTTTACAGTGTTTGAGTTTCTATTCAGTTTTTCCTATGAAAGATCTAAGTTGTGTAACATTTTGGGCTTCTCAGTATATTTGCTTCTGAAGTTTTCACTGGGAAAAAACCCAAACTAATTACTTGCTGGTCTCTAAGCCTCAAGATCACGTTTTCTGGCACATGCATGTGAAAAGTATTGAATAAAACCTTTAAAACCCCAAACCTTTCGTTGTTGGGTACTTAGCACAATTGATTGAAATTCAGATCTGCTGCCCAGCAGCAAATTTGGATAATTCAGTATCTATTTGCATTCCAAATCAAGACAAAAATCAGAATATTCATAGATTCTGTAGAAAAAAATGCACTTAATTTTGCCATAAAGAGAATTGAGTTTTCAAAGTGATTTGAATGGTATTTTTCCTTCCTTGGGTATACCTTCTCCTAGAAGTTACTGGGGGATGGGTTACCCTTATTTTCCCCCTGAGATATTATATCCATCAGAGTTCCCCCCCCACAATTCATGTGCTATTTTTATCAAAAGGAAAAGCAGCAGTTACTTAAATCCAGAGCTGCTTCTACCAACACATTGCTTTTTTCTTTTTTTTAATTAAGCCTTAAGGTAATCAATGGAATTTCAAGATGAAAGGAGAAAGAGTTTCCCCCCAGAGTAACCCAGTGACCACTAATCATTGAAGTCAAGACCACCTCACACCCAGATTTAATTTGTTACATTGGAGACTTGAAGCTAAACCTCTCCCCTCTCTCACCACAACATTCAGGCTCTCTTCCTTTAGGATTTTTTTCTAGGAAAAAATTCAAAGTAAACACCATTTCTGACCTAAAGCAAAATAGGAATGAGCAAAAGTGCCATGCAACGGGAAAAACCTTTGCTTTTTCATTCTTTTTAAATATATTTTTAAGCCAAGTGCATTGGGACAAACTGCAAGCTCTAATAAATCTCCAAGTGCCTTCCCAGTCCTGCATTTCCCACACTGTACACGGATTTGTGTGGTTGGAATCCACTTTTAATAGGGAAAAGTGAAAAAAAAAGTATTTAAGGCTTTTTAAGGAGGATTTTTTTTCCTAAGGGGCCATCACAGAAGTGGATGTACCACGAGCTGCAGAGCCTGCAGGTGCACACCCTTAGCCAGGCAGAATTAATTACTACAATTACTGTAATTAACAGTGCTGGGGGCAGGTATTTATATACCTGTGCTAGAGGTTCTGCCTGCCAGAAAACAGGAGGCTTCCTGTGATAACCACACAGTAATGGCAAGTTGTTTTATACTAACAGCAAATAGTGATTCTCACAGTGGGGCCACTTTTTAAACTCTCTGCAAACACAGGATGATTAAAAGTGTATGAACAGATTCAGCAGAAGTGACTTAAGATATGCCTTGTCCAAACCAAATGGAAGCCACCCCAAATTGATTACCATCATATCTGGTCTCCATCAGGAGCCAGAAACTCCCTATATTTATCCCATTTGCATCACACATGTCAGTTGGTGTATAAATAGAGATGAGTGTACAGTGTCTTGTGTCAAACCACATCAGTGAGTCACCAAAGAGGGGGAAGAATAATTTTGTCTTGGCTGTATAGACAGGATAGTATTTATCAGCAAGTTAAAAGCAAGACTGTGGCACAGAAAATTCTGATTAGAGGGAGAGAGCTTGTCCACCACAAAGACAGGTAAGCCACAGATCTCCTGGAATTCTGCTGGATAAGGCCCTGATTTCAGCACACAGCTGGAATGGAGGCCTCCAGAAATCTTTAAAATTTAAAGTATCCTGTGATTCCAAGAGGCAAAACAGGTAATTCTGGGAATCTGCAGTGTCTGAGCATCTACCTGGAACTGTGCTCAGTCTCTGCTTTTCTTTGAGACCAAGCTTTTTGTGTTGCTCTGAGTGATAAAAGTACAAAACTATAAATCTCCCTCTGCCCTCAGTAAAGTTGGATTGTACAGAGGCTGTAAAATGCTGCACCAGAAGCCTTACAGGGGGTTGGGGACTGGGAAAATGCATCACACTCGCAGCAACATCATTTAAATCCCATCCTGATGCTTGCATTTATCTCCACAGTGCTCTCTATCATTAGTTTCCTTCTGCACAAAAATAAACAATAAAAATGAGCAGCAACATTTGGGCTCTGCTCTTCTCAGTGGGACTATCATGCAGTTATAATGTACATTACATGAGCTGCAATTGGACATAAAGCAAATGCTAATTTGACACTTGGAACTTATGTACAGATGGACAATTTTAGGTCATTTTAACTGTAGATTTCTGCTTTCAGGTTATATTTTACAATAATAGCTTATTCATCCAGAGACATTTTCTTAGTCATTGCTTGTGTTTTGGATGGTTTAAACTTATTTTTCCCTGTTTTCTTTCCCTTGGAACTCAGTCCCTTGCAGTCCATATTTCCCTGAATGCAGAGACACCCCCAGTCACTGCTCACAAGTGTAATCCTGCCCTGGTGCCAACTTTGTCTCAGGCCTTGGGAAAGCCACAAAGACAGTGCTGAGAAGACTCTTGACCTGATCAGTAACAACTGCAGAGGCAGCTGTGAACTCATGGCAGTGCTCAAAGAGTTCCTTGCAGAGGAAATGCTTTCTTTACACATCAGTTTATACCATTTGTAACTCTGGGAACATCAAACCTCTTATTTTCTTTAGCTCAACACGACATTGATCCACAAAGACCTCTGGGATTGTTCTCTCTTCTCATTATATTAACAATTTCTATTTTTTTTTTTTTTTCCTGGAGAGAGGGAAGGGTTCACAGTCACAGATAAACAGTGTGTTGAAAGAAACCTTTTGTGCTCCCTGGTAGCACCTTGAAACTCCGGTGTCACAGTGGCAGCAATGACATGATTCACAGTCATTCAGGAAGCAGGTTAATTAGCTATAAATGTATGCAATATTCACTTACCTCAGGGCTGAGATTAGTCAGGTGTTTCCAGCCACTCTCCTGTTTTCCTGTTCCTTGTTCTGCCTGATTAACACACGATGCATTTTCTTCTGTCTTCAGGTTATGTGTCTGGAGCTTCTCCACAGGGAGTTACAAGCAATTCACATTGCTTGACTTAACATTCACTGTTTCACTAGAAAGAAAAAAAAAATCAAAATGTTTGCTAAGTGCCAGGTTTTTTGTTAACTTGTCATGAAATCAAATAATCCCCAGGTACAGGCTGATCCCAAAATCTCATTTACTTCAATAAATTTGGGTCAAACACTATTTTAAGATTAATAAGGGATTTACTTTTGACCTTGTGTAACCAGAACTCCACTTTGTATCTCCACCAGTTCAGCAAATTTTAAACCATCCCCTTCAGCCACACACCAGCTAATTAGGCCTCTTTTTACTACCACTAGTTAATAATAGTACCTATAAATTGGACAAATGTCCATTTAGCTTTATTTACATAACTTCCTGATCAAACTGCTCATCTGACAAGTGCTTTGGGAAATCACTGAGAGGAAGATGTTGGGAAATTGCAGAGGTTATTTCCTGTAATTGCCGAGTTCAACTGAACAGTTACAGAAGATTGGGGGCTTCAGGCTGAAAGGGCTTGGGAAATTACTGCATTGAAAACTGTGGGAAGCACAAAAGGCTCCTGGAGTGCCCTCAAAAACATAATTTGGAGAAATGATTGGGGGCAGTGAAATAAAACCAGAGAGGGACCAAAGGAACAGGAGGAATTCACTGTGTGCCACCAATGGCTGGAGCATTCTTTGGCACAACTGGGCACCTTCACAGCACCAATATCTACACCAGGAATTAATTCCATCTGATGCTGCCTTTGGGTAAAGACTGACAACACTTAGCACTTTATTGGGAGTTTAAAGCGTAGGTTTGGCACATCCACTGCACAGACATGAGTTCCCAAATCCTTGCAGATGGAAATCCTGGGAGGAATCAGAGAGCTGTGCCCAAGGCCAAGCAAGAGCACCTGAGTTACCCCACTTGTATCTCAACTCTGAGCATGAACTGTACCCAAAATGTTGTCCATGGTACTTATTTGCAAAGGGCTTCCAGTGAAAGGAGGTTAAGTAGTTTGTCAGAGTTTGTCTGAGTGACACACGTGGAGCAGACACCAAATAAAGGGCTGTAGGTGTATGGCTGGAGGTAAAGGGGAGAGAGAAATGGGAAGACAGAGGGAGGGAAGAAAGATCTACAGATCAATCACCCCCATCCTCTCCATATTTTTCTTTTTTAGTGAATCCTCAGATGTGGAAAAACAGTTTAATTTGACTTTGTCATTAAATGCCAGCCTATGCCAAGAACTACTACACAGAGCAGGTGAGCAACTTCCAGTAATTCCCAGGGACAGTACTTCATACATCTACCTCACCTGACTCTTTGTACCTCCTCTTCCTCCTCCCCCAAAAATAAACTAAAAAAATAATCTGTCTTTAGAAAATGAGTAACGAGCCATCCCTGACTTATTATTTTACTGACTGATCCTAAAGCTCCAACTCCTCATTTTGTGCCCCAGTCCGTTATGGCACTAGTGGAACAGCACAAGCAGGTGGGAAGCCACTGTGATGAATTTCAGGGCAGAATCAGACCAGTTTAGAACCACTGCAGATCATAAATATGACAGTAATTAAAGGAGTGGGGAGAGGGAGGGGAAGCTCACACAAAAATTCCACAAAACCCCGATGATTTCTATGAATAGGTGCCCAAAATTCCAATTCCACAGCTGGCAATTGCAGAGAAGCTCCAACTCCCTGCAGATTTCCTTTCAGCAGGAAGTTTAATTAAGGTGGGTTGTTTTTTTCCTTCCCACACAGGAACTTCCCTCTGCATCTGCTACAGAGCCATTCTTTCAGGAACAGGAATTCAAAGGAACCCTGGAGCACAGCAGAGTTAGGCTTGTGCTGAGCATCAACCACACTTATCTTGTAAAGGACTTTATTTGCCTTATTTAAAACAGGAGCAGGAATCCACCTTTCCTAAGAGCTGAAGGAGTTACTGGGGCACCCAAAATGCTGCAGCAAAGCCCAGTTTGCCTCACGGCGCTCCAAGTTCCTTTTCTAACCCCGTTCAGAACAGCAATTGGGTCGCTCTCATTTTAGATCCCCCAGCAGCAAAAACGCTGATTGCACTGGTTGTGGCAAAGCAGCCCAAATTGTTGGTTAATTAACAAAGCCCTTTACCTTTAGGAAGCGAACGGAGCCCCAGAAGTGAATGCCAAGGTTACCTTGAGGGCAGAGGAAAGGAAAGGAGTAACACAAGGGTTTACCAATATCACTGTCCCACAAAACAAAAACAACAAAAGAAAGAATTTCAGTGGGTAAGAGTAAAGAACAATAGCGGCAATAAAAAAATAAGAACTTAAAGGAAGAAGGCATTGACAGACACATTAGTTTTTCTAGACAATATTTCTGGATTTGCTAAAGATAAATCTCTCCAAGCCCCTGCCGTATTTACCAGGGCCCTTCTAATTATGCGAGGCACAGCCACATCGTTTGGGGCTTTTTTAGTGTTACTTTTTTACACGCCCCCCCTCAGCAGCCTACTCAGTGTGCTCAGGGGGTTGAAATTGACATTTTAACCACTATGAAAACAAACAAATAATCGTGTTGGCAAACCCCGCTGTCCGCTACGGCCCGCACTCACTGCCCGCCCTCGCCGGCGCGTTCCCGGCACACTTTCCCTCACAATCCTGAGGGGAAAAGTTTCACCCCAGGTGCCGAAACCTCTGGAAAGCTGTGGGGAAAGCCTCGTTGTCCAAGGATTTGCCTCAATTCCCGGAATATTTGCGGCACAGCCCGCGCTGTGTGTCCCGGGAGCGGCGGTGCCGTGAGGAGGCGGCCCCTCAGCCGCCTCAGCCTCATCGCGGGCAAACGCTGCCCTGAGAGGGAAAATACCCCAAACAGGGAACACTTGGTGCCTTATGCTCAGTGTTTATGGGGAAAACACGTTTCCAGGGGCTCGGCAGCAAACCCCAGGCAGTGGGACGGGAGTGCCACCCCACGGCAGTGCGGACTGGAGCCCCCTCAGCTCCAAACCCGACCGTTCCCAAAGGAGGCGACGGGACTCGGAGCCCAAACTCAGCGCCCCCACATTCACACACACACGGGATTTTAAACTGATAACCCGTAAAAGTGCCACATGGACAAGCTCTTTGCCCTCTCCTGTCGCACGGGTCGCTGTGCTCAGACAGTCCCCGCTCCAGCGCCGGGGCCATCCCTTCAAAGGTGCCTCCTTTGTCCCATCCCACCCCAGAACCAAGCCAGGCTCTGCCATTCCAACCCCAATATGACAAAACTGCCTCTCTGTTCTCCCCCCAAACAGGCCTTTTTTATTTCCTTTTATAGGTTTCAGAAATAACCTTATGCAAAAAGGGATTGCAGTTGTAATGATAAAAAATGATGGGGAAATGGCAATAAACAATGGAATGTCTTTGCTGAGCACATCAAGGGTTTCGAAGCTCCAGCACGAGAAGGGTCTTTTTTACCTCCGTGCACTGGGTAATACAAGGTGTCTAAATGCAGAGCAAAAGGAAATATCATCTGTCACTGCCGTAACAGCAAGAAGATAAAATTATTTCTATAGGCTGAAAACAGAAGTGCTCCTGAAAGAAACCGTCACTGGAGGGTTATTTTAGGATGAATAGCATTCATCAAGAGTTTAAAGAGGGAAAAGAAAAAAGCATGTGTGGGGGAAAAGAAGTGTGACAATTGAAATTAAATATTTCATCACCCTACGGAAATACAATTCTAAATTTAATTAAAAAATTCTTTGGGCACAGCCCAAGGATTCTGCAGAAAGCCACAGGAGCAGTTTTTCTCTCTTCCAGTTCTGTCTCCTGTGCCTGTCACCAAAACACCCAAACTGCAATATAAGAGGGACATCCCCTCACTGGTTCTACAAACAGCACGTCAGGGAATCTCACCACCAACCAGGCAAGAAGAGCACAAGCAGCATTTCAGGACACTGGACACAAACTGCTGGATATTTTTCCCCCTACACATTTATATTGATTTTGTTTCTTTTAATGCCACATAAATCACCACTTTCAGGGCCAAAGACACAGTACTGTGAGCTGCAGCAGTTCCCACCAAGCCATGCTGGCTGGCTCTGCCTTTGCCTCCTTTGTGAGCAGCAGAGCAGCTGCTTTACCCCTTTCTCCCCACTGTGGCTGCAGCTTTTCCCTGTGCAGCTCAGGGCTGTGCTTTGGGGCAATGTGAGGATCAGATCAAAGCACTCAGCACAGCTGTGAGGTGTCTGTTTACCCCTGACAGTGTATGAGGAACAGTGTGGAGGATCCCATCCAGCTTCCTGAGGGCAATCAGGGGCTCTGTGCCCTGACCAGGACTCTGCTGTCAGGTTTAAAAAGCGATGCTGTGTTGTCTGATTAAGCTTCAAATTATTAATCTGTTTGCTACCAACTATTAAATATACTATAAAGGAGAATTAGGAAGAAAACCTTATTATCTTAAAAGTTATTTTTCTTTAAAATCAGGCTCCATCATTTTTGCTTTTACACCTCCAACCTTCCCTCCTAAAACACCATAAGCTGAAAGAAACTTGATCACATATAGGTGGTCTCCATGGAAAACCTTTATTACTTTAAATCCTTTCTCTGGAAAAAGACTGACGTAATTTTGCTTCACGTTCCTGAGAATATTCTATCCTATGGAAGTCAAAGAGGAGAGAATTCAACCCAGTGTGCAAATCCTACATTAATCCTTAGTGACTTTTAATCAGCTCTGCCTTGACAAAATGCACCCTGCAGTGCCAGGCACTGGGAGCAGCCTCCCCTCTGCCAGTGTCCAGACTGGGGGGTGGGAAACACCTCCCATGTTCCCCAGGAGGAGGAGGAACACTGGACATGTGGGATGTCAGTGAGATCAAGGGATCAGCTCAGATACTCACTGCATGTTCTCTCCACAAACACCTTTCCTGGGGAGGAAACGTGTAACTCCCAGACAGGATTTCACTGACGTCTGCAGGGAGCATTTGTGTTTATCACCTCCTTACTGCAGACACCATCAGGAGATGTGCAGTAATACCTTGTCATCATCCTGACAAATCCCAGGGCAAGGCAAGTGCCTTGCAGACAGAAGCCCTTCAGATAAACCCCAGGGTAGGTTGCTAAAGGAATCTGGCTGAAGACTCAAGCTCATGACATCACCTAAACTCGGAGCAGCCACGTGATGACAGGCAGCCAACACCCCATGATAAACCCACAAGGACCTTGGACCTCTCCTGACAAACTCTCTTCCATGAAAGCAGCCAAAGGAAGGCAATTCAAAGATGAAAAACCAAAAATCCCCAGGAAGTCCAACCCTGAACCAAGAAAACACACGTGCTTCCCAGTCAGTCTGTTCTGTATGATTTCTGCTTTAGACCAGGCTGTGTCTGCATTAACAACCAGGGTGTAAAACACAAAGTATTGACAAGTGAGTCTCCAAAGCCACAAGACTTGGAAGCATTTTCCTGAAGGAGGCTCTAAGAAAAGCTCTACCACAGCACCAGCTACTTCCCTCCTGCAACAGGAGGCAGAGAGAAATAAATAGAAATAATAGTAATAAACAGATATTCTCAGACATTCTGCAAGAATTCCTTGTCTTTCCTTGTACCTGCTTTTGAGCACTGTACAGCATCATGGCAGAACCAGGCTGGTCCATGTTTTCTCAGCCACAGAAAAGCTTGAGGAATTTAGAAATGAAACTGTTGTCTCCTCAGTCAATACAGAAGTTTTTCCTGCAGTGAAGAGCAGTTTTACAAGCAGCAGCAAATCACAGAGAACAAACCTGGTGGGAGCAGGGTCATCCAGCCCATTCTTAGGGCACAGTGACCCCAGGGACCAAGAGGGCTCTCAGTGACTCAGGTTTAGTCACTTTATGAGGCCATTTTATTCCTGCCAGGACTCCTTTCCAGCACAGCATCACTCCAGTGTTTCTTTCCTGAGAACATTTTCTGGTAAGAGTGACCTGCCCTGATCTCTCACACTAGGCTGGGCTTTAGGACGTGGACAAGACAAGCTGCTGTCTGTAGGCATTATTTTGCCTTCTCTGCCCTTTATTCTGCCAGCTCCCTTCCCACATGGATTTCCTTTTTTTAGCAACCAACCCAAAAGCCTTGAGATTTCTGTCTTCCCACTAAGTCTGCCACACCTGGAATTGCCATCTGTAAGTTGAAACATGACTTCAAGCAAGGAATTGCCATTGATTTTGCAACTCATCTCCAGGAGGATTTCACATATTCTGTGATAATCCTGAGTATAAAAGGAATTAGTAATATCCTTGTAAAATAACTCAAAGTGGAAAGTGAGAAAACAAGCAAAATTGACAGTCTAAAAAAAGGAGTGGAGGGGGGTGGGGGTGGGGGAAAATGACCATCTCAGTTTCTTGGGTTTGAGATCTGGGCTGCCCACACCCCTGGCATGGGGGTTTCAGAAAGGGACAAAGAGCTCCTCCCCACCCTGGAACCATCTGGAAAGGGGAACTGCCCCTGGAAGTGTCAGGGCTGCAGGGGCAGCAGCCAGTGCTGGGGCAGCAGCCAGTGCTGGGGCAGCAGCCAGTGCTGGGGCAGCAGCCAGTGCTGGGGCAGCAGCTCTGTGGGCAGGGCTGCAAAGGGACTTCTCCCTGAGACCAAGGCCAAGATACTCAGCTCCAGGAGTGAATACCACAGTGCAAACAATCCCCACTTCAGGAGCAGCCTCACTCAATTAAAGCCTGGAGCATCAGCCTCGAGTGGAGAGCTCAGGCAGAGGTCCCCAAGCAATTACAGGAAACAAAGTCACCCTCACAGCAGCTGCTTTAATAAAACCAGGCCTCTGGCTCACACTATTTTATTCTCAGGGGACATTTCCTAATGAGATTTCACAAGGAATTCAACTTTTGCAATGCACAAACCCAGATTAAGAAATCCAGTCCATAGGTCAAAGACACAATTACCTCCAGCTCCCATCCATCTCCTTCCCTCACAGAGAAGTTGGATGCTTTTCCCCTCCTCAAGACCAAGAGAATTTTATCCCACTCAACTCTCCCTGCCTCTTCCATTCAAACAAAGCTTATTCTATAAATCTGTTGCTATCAGTCCCTCCTGCTCTACTGCACATTCCTTGCAGTTCTTTCCAAAGGCAAAGGGATCACATCAAACTCAGGGAACTGAAATGTGAATATTCTTTCATTGTCTGTGACTCCTAATTTGCCTGAAGCTCCAGTTTTCTGCAACTTAATAATGTTAATTACTAAAGGGATCTGTGAGGAAGTTATTTGTATGTAGCTTGATGAACATAATGGATCCCAAACTGTTGATTTGAAAAACTATTTGTTAAAACCATCTTGAAAACTTCACTTTTCCTCTAGTTTTCCAATCAGAGGAGAAGCAGGAGGGGAGTCACACCTTGTGACTGCTCATGATTGCAGCTCAGGATTTGCTTTCTATCAATAGACCAAGATTTGTTTAATTTTCTTTGCCATCAAAGTGCCAGAATATTTATTAGAACAGTCACCAAAGGGAAACTGAAGGATCTAAAGAAACAAATCAGAGTTGTTTGGTAAATTTACAGAATATTTTGTTTTACTTTTATTTTCAATGCCTAGAGAGTTTCTTCCCTTCTAGGAAGCTGTTCTATACTGGAAACTTTTTCTGCAGTTAACACAAGTTTATGGAATTATATTTTGACAGATGAAACCTTAGAAAATTATGTCAGATATGATGCAGGCATTTGGAGAATGTGTTTAAGAGCTATGGTAAAAGTAGCAAAAAATAGAGGAATAACATGAAGAGTCTGACTTGCTCCTGAAGCTGATTTTCAAGGTGACTGTGATACTAACACAGAAAAACCTACCAAGCAGATCCAAAGCAAATGCAGCTTTTCATCCAGAAATCAAGACCTTGGGATGAGCTGAAAGACCCACCAGGCAAGGCTGGAAACTGGTCTAGTTATTCCAGGGGCAAATGGCACTCCTGAATGGAAAGCAGCTCGAGGTTCTCTGCTGTTTATGAGCACAGGGAGCCACACTGTAACCAGGGGTCAGAGAGCACAAAGAGGGTAAGGGACCACTGTCTGGGGATAACCAAGGGAAAGTCAACTTGCAGTGGCATTTCAATCAGCACCACTGCCCTTGGCAGAGACCAGCAACCATTTCCTCAAGGCACACTTACCAAAGGCACCAGTGCCCTGGCAAAGGCCTTGGCCCAAGTACTTTGTGCTGCTGAGGATTCTCCTCTGCTACTGCAGATTCTGGGCAGCACCAGCTGCACCTTTTCTCCAACAACCCCCAGGGAGAGGCAGCAACTATTCAGGAACAAGTTTGGGCTCTTCAAAGTAACACTCAAATCCTCCTGCTCTCCAGAGCCACCACAGTGTTCAATTCTGGGGTCAAGCTCCAAGGAATTGTTTGGCACTGAGGTTCAAAGAGACAGCAGTTTCCTCTGTGTGCTAATGATGGAGAGACAGGAACATGTTCCCCTGCAGATCTGATCAATCCACTTCAGACAGCTCTGAAAGTTCAAAGCCAGTGCTGCCTGTCTGTCCTGCACGTGACCTTTCCATACCTGTAAAAGCCCAGCTGCTGAACAGCAAACTGCATTTCCAGTGGTTTTTCTGGCCACAACAGCAGCACTTCAGACTTCTGACTGCAAGCAAAACTTCTCACTGGAGATAAGACAGGGGGAGTAGGACAAAACCCAACTAACCCAGCCTTGCATGAGCCAAGAGCTGCCTGTCCTCCAGTCCTGAACTGCTGGGACAGTGGGGATGTGCCCACAGAGCCCTTCAGGCCACCCAGCACTTCAAGTCTTACAGAAAGATAAATGCTACATAAACTATTATAGCCCTAAAAAGAAAAGTTTGAAATTTTAATGTTGTCATGTTATTTAATGACATGTCACACTGACAGATTATGAAAATATTTACTGTTCCTTTTTTGAGCAGGCTCAGTTCATTAATTAGTGGTGCATCCCAACCAAAATAACAGACAGAAGCCTCATCTCCGTGTTCCCCCACCTTTACCTGCAGATGTGTCACTTCCACATGGAGGTGGTTCAGAAAACAGGTGAAGAGGGAGGCAAGAACTGTTCCCCCAGTGCCACTTTCAGTCCCAAACAAGGCAGGAGGTTGTGAAGATCCAACCAGGAGAGGTGGGAGCTTGATCCCAGCCCTTCCAGTCAGTCAGGGACAGTCTGACAGGGGAGCACTGGGTTGGAACACACAGCATCCAAGTGCTAAACAAAGATCCCACCATGTTACAGGAACCTCTGGGATGTGCACACTCAATTGTTCTGGTAAAGAGGACCCAAAAGCTTCAATTTCTTCTATTCAGCTAATCAGCATTTGCTGTGCCTCAGTCAGGAGTAGTCCTCATGGAAGATGGGAATGCAGCCCCTTCCCCTGGCTCCCTTTTCCCCCATCCTCCACAGTGCCCTTGTTTTCCTCAGGAATTTTTGGAAGTTCTGCCTCTGATTTAAAACTCAGAGGGAAAACTAAAGCTCTGCTAACACACTGCAGCTGCAGGGCTGTTGTGTTGTGCACAGCACAGCTCTGCTGAGGGGGCTGAGTTGAGGGACACCAGGTGGAGCTGCTCAGGATTAAATCCACATTCCCCACCAAGCTACAAGGGCCACATGAGTGTAATTAAGGCTGCAGGTCAGGTTTTTCAAATCAAGCTGGACTTAGATAACTAAAGGAATATTTTCCAAGCATTTGGCATCAAAAGTGAAGATAACAACGTGCACGTTGCCAGACCCAGACAAATCCACCCAGGGAATGGCATCCCTCTGCCTTTAGTGCCAGAACAGACAGTGGAATGATGAGTGTCTTAGATATATTGTTTGTCCCTGCCATGATTTGCTTCAGCTGCAGGGCCTTTACAGAAACCACCCCTATTAATCTGCCTCTGAAGTAATTCTTTATTTGGAGTTACAGAGAGTTAACTGTGCCAATAAAACTAAACATGCAGAAACCCTTGCACAGGAGCCCCTGCTGCCCTCACTCAGGAGTGTCTCTTCTCTGCTGCTGCACTGCCTGTTTTACCCAGCCTGGGAGCAGCAATTTGACCAGTTTAATCCAGCTTAAAAACCAGAAAACAAAAGACCTTCATAAAGCCATTTAAAAAGCTGCTATTGACACACTGCAATTTGGCCTCTGACTGCTCAGCAGAGGCTGATTGCCTAAATAAATGCATTTATTTTAAAGGCAGTCAGCTTCCCACACCCCCCTGCATAAAATGAAGCCTGACACTGCTTATCCATTACCAGCACCTCTGGCACAGGCACCTGGAATTATTCCTCATTTATCCCCACTTTTATCTGGGGTTTACATCAACTATTCTGTGCCCTGCTATTATTTTGGCTAATTAAAATGACCTTGGGAAAGCAGATCATCCACAAATACTTAATGTCACCTGCTGATCCCTGAATAAGGGAAATAAAGGGAATGTTTGATCTCCTCAAAGCAGATACCAACTTCATTAACACCACCTTTCAACACCACCTGAAACTCTGCAACAGCTTCCAGCACCATTTCTTAACTACTGTGAACTATAAGATGTATATTTAGCATTATTGCCCAGCTTGGGTCTACAGGCTTAATACTTTAAAGTTTAAACACATAAAACCCACTCTGAGTTTAATCTCCAGGGCTTTGATGCCCCCTCTTAAATCTTGTGGAGGTCAGAGGAACTGCTTTAAAGACATTGGAGAAGCTCTGGGTGTTTTTAGAGCAAACTTGGAAGCTGCTGCCACACTTTGCCCACTCACCCTGTTGCTGCTCCGTGGCAGGGGCTGCTCCGGCACCGTCTCAGCTCCAGGTTCCTTCTGGAAGGACAAGGTGGGAGAGGCTCAGCTAAATAGGCTCTGGTGGAACCAGGAATTGTTTGCAGCTGAGCCCCCGCCCTGCTGCTCCTGGGACCAGCAGCAAACAGAGCCCCAGTGCTGTCCCAGCCTGGGCAAAGGGAAAAGCAGGGCCCTGATCTCTGCCAGCGGCATCTCTGTTTGCTCTAATGCAGATAATGTATCCCCAAAATCACCAGGAGCACCTGGAGACTCTGCTGGGAGTACACACGAGTCAGAGCACACTCACATTACCCCCAGGAGGACACCCCTCAAAAGCTACATTGAGGAACAAGAAGCCCTCACCCAGTAGCAAGTCACTAGGGAGAAGTGATTCAGTTAAAACATCAGTGATCTGGGAGGACTGTATGTACACAGTCTTGTCACATTTAGAATTGAAGTTTTCATAATTGTTTAGAAATAAACCTATCAATGTCATTATTCTGCTTTCACTCTGTGAAAATTGACTTGGTTAATGAATTATGAGGCTTCTCAGAAGTATTTAGACTTCTCCAACAGCAGAGGCTGAGTGTGCCAGGGCAGAATTCTGCCCCACGGGGCTGGGCTGTGCAGCAGGACACCAAGCAAACATGAAGGGCCTGTTTCCAGGGGCTGTCTCATTGCATTTTAACAATAACAGGAACATTCCAGACCTTCCCTCAGGGGCCAGGTGGTGGTGGCAGGAACCCTGTGCCATCCACTGCCTTCACATTCCCTCCACATGGCGCTGCTTTCCTTGCAGAAAGTAAAGTAACAGTTAGGAAGGAATGAGTGCAACATGAGGAAGCAAAATAGGGAGAGCAAACCTTGGTCTTTTCTATTCCCCTGTCAAACAGAGCCAAAGCTTTTCTTGGCTGGGGATTCCAGGTCCAAAAAATGGAACATCACTGCCCCCTTCTGCAAGCCAAGGAAACTGGATCCAGCTACCAAAAACTGTGTGTGACAGTGGGTAGTTACACAAACTGACTGCCTGTCATACTGAACTGGCCCAAAATGTTCAACCCAAAGTGATACTCAATTTCCTCCCCTATTTATTTCAAGGTCTGCACACCCCACTGTCTCATTCGGGACCAGCAAGGCCGGGGCAACTTCCCTTTGTGCAAAAGCACATCACATTTCCTACATCTGATCTTCAGTAAGGCCAAACAAGTCACTACTCCTCCCAAAACTAATCCATGTGAATGTTCACACTGCTGAAAATGCCAAGCACAAGCAGTGCATGCACCTTCAAAGATCATGGTGACTTTTGTTCATTTAATTTCTAGCAGTTATAAAAGAATAAAAAATAATTCCATGCCCTGTTCCCAAAGAGAATTCCTTGCTCTACCACCAAGCCCTTTTTTTCTAAAGAAATGGAAGAGAAAAACCATTTGATCACTGCACAATATATTTGAGATGTATAATCAAATTATGAAATTCTCACTGACCTCGAAGACACTACCTTGAAAAGCAGAAACAGCCATAGGGAGGGAGCTGGAAACACACAGAGCAAATTCCCACACAGCTTTCCTGCTTTTCCCACTTGAAGGGATGACTGCACATTAAAATGAGCCCCTCTGCTGTGGCACTGGCAATTATATGTATTATATATTTATTATATATGATTAGGCAATTGGCTAATTTGCTGTCAGCCCCTTTTGCAGTGTGTGCAAGTGGTTCTCACAGTGATTTTACTGTGCTGTAAAAGTGCACAATAAACCACTAAACAAACAAGTTCCACTCCCCAAGGAGGACACCAAACAGGCAGAGACAGAGAGCGATGAGCGAGAGGATGTCAAGTGGCCCTTTGGGAAATAAGTGTGTTCAGGCAACAATTAACCACATCCCTCACTTTATCCCAACATTAAACCCCAGCACAGTGTATGAAAATGTCTCTTTCTGTAGGAAATAACCGGAAGCACCTGATCAGTGAAACTCAGTCCCATGAAAGCTGAGAGATCCTGCAGGGACCACAGACATGAACACGTTGATATGTGCAGGCCAAACTCCCCCCAGGAAAAGCAAACTTGGTATTTCTGATCTGAAGCCCAGAGAGTTTCATGTCAGTATTTGAAAAGAGAGTAGCCTTGGTTGTATTTCAGTCTGAAGCAAAAATAAATCTGGAAACCACGAAAGCTGTTGCAAACCAGGACTGTTGTTTCTCCTGCCAACTGGGCTATCCAAGCGGGGCAGCCACGGATCACTGGGCAGCTCTCACATCCTCCATAAACCCTTGGGACACTGATCTTCTCAGACACTGACTGTGGTTCAGGAATTCACTCCAGTATGTTCTTTGGAAGTGTCACAGGGCTAGGGAGGCACGTGGAGGGCAGTCCTTGGGCTGTGCCAGCCCTGGAACCTGATCCCCTCCCAGAGGATTCCATGGAAAGCCAAGGCAGGAATCACCTTTAGCACCAGCCACTGCATGTTTTGCCTTGCCCTGAGGTGCCTGCAGTGGTTCCCAGTGCCAGCCAGTCCTGCCCAGGGCTCCTGCCCTCAGCTGGTTTCCAAATGTTCCAAATGGTGGAGGATTTTCCTGACTGGGGGCCTTTGGTCCCCACAGTGTGTGTAACAATGTGAACTCCTCCCCCCTGGGCACATCCCTTAGGACTGACTGCCCTGGCCCTGCCAGCAGCAGCAGAGACACGTGCCAAGTGAGAGCCCCAGACACTGTTCCACAGGCACTGCTCCAAATTCCACCCCTGGGGTCCCAGGGAGTGAGCAAACACACACTGCTCCCATTCAGCTTCCACACCCTGCAGAGGGAGAGGTTTAGGCTTTTAAATGATATTTTAAAATGATGCTGATTGCTTAGACATAAAGTTGCACTGCCCATATCAAGGTATTTCCATTTTCAAAGCTTGGCATGAAATCCCTGAAATTCATCAAAGCATGTTTTTCTTCTCTGGAAGTTCCTGGGAATATTAAGAGCTGTCATTTCTTTCCTGAAAGACGCTCTGGGTCCCATGCAAGGGTTACCAGAACTCAGTTCAGGACACAAGTGGTATTTCAATGCTTTTGCTGGGTTCCTTTATGCATTCTTTGCATTGTGCTAAATAGAGCAGGGATAAGAAATGGAACAAAGAAAAAGATTATTTTCTATTTCACAACAGACTTCAAAGGCAGGAGATGTGTCCACAAAATACACAAATACATTCTCAAAAGGAAGAAATTGGATAAGGACAAGTTATGGTCAGGAAATGTCGATAGAAAATGACCCAGTCTGGGCTATAATATCTGTGCTCTACCTCTTTAAACCAAAGAAAGTGGCAAATTCAGTGCTTTCAATACTCAGAATTGATTGTTGGCAGGGTTTGTTTGTGTTTCTTGTGCCATTCTTCTGTACAAACCCTCACAGAATTCCAGTGAGTTCAGGAAAAATTTAACAAAAATTACTGATCATAGAAATATAAGAAAAATGTTTCACAATTTTCCTTTTCTGTCCCAGACTGCAGAACCGACTGATTTTATGAAAGGCACTAAACCAGTGCATCAGTAGCTCCCAAATCATTCCTACTTGAAATAATTTCTAAATTGCCTCCCGAAATTGTAGTCTGTTGGGAAAGACAAAGCAAAGCCCAAACAAACAAGGAGGAAACCAGCGGAGCGGCAGAGACACTAAAAAACCCCCGGAGAGCCCTTTCTCCTCTTGCTCCATTTGTCCCCATTGCCATCCCCGTCTCTTGGTTCGCCTTGAGTTGCACAAAGCAGATTTTGCCGAAATGCTCTGAAAATGTCAACTATCTGCTTTTTTTAAAGAGTAGGTTCACGAGAGCAGAACATTCAGGCAGATTGCAAAGCGCACCCGGGGCTTTCTGTGCTCGCTCGAGCAGAGCCTGAGCACTCCCTGCTGGCCGTGGGGATGTCCCAGCGGGTCCCTTCGCCCCTCGGGTGCCCTCGGGGGCTGTGCCGGGCCGGGCACACAGCGAGGGCACAGCCCCGCAGCGCTGCTTGGCTGCACCGCAGGGGGGATCTCCCTGCTGGGCAAACAGCCCTGGGCACCCACAGAACAGGCTCGGGCAGTCTGGGCAAAACCACACTGGAAATCAACCCAAATAATGGCTCGGAATTGTAATTGCTTCTATTGTCTGCCCACAGACAAGAGATGTAATCTGCTTTGTTTCGGCTCCTTTCCTTCAAAATTACAGCAAGGACCTCCTTACCTTGGAAAGGGATTGGAAAGGATCCAAATGCGATGCACTTTTCAAGAGGGGAAAGTTTTCTGTAAGAGTCCAATGGGAAAAGCTGGGGAAAGGTTTTAAAAATCATTAAGCCTTGAAAGCTTCTGCAACCTCTTTACTTACATTGTGTGGGTATTTTCAAAGCCCAGAATCAAAAGAGTCAGTGCAGGCCAGAAACACTGACAGGATCTTAACATTGCAGTAAATATTCATATAGGGAGATCGACAGATTTGCCCAGACCTTGTAGTTTTGTCCTAAAGGAAGCAGAGCACAGACCACATTTTCTGTAGGGGCTTTGTCACCACTTGGGCTGCACTTCTGGTTGCTGGATGGCCAATGCCTACCTGGTCACTCTGGGAATGAGTGTATTTGTGTACACAAGTGTAATTGTATGCTCTGTAAAAATACAAGCCTCAGAAACACAGAGCAGCAAAACCCGACCGCAGAGCATCGCTCAGTGCGAAGGCAAACAGAGTCCTCTAGTGGCCTGTGCTTGCCATAATAGTAAACCATTTGGGGAAGAAAGTGAATGATCTCAAACATGACCTCACAAGAAATAAGTCTTAGCCCAAAGCTAATAATGGTCAGAGGACATTTCCCCCAGGGGTGTCCACGAGATGTGTCAGCTCAGAGTTCAGAAAAGACCTTGCAGAGCAGGATCACAGACACAGAAACAGCTGAGGAGGAAAACAAGTGGGAAAAATTATGTAAACTTCCCAAGAAAACCAAGGGGAGGATGAGGAAGCTTTGCCAAAGTATGTATTAAAGGAGCTCATGAAAACATGCCAAGAGAGTGAGGGGGAAATGGGACACCAGGGACAGTAAACACAATACAGGTGTGCTGGCAGTGGGACCTGGCCCAGATTCACAAGATTATAGGTCTTCCCCCCAAAAATAATGTAAATAACTTGGCACAGTAGATAAGTGAAAAGGGGATGGATGCAATGGTGAAACAGGGATGGATATGTTGGTGAAATAAGGATGGATGTGTTGGTGAAATAGGGATGGATGTGTTGGTGAAATAGGGATGGATGTGATGGTGAAATAGGGATGGATGTGTTGGTGAAACTGGAATGGATATGATGGTGAAACTGGGATGGATGTGTTGGTTGAACTGGGATGGATATGATGGTGAAACTGGGACAGATGTGATGGTGCCAGTTATGCAGCTGTTTTTATTCAAACCAAGAATTCACCTATTTTTACAGAAAATACAAAATTAATATTCCTGCATTCACTTTGCAGGAAACGTGACTAATATCTCATGATTGTAATAAATTAATACAATTAAGTTTTGTAAAATAATCAACTCTGTAGTGGTACCAATAAGTGAGCAAATGGCGACAGAGCATTCCTAAATTATCCATTGACTATCCTGACCTCTGCTCTCTGCCCTCCCAGGTCCTGAGCAATCCTCTGGCAGAGGTGCCTGAGCAGCCACCACAGCCTGGCCAGCAGCAGTTCCCAGGAAAGGTCTGTGTGGTCCTCGTGCCAGCCCCTTCCCAGCACTGACATCAGAGCCTTATCTTGGAAAGCACTTGGCAAAGTCTGTTCTGCCTTTAAAACAGGACCCCATCAGTCAGAGCTGGGGGTCATTTGGTCACCTGCCATGACCATCAGCTCCCCCTCTGCAGCACCTCCAGCTACTCCCCTGCCAAGTCAGAGCATGGAAAGAGAAGTTCCATATGAAAAATTCCGGGGTCAGACCTCGCCTGGCTCTGTTTGGAAATGCATCTCCACATTTCAACCCCCACACCTGCTCTGTGCTCTCAGTGCTGGCCTGGCTTCTGTCAGCTCTCCCACTTGTGGGGCACACCCCCCCTTGCAGGAGTATTGCTGGACTCAGTGACGGGCAGAAAAGAAAGTTTGAAAAGATCCCATCTTTCATATGGAGAGGGAAATCACTCCCTTGAATGTGCTGTCAGCTCAAGCAAGGTAATGGATGGGTGCAGAGTGCTCAGACCAGCATTTGCTTTCCTATTTTGACATGTATAAACAGCTCCCCAACCACCAACTCCCCAACTCACTGTGTCTGAGCCAATGCAGGGCTGTGAGCCCACCAGGCCTGCGCAGGTGCAACTTGGGAGGTGATTTCAGGCAGCAGTGCCAAACAGGAAAGGATGTACAACAACCTGAGACAAAAAGTGCTAGGAAAAAGGTTAACCCACCATCCAGCACATGCAGGAATGCAATTTAAGTTTCAAAGTTACTGTAATTTCATCCAGACACTGTTCACATTGGAAAGAAGCCTTGACCCCATGGGATCTTCCCAATCCCATATTCCTAATCATTCTGAGGAAGGCAATGTGTCCTTCCATGTGCTTATGAGGTCCTCTCACAGTCTTAACTGAGACTGTGGGCATAAACCAAATGCAAGTCATAACCATAACAATTTAATTAGAATTATTAAATCCGAAGAGCCAGAAGCAGTAAATTAAATAAGCAGCCTGGTTTGGGAGCAGAGATATTCTTTGGATCACTGCAGTCACGAAATCCTCACTGTGCAGAACTCTGAGATGTTGTTTGACAACAATCAATAGAAGAGGCCACTGAACAGACACCTCCTGCCTTGATTTCCAAAGCATCACACTGGTCCCAGGAGTTCACCAGACAGACAGAAATAATGATGTCATCGTGTTCCCACAGTCTTGCTGTTATTGGTCTCTAAATGACCACTGCCATGACTGGACAAAGAGAGAAGTTCAGTCTGTCAGACCTTGCAGGTCGCTGTCCCCTCTGTGCAGGGCTGTGGTGGCCAGGGCTGTGCCCATGTCACCTGTGTTCACAGCACAGCTTTTGGTGTGATTTTCACCAGTTTCCACACAGTGCAGACACACAGATGGGCATGGAGGGGATGGATGTGTCCCACAGAGGCTGCATTGCTTTACAGGGCCAAGGACTGCAAATATTTAAAGCATGGAATCAGAGAATATCCTGAGATGGAAGGGACCCACAAGGATCAACAGAGTCCAGCTCCTGGCCCTGCATGGGACAGCCCCAAAAATCCCACCATGTGCCTGAGGGTGTTGTCCAAGTGCTTCTTGAATTCAAGATATGGAAAAGGACAGGGATAAAAGCCACAGAAAACTCCAATCTGCATTTACAAATGTACTCGAGATGACAGACTGGGAGTCCACAACACGTGTTGTGTGCAGGGCACTGCACGTCCCTCACAGGTCAGTCAGGTTACTGGCTCTGGGTGTTCCTCCCCTGGGGCAAAACTGCTCACAGTCATCTCCAGTAAAACCAGAATGTGCTTCCTGTGGCTGGACTTCATTCCGAGCCCTTCAGAGATGCCCTGGAGCCAGACTGGCCCCCACCCCTCAGAGGAAGCCCTCCCAGAGATCCCTTTCCTCGGCCTCCACAGAGCAACCACGGCCATGAGCAGCTGGCACTGCTCTTATCCAGCCCGGAGCAGAAAGGCTGGTAGGAACCAAACTAACACCTCCTTGGGCACAGTTTCAGGGAGGAGTTTCTCCTGCCTCAGGGCTGGAAATGCAGTGGCACAGCCCTGGGCTCATGGCCCTGAGATGGCACACGTGGGTGTGAGTGTGGCTGAGAGGTGGAATTCCCGTGTGCTGCCCTCTCACCCCACAGCTCCTTCTCTGCTCCTCCCCTTTTGCACCTCAGACTCTGGGGAGCTGCAGCGCCCCAAACGCACCGCACACACGTGCCATCCATGCACACACAGGACACACACACAAAAGCCACACAAACGCAGCGAGAGCTCCGAGGAAGCGCTCCCGGAGGCTCGTTCCCAGCTATCCCGCGGGCGAGCAGCAGATGGCATCGCTCCTGCCACTCCTGCGGGCTGCCAGCTCTCCCCGCACTCGCCCGCACAAACCCTGCCCCTTCCGATCCATCCCGGGTTTTGGTGCCATCCACCACAGCAGGAAAGCTCAGCCTGTCCAGGAAGGGCTGCTGTGCTCCGAAAGGAGCTCCTCACCCTCTGCCCCCGGCCAGTGCCCACGGGAGGTTTGCAAAGCCCTGCCCATGGGGAAAGCCTGCATGGAAATGCCCCCGGGATGCACCTCCAGCCAGGGCACAGGAGGGTTCACACTCCCTGCAGAAAAGGTTGGTTTCGATGAGAATGATCCTTTTGCCAGCGCTGTCCCCACTGCGGGGCTTCAGGCTCACCCACCTGGAGCTCCACTGTGTGATCTGTCACATGGAGGCAGCCCTGGATTGAGGAAACTGGGAACTCTGCGGGCAGTCTGTGCTGGTTGCTGCCTTTGAAAGAAGAAACGTGTTCTGGGTGATATGTCTGAGCCTGGTAAGGATTTCTGAGTGATGTTTTCCTGCAAAGAAAACAAGCAATTGCCTGCATATCCAACTCTGAGCCCTTCACGTGCTTCTCCTTGTACAGCCACTTCCACAAGCACAGAACACAGAGAATAAAAAGGTTTGCTGTTTCTTCATGCAAATGTACAGGAGAACACAGAACTACACCTGGCAGAGAGGAGCAAATCCTCTTCCTTGGGATTAGGACCCACATTCCAGTATCAGATTTATGCCCAACTTCTTCCAGGTATATGCTGAGATAACCTTTGCCCAATTCACTCCAAATGCAGAAAGAAACAAAAATAAATTCATCTTTTTTTCACTGCAGTTTTTGTAATATTTTCCAGTATAATTAGGATTTCTATTAGGGTTTTAGAAAGGAGAACAAAACTGAGGAAAACTGGGTTGTAACTTTCTGTCTGAACTCAGGTGGAACTTTCTGTCTGCACTCAGTTTAACTTTCTGCCTGTACTGGCTGCCCCCTGTTCTGAGGCTCATGGCAAATCAAGCCTGGGAAGTTTTCTATAACCAGAAATAAAACATATCTGAGAGCAACAATATTTATTTTCCACACTCCATTAGTAGCCCAGAAGCAATTCAAGCATGTTACTAGAAACTGAACCCAGCTAATTAAAAATAATGTTCCAAAGCTCCGCTGATGTGTTTTGCATCTGGAGCTGACTTCTGCAAACAAACACACACAAAACCAAGGACAAATCACAATAAATCCAAGCAGACAGGTACAAGCAAATTGGTCTGTGGAAGTGACATGTCTCTCTGCTTAAATGTCTACCACAAATCCCAAGGAGACGTGGTAGGATTTAATCTAATTGGGTTTGCCACTTCCCTGCAGCTTAGTGTGAGAATCACAGCAATTATATATGACTGTACTTAGCTCAGTACCAAAAACCCATTTATTAGGCTATTAGGACCTCTAGAAAGCAGGAGGTTGAGATCATTTGGATGTGCTGGTTACACACTTGCCCTGCTGCTTGTTTTGTGGTTCCAGATTCCCACCTGCCAGTGATGAGGTGGCAGGAGAGCAGGTGCAGTTAAGGACTGCAATGGATGGCTCAGGAAGGTTTCCTTCCCACTTCAGAATCCATAATGGCACCTTTTATGTTGGCTCAGCCCTCCCAAATCTCATCACATTCAGCAGGAGACTGGGAAGCCAAGAGGTTGCTGGGGCTCAGAAAGCTGTTCACAATAAAACAAAGCTCCTCTGCCTGTCTGGGCCCCACTGAGTTGGCACCACAAGGCACAGAGACCTGAGAATTATGAGTAAGGGCAGTGTTATGGGGCAACAGAGGGAAGAGCCTCCCGCCTTCTCCTCCTGCAGCATCTGGGAGGTGCCATTAGCAAGAACAGCCACAAACGCCACTGGGCCATTCCAAAAACGTGTGGTCTGTGCCCTCTCCCACCTGTTCAGTCTGGGATTGGAGCAGTGACTGGTGTTCTCCCCATGGACCTCAGCACCAGGAAGCTGCACAGCCCTGTCCTTTAAGCCTCTCCCAGCTCTTACAGCCACAATAAAACCCTTCTTGCCAAGCAGATGTTTGTAAATGAGGCAGTAAACTCTCACAGTTCCATTATTTTTTCCGAGACCACGCTGGATGCTGGGATAAAGGTGGATTATTTTTGGAGCCTGGAAAGCTTCACCTCCATAGTCCTGCAGTGATCACTCAGAGGGGCAAAGCCAAACTCCAGTGGGGACACACCAAACCCTTCTGACTCCCAGGAAGACACACCATGCAGCATTGCATTGGGAGACACAGGAATGCTCAGGGTGGGATCTCAAATGGCTCAATACATCATTGCACAGAAAATTCACTGCACTGCACAACCTGATGCCACATGACAGTGTGACAACTGATCTGTATCACTTAGGAGAGACTGTTGAGATGTGCTGAGTATTTTCTAAACTGCTATGAGAAAACATGTTTCTGAGGAGTAATGATACAGTGGGTCTGACTAACTCATAAAAATTATGACTGAAGTGTTCTCACCTTCATTTGCCCTTTTTTCCTTCTCCAGCAGACAAGAGCTGAGTGTGTGGCACAGCAGAGTGATCTGAGGCAGAGCTGAGTGTGTGGCACAGCAGAGTGATCTGAGGCAGAGCTGAGTGTGTGGCACAGCAGAATGAGCTGAGGCAGAGCTGAGTGTGTGGCACAGCAGAGTGATCTGAGGCAGAGCTGAGTGTGTGGCACAGCAGAGTGAGCTGAGGCAGAGCCAGGTGATGATCAGGAGCTGTTGGGAGATGCTCCCTGTGCTGGCTCTGTTAGTTCAGCCTGTTTGCACAGAGAAGATTTCCCTCCTGTGAATGGGAGCAGAGATCAGTAAAGGGGAATAGCCAGGCTGATCCTTTCTCAGCCTGAACTGCTCCAAGCACAGCCTTGTAGAAGGCTGGAGACAGGTCCCCTGTGGGTCCTGAGTTTTCACCACTCCCTGAGAGCAGGATTTGGGCAGTTGGGAATGTCTGGTGGTCTAAGAGCCTTTGCCAGCTCTGGGGGTTGTCTGTCCCTTTCCCTTCAATGGTATCTGGGCTGATTTACCTGCCACTTCATCCCAGATAAAGCTCTCAAAGCTATTTTATTTCTGTACATGTATGATCCAAGACCAACCAGAGACCAGCTGGGATTATCTCCAGTGGCCACCAGGATTCTCAGCCTTGATGTGCCCATTCCTTCCACTTATCTCTGACATTAAGGCCCGAGGTGCTTTTCAGGACATGGATTTTGAGAGGCCTCCTTGTCCTCCTGTGCATCCCCTTCTCCTGCCAAGGCCTGGGGCACGACAGGCACGAAGGATGTGCAGTGTTTTGCCATGAGGAGTGGGTTTCACAGCTCTGCCAAACACTCTCAACAGGCTGAAAAGGGATTTCCACAAAGCCATAAATTCCCTCCTGGTTCACCTTGTGGTCTCCAGAGCCAGAGCTACACACAGACCCATGGGAAGGATTTGGGTCCATGCTGAGAGTTCTCAGGGGATCTCTGGGGGGATCTCCATCTGGGGAGGTTTGGGGTACAGAGCCTGGAACCAGCACTAACGACAGCTCTCAGCTAATTGAAGCCTCTCACAGGAGCCTGAGCAGCAAACAAGCAGCAGAAATGCCAAGCCAGTGCAGGTGCTCTGAAGGCTCAAGGCAAAAGGCCACTCAAATGGAGTGAGGGAGCATCAAACACAAAGGAAGTTGTAATGAGAGCAGGAGTGTGAGAGGGACAATCCAGCACGGGGAAGATAAAGATGGAACAAGAGTGGGATCAAGAGGGAGCGCAGGGAAAGGATGGGGAGGAAGAGAAATTTGAAATGGAAACGATGAAAATGGAATATGATTTCCAGAGGGAAAGAATGAGGGTGAATGAGGGTCCTACTGGGTCAGCCCATGCATATTTAGTCAGTTATAATAAGGCAAAATTGCTTCCTCATTACAAAGGAGGGAATGATGTTGATATGTTTTTGCAGTCTGTTAAAAAACCCTACAGAACTTATAATTGGTGAGAGGGGGAATGGGCAGCACAGTTCAGAGCCTGGGCAATGGGAAAGCCCTGGGGGCCTGTGCCAGGCTGCCTGATAATGACTGCCCTGACTAGCAAATTGTGCAGGGAGCTTTCCTGAGCAGGGCTGAGCGTGACCCCAGAGACCTGCAGGGTGACACTGGGGTCTCCAAGGAAAGGAGCTGGCAACTCCTTGCCTGAAATGGCTGCAGAAATGACAAATTTATTTAACAGGTGGAGAGAAGGTGAAAAGACATCTGTATCTTTCCTTTTGCCTTTTTTTTCTTACATGATGGAATTATCCTGAGGAGCAGCTTCTAGAAGATGTTCTGAAGGATTTGGGAGCTTGCCAGACAGAAAATCCTTCCATTAAAATTTGCAGCCTGTTAATCAAAGCAATGTTTTTGTGTGTACCCATAAAATAATATTCCCTATTTCCACAAAACCTTGTCCCTTCTCTCAGAAGCAAAAAGATACAGAAAACAAAGTCCAAAACTGCCAAGATCTTACAAGGCCCACTCTATTACTTCATTAAGATAATGTCAGGAGATTTGTTTTGTTCCTCCACCTGCAGAAACCACAGCTCTGGTGGGGTGTGAGCGAGGAGAGCAGTTCCTGTGCTTAACTCAGCCCTGTACAAACAAATGCACTTGGAAGAGCTTTACCAAAGCAAGTTCAGGGGCAGTTTGTTCAAAGGGCCTTTAATGCAGGCACTGACTCCAGCCTGTGTTTCCAGAAGGTGGCCCAGCTCCTTCCTCCTGGAAAGCATTATCCAGGGCACATTCCAGCCTGGATTACCATTTCAAACAACGTGGGCAGTACTGGGAAGTGACTGGAATATGAGACAGATGTTACTCTCTGCTTTGTGAAATGTTTACTGGTTGTAATGAGTCTGTAAAATTCCACATTGACTCAGCTACTGCATTCCCAAATTCCTTCCAGGCTCTTGACTAAACCTCCTCCCTGCCTGGCACTGTTTTGTGCTTCCTCTGCCACTTCCCTGCAGCTCCTTGCCCTGCAGCCCCGGGCACAGCACCCTCCCTGTGCCCAGCACAGTCTCCTGAGGGACAGATCCATGCCAGGCTCTGCAGCCCAGGCTCACACACAGACACTTGTTGTGTCCTCACTGCAATTTCCTTTAACTTCTTTTTCACTGCTGATCTTTTCCTTTCTCTTTTTAACGTGTCTGTTTTCTCATTTACTCCCTAATACTCTTAACAAAATATCTATTGTACTTTTTAATTACCTCTGGCTGTTTCACCTTCAGATCTGTCCTGAGCCTGCATTTACAGGCCCCTTCTGCACCATTTGGGCCTTCATTTGATTGGCTTTTCATTTGCTGAAGAGATTTTGGCATGGATAATTTCCTGCATTTTGAGGTGTGAATTTAACAGAATTCTTATTTTCCTACTTCTAATTCTTGTATCAAAGTCCCACATCCCCTGTATAGATTTCAGTGGGAGACTGATCAGCACTTCCTCCCATTTCCCTTTGCTCTCTGGACAGAGATGGTCTCATCCAGGCACCTCTCCTGGCACTGGAATTAGGACAGTGGGGCATCACTGACACCAAAGGGAGCAGAGTTTGGACAAGAAAGAACAGCTCTGCAGGCCCTTCTGCCACTCCCAGCCATTCCCTCCTGGGCCTTGCTCCTGCAAAATGAATGCATGGATTTCACTGGATAGACTGGGATGGTACTGAGTGAACTGCATGACTGGGACTTAAAGTTGCTATTCAATCCAGCATTTGCATCTTTGGATTCAAATTGGGCTGAATTGGGCTAATCTACCTATAAAATGGGATGCTTCCAAAGTCAATCTGCCTGTAGGAGCCCCCCCAAAAAGCCACTGGGTTTTGCAGATTGGAAAGCCAAAAATGCCAGAAAAATGAGCCAGTTCTCCCTCACCTTTAGAGACTTTAGGAGAATCAGGGAGTCCTTGAGCCCTCAGCAGCAGCTGGGCACGAACTGTGAAGCCTCTACAGAGGCAGAGCCGTTTTCTTCAGGGACTGTGGCATTTGTCTGACCTCAAAATCAGATTTGAGGCTGAGGTTGGGCAGGGAGGGGAATCCAGGTGAATTGTATCCGTCCCTGAGCTCTTACAAATACCTTGAATTTGCCCCTCTGGACTGAAAAGTGGCAGGCTGTGAATAGATGTTGGGAAAACACTCTCCATTGCCTGCCCAAATCAGCCCATAAATAACCTGTGTGGGCCTGAGTGGCCCTGACTGTGCCCAGGGGCAGCAGTGGCAGCAGCAGGGAGGGGACTGGGGCAGTGCCTGGGGGTCAAAGCTGAGCCCTGGGCAGTAAATCTGGTGGCCAAGAGCCACTCTCCTGTGGGCTCATTTATTACTGCAAACATGATGGGAGCTGGGGACACGACACCATTACCTGTTACTGCAGATTGATGGAAAATTAGCAATTCCTTTTGTATGTGTGAGATTGCAGGGATTATCCTGCCACAGAGCAGAGCAGTGATGGATTTATCACCCCAGCAGATCCAGCTGTACCAGGGAACAGAGCAAGGCAGAAAATTTAGAGCTTTGTACTCCTAAAGGAGTTAACCTTTGGATAAAGAAACATTTGTCAAGTAACATCTGAGAAATTATTGGATACATAAATTCTCGCTGCCACAGCATGAAAAATACTCATTTCCTGGGGTTTATATTTTTGTACAGGAAAGGTACAGAAAGCAAAATTTAGTACAAAGCATTTCACTCCACGCTGTAATTCCTACTGTACCTTTTGCTGACCTTTTGGCACATATTGGCAGAGTTTTCCTGGCTGACCCTGAGGGAGTTTTCAAGGTATGGATCTACTAAATTCATTAGCATCGTATTGACTTGAGTGAATTTAATTTTACTTTAATTTTTGGACTCCTCAAAAATTGCACCAAAGCTGCAAAGGTATGAAACTCTTGTGAGGGTGTGGGGAGTGGCTTTGGTTGTGGTTTTGGTAGTTTGTTGTCCCATCTGTGAGGTCTCTGCCTGTGGATGAGCCCTGCCTGTGACCTCCCTGGGACTGCCCCAGTTTCTCTCCTGGGAACTGAGGTTGCAACAGTTTTAGTGGGAAAATTGGAGGAATTCAGGCTTGGACATTGGACTGTGGAGATTAATTTTGCTATTACCAACTTATTGCTATTTTTGTCCAAATTACATATACAGATAAACAGATTTTTGAAATTACTTCTTAAACTAATTCAAGGGTTTATAAATCAGAAAATATTCAGGTGCTAAGGCCTGAAAAGACGTGGAATTTCAGTTAAAGTAATCCAGAGTACCCTCACTTTAAAGGGGAAGAAGAATGACAAGTGTTTGTATTATGGACCAATCCCCACCCCAGTGGCATCAACTGAGTTTGGTAATTAACTTTGGAAGGGAAAATCCTTTATCTGCCAGTCTCCAAGGGAAAAAGCCCCTGGAATTATCCCCTCATTTCCCAGTCAATAAGGCAAAGCCAGGGTGTGCAGAAGGGTTTTGATTCCATCACAGTTATAACACTGCACCTGTGACTTGGGAATAGACCATTTCTAAATATCCAAGAGCTTCATATGAGCCACAAACCAAGTTTAAAATGCCCAACAGAATTTTGATCTCTGTTTATTACTCAATATAAGCTTATGTATGGGATATTTCCAGCTACAATTAAAAAAGAAAACCTGAACAAGAATATCCCCTTTCTGTGTTGTGCTGTAAAGTTTGTGCTGGGTTCTAATGCAGGACAAATCAGTGCAGGGCCATGTAAGGCCCATTTAAAACCAGAATCCAGCCTACAATTAAGTACTTTGCTGATTTCTGTGGCAAAATATCCCAGCTTGGCTGCATTCCTTAGAGCAGAACCAAACAGGAGAAAAAGGTCATGGAGCTACTCATGTGTAAGGGTTGGTCCTAATATTGACTTTTTTCTCCTTATAAAGGAATTATATTTCAAAGACTGCAGATCATTTTACAACAGTAGTAACTCTTGTTTAAGTGCAATATCCTTGATTATACCTGAAATATTATTTCCTGTGCCTTTTATGCAAATGTGGCAGATTATAAATCCATTTGCGTATCACTCTGGTTCTGTGGATTAACCAACTTTTATCTGGTGGATGAATTCATGATTTCCACTACCATTCTCCTAAGGAGACTCAGGGAATGCCAGGAGCAGGGAATCAGGCAGGGAGGATGCAAAGCAACCAGTGAGAAGTTGCTCCACCAAACAGAAAACATGGAATCCCCCAAAGAGTAGCTGAACTACCCCAGGAATACTTTCTTGACGTGGTTAAAGGACGCTCGATAATGCCATGGTGCCTTTTTGCTCTGACAGTCAGAGCAGCAGCACTTCAAACCATGAGGAAGGGAGGTATTTTAGCCCAGAGACAGGCAATGAAAAGGAACTTGAACAAATAATGAGTTTAGAGAGCCAGAAGACAGGCTGTGTTCTCCATGTAACTCCAAGTTGTTCCAGAAGGGCTCAGAAACAGAGGTTGCTGTTTCCAGCTGAGAGGCAGCTGAAAGTTAATGGGGACATCACTGAGGATCACAGGCAAACACTTACTGGATTCCTAATGAATATTTTATTCATGTCACCTTTAAATTAGCCAAGTTTGATAGGATGATAATGTAATGCAAAATGGCTCCCTCCCCAGTCTCAGGTGGAGGGGAGGCCAGAATTTAATTCTAGGCTAATGCCAGGTCGAAATTAAATTAAGAAAATTATGGTTGGAAAGTAATAAATCCAAAGTGACCAATGGAAAAAAATATTAAGTTAATGAGATGTGCAAGCCATTTAGAAAAGCACAGATATTTTATATGATGTGTATTTTTCCTATCTGGAAACAAGCCATTTTAATACCTGGTGATAGGAATGAAAGGAGGAGAAGGGGCACTCAAAGCTATTGATAGAGTTATGAAGAGAAATGCAAAAGGCTCAGGATTGAGGAATTTACCATTTCATCAGCAAGCTTGGTAAAAACTTATGAGTATTTAAATACTCTTCAGGGGTTTGCTGCTCGGAAAGGAGGTGTGAGAGAGGAGAAGTTTGTGTGCCACTGGTAGGGCAGCACATCTCCATTGCAATTCAACAAATATAATTCCCACCCAGGAAGCAGCACATCAGGTTCCTGCAGTGCTTCAGCAGCCAGTGTGGCAGCCAAGGGAGTTGGGGTGGAATTTCAGGTCCGGGTGTTATTGAGTTAAACCCGAAGTGAACATGGGCACTAATTTGCTGTCCTCAGCTCACTGATGAGCTGGGCTGGTCAGCAGGACTGGGGATTTGTTTCTAAGTGGGGTGCGAATGTGGCTTTGAGCCATCTCTTCTTAAGGCTCGGTTTGATAATCCTTTCCAAGCTCTTATTTAAACTCTCTATGAGAAAAAAAAAGCAAGCATGAATTAGAAAGTGGAAGAACACAAAGAAGCCCGAGAGAGAAGATCAATAACTCCCATGCACAGCAGTAAACAAACTGGAACAATTACAGTGAGAGCTGGTTATTGATCACCATCAGGAGCAGCTCCCACAGCAGCCCCTCTGCTTGTGCCAGCCCTCAGTGACATCCCTACCTGCTCATAATAATGTAACTGCTTTTATCACCAGGGACATTTGAATTCCCTTCTACTGGTGAACAATAACCAGATGTTTAGGCCGTGTCTCTGTGAGCAGATTTACACACCGGCAGGCACTGAGTGCCCTGTGGGGCTGAAACCCCTCCCAGCCTGCCAAGCTGAGCTGCAGAGGGACTGACATCCCTGAGGCCAAGGGCAGCAGGTGGGAGATCTCCTGGGCCTCCTGGGGACTTGGTTTCCTGGCAAAGCTACTCCCTGCAGGCCTTCCCAGCAAGAGGAGACTTTTTCCTTTAAGAAAAACAAATAAACAATGGCAACTATTGTGTTTCAGAAGCCTCTGACCCAGACTGCTCAGACCTGCCCTCTGTGTGCATCCAGGTCATTCTGGATCCTTCAAACCAGCATCTCTGTTGATCTACTGAAAGGTGGGCCAGTATTTACAATATTGGCAGTACTGTCCTCAGGACAGAAGCCCTGCCTGGTTTCCCTGTTCCCAATTCCTTTAACAAACCCATTCCTTTCATTTCTCCCCTCTGCAGTTCCTGCAGCGTTTCAGGCCTAAAGATCATCACAGAGAATTACAAAGCCCATCCCCAAAGTCAGCACTGGGAAAGCCAAAGGAAACCCCCACTCAGCAGGAGTGTCCCCCTTTCCCAGGGGAAACCTGCCTGCCCTGGCACTGAGGGCCAGGCATTCCACCCCTCCTGGCACCCCCAGCAGTGTCTGTGCCAGGGGGCAATTCCCACTGCACCAGAACATTCCCCTCCCCTTCCCTCACATGGGCTGTAAAAACCATCACACACTCGAATTTTGTTCAATTACACGAGTCAGAGCAAAATTTAACTTTCTGTAGGTTGGAACTTCGTGGTTTGGACTTAATGAGATGTATCAGCACCACCACAGCCTTCCCTTTCTTGGGAAATTCCTCCCTCACAGATATCTGAGCTAAGTGGGTTTTAATTTAAGGCATATGTAGCAATCCCAAGCCTGTCTCCATAAAATCTGACATATAAGACAAGTTGTTAAAGAAAAATGAGCTGAAGTCTGTCCTCTTTAAAAGTTTCTTCACCGAAATAAGCTCACCTTTAAAATATAATCAAAAATCCCAGACTCCTACTCACAAATCATATTGAAAATTTAGGGGTGAAGAACTAGATCCGACTGAAACGAATTTGAGAACCAAAGTTGACAAGAAGTAAAATAATTTATGATAAACTTTAACTTTTTTTCCCTCAGAGTTTGAATTACACCATTTTACTAAAATCCTGCCTTTTTATAAAACTTCTCCAGCAATATTGATGAAAATACCCATAGCCAAGAGAAGGTCCACAAAGTTACAATCTGAAAAAAATGTACAGATTTTTATCAAGCTCGTGTTTACTGTCAACAGTTTCAGGAAGGGAAGTTTCCTGAGGGGCCTGAGAAGAGCCCTGAAGTTTATGACAAGCTTTACTTTTGTTTCTTTTAAACATTCCCACTTTAGTTTTTATTCCAACCCAGCCCTCTGCTGTCTTGACATTCAGGTGCTCCTCAAAAACCCGTCCCTGATTTCCTGGTAATCCTTCCCCAAAGTGGACAATATGCTGAGGAAACTGCCTCGCAAAGTTGCCAAAAGAGCAATTCCCATCTAATTAGGAGTTCGTGCTGCTCCAGTGAAAGCAGCACAAACACTGTTAATATTCCCTGCAGCTGCTTTGTCAATAACTCCCAGTGAATCCTGCAATTTCTAAGGAAAATCAGGGAACTATTGGATTCCCTGACACTGATAGATCCATCAGTATTCATTGCCCCTCTCCTCTGCAACACAAGGCACAAATGCCAATAACTCCAACGGTCCCTTAAATGCTGAAGGATCATTATTAAAGTGTGCTTGGCATCCCTGGTCATTAATTATAATCTTGTGCACATATGCAGTGTGATTGCAGGAAATAATCAGCTTTGTCTGCCAAATTGGCAACATTTAGAAACTAATTTGTTATGACATACCATCAAAGATATTTAAACAACAAACCCAAAGCTCCGCTGCTCTGAGCGCGCCGGTAAAATATCAGATCACATCATTAAAAACTAGTTAACATCTCCGAGGGGAGGTAATATTTCTCCTTGACCCCCGGGTCAAGCGGAATTTCCAGCAAGCACCGCTCTGTCCTTTCCCCCTGGCGGCTCCCGGGAGAGGGAACCGTGCGGGGCGAGGCCGGGAGGGAAGGTTGGATCGCGCCCGCACCGCTGTCACTCACAGCGATTAAACAGCTTGGAATAAACGCCTGCCCGGAGCGGCGCTGCCCGCGATCCCCGCTCGGCTCCTATTGCCGTGGCTCGTTCCCGGGACAGACCTTGTGCCGCATGTGGGCATGGGAAGGGGTGCTGTGGGCATGGGAAGGGATGCTGTGGGCATGGGAAGGACTGGTGTGGGGGTGGGAAGGGGCATTGTGGGCATGGGAAAGGGATGGGAAGGGCTGCTGTGGGCATGGGAAGGGCGGTTGTGGGGGTGGGAAGGGTCGATGTGGGCATTGGGAAGGGGTGGTGTGGGGATGGGCAGAGGAATGGGAAGGGGTGCTGTGGG
>JAOXXN010000446.1:1354617-1376025 GCA_026770055.1 Myrmophylax atrothorax
GGGAAATGGGGGGTTTGGGAGGGAAAAAATGGGAGGGTTTGGAGGGAAAAATGGAATTTTGGGGGGAAAAATGGGATTTTGGGGGGGGGAAAAATGGGTAAAAAATGGGGGGTTTGGGGGTAAAAGGAGTTCCTGGAACAGGTGATGGAACCAAAGGGCAGGTGGGAGTTGGGGCTGGGAAATTGGGGGGAAAAATGGGGAAATTGGGGAAAAATTGGGGTTTAAAAACATGGGGGTTGGAAATGGGATTTGGGGTGCTGTGGGGATGGGGCAGGGATGGGAATGGGTGCTGTGGGGATGGGAAGGGGTGTTGTTGGCATGGGAAGGGTCTCCCCTCAGCTCTGCCAGGACCAGCCCAGGAGATTCCCAGCATCTCCCAGTGAACTCCTGGCTGCCCAAACGGGAACCTCCCCCTACTAAACATTTTTGCTTGCTATTATTTCCATCATATTGCCCAGAGCAGCAGTCCCTGCCAGGAGGGGACAGAGGGACTCACAGAAAACCCCTTCCTACTGCTGGGTCAAAAGTCCTGCTCCCACAGGATGCAAATCCCAGCTAGGCTTTTCCCTCTGGGCAGCATTCCTGGTCCTCTGAGGAGAACCCCATGACTGCTCTGCACGACTTTGGCCACAGAAAGCACCCAAACTGTTGGGTTGAAGCCGTGGGCCAGGAGCAAACCAACACTGGGGCTGCAGGACTTGGGCTGGTCCTGGGCAAGGAGCAGTGCTGGGAAAAGACCTGGGCTGTGCCACAGGGCAGACTGGGCATCCTGATGTCTGCCTGGGCTGAGCTCTCAGTCTGTGCATCAGAACGTCCAATGGAGGAACTTGCAATGGAGACTATGGAATATTCTGGAATACTCAAGGTCTTGCCAGGCTCACATTTGTATCAGAGGGCGCAAAAGGCTTATTGTATTATGTGCCTATAAAATAGGATGTTCCTCAGATCTATGGTCAGAGGATTAAAATCTGCATCGAAATAAAACCAGAAAGTAAATAAGGAGCTATGTTTCCATCCAGGAATCAAAACTCCCCCTTTTTTTCCCCCTCCACATAAGTGATTTTTAAAATAGGAAATCACTTGTGAACAGGTTTTAAGGAAAATATTAGTTTCTCAATGGAAATAGGGCTCTAGTTTATTCAGAAAGCTAAATATGATGCTTTTCTCTAGAGTAAGAAGCTGAACTTGTGTATTTTTCTGCAGTATTTTCTGACACTTACCCCTCTACACTCTATGTCCTTCAGTGCATTTTTGGTTGCTTTTGCCCTTTTTAAATTCCTTGTGCCCCCTCCCATGGCAGGAGCCCACCAGCCCAGCCAGAGCTGGGGATGGAGAACACAAGGAGCACAGACAAGTGCAAATCCTTATCCTGTGGGATTGCTGCTCCATTCCTACAGCAGGGAGTGTCCACTCAGGGAGGTGGCACTTTAACAGAGTATTCTGTCCAGTTGGTGTGACCATTTCCTATTCTTTTCCCATGATTTCCCAGAACCCAGCATTCCATATTATTGAAACAGCAGTTAAGAATCCAGTTTTGTGCAAATCCATTTCTCCAGATTCTCAGCTGGTGTCACCAGACCCTGAACCAACAATATCTTCTCTTTCTTTCTGGTGGTGTTTTGTGGCTTTTGACTAATTTAATAACAAAGCCTTTTAAAATGCTTGAACAGAAACGATAGTTTCTCATAAGGTAATTAATGTCACATACATTTCTTTACCACAGTTTTGAAATCTATGGAGCCCAAGGATACTTCTCGAAATAGGAGGTAATAAAATGACCTCAAATCCATTGCCATGGAAAGATAAACTGTATCAAAAGGTACTTGAGACTATTAATACCTCTCATATCAATATTCTCTTAATGTTTCCATATTTTCAAAGGAAAATAATAGAAATGAGCTTCCAATTTGCACCTGAAAAAGCAAGCAAATATTTTCTACATACCTGTATAGATTTCATGGCATTATTAAGCTTTAACCTTTCAAATGAGTAACTTGTATAGCCTCAAGTTCATCGAGCCTTTTAATCAGGACACATTTTACCTTGCAAAGTTCTCTTACAATGTGCTCTGCTAATGCCAACATTTAAATTACACATAATAGCATGGCTATAATGATTTTCTTCTTTTTCTTATTTTGATAAAAGTTATTCAGCATTTACATAAAGGCCTAACACACTGGCCTTGGAAACAATGTGCTGTCAGACAAACCACTGAAATTAAATGTCCAAGGAACAATATCTGCACACTGGGATCCAAACCCACCAGAGTGCAAATGAACACAAGTCCAATTAACCAAATTACCCCCAAGCCAAGCTGAGGTGCTGCCCCTGTAGGCACACAGAGCACAGTGTAAGGACAGGAACTATTGTCTGCTACCAACCCCAGCAGTGCCAACGCTGAAAATGAAATGTCCCAAGAGGAAATACAGGAGGGATTGAATCCTGACTAACCCCAGAGTGGCCAGTGGGTCAGAGTTTGGCCACGGGGCCCAGAACAGATCAAAGCCAGGAGTTCCCCTTCTCAGCTGTGACCAAGCCAAGCCAATGCCCTGAACCTCAAGAACCTCATTTAGCCCTTGTGGCCAAGGTGCCTCCTCAGAGCTGACAGATCCTGCACAACAAACCCAGGGATACACACTGTATCCTGCCATTCCCCACTGAGACATTCCTGATTAATTAATCTCTCCAAGTGTGGTTGGAATGGGGAGTATTTCCTTACCATTGCTTGGTCTGCTCACAGACCATTTGCTTCCCTAAATACAGAACAAAACCACAAGAAATGGTACCTTCTTTTTTCTATACTTGGATGCTGTGATGCATCAATGCTCCTGTTCAATTTCCCCTTTCCCAGTAATCACCTCCCTGCCTGTTCCAAGCTGAGAGGTCTTTGCTTTAGCCCTTCAAAGCACACCAGTTCTTCCAGCAAACACTTTCCTCTACCTCCAGACACGACCCTTGAATATTCTGTGATGGAAAGGCACTGCAACACTCCTAATGTCACACTTGTAAATCTGAGCCAGGATGCAGTTGGCACATCATCTGTCACTTGGCACAATAAACTTCTTGAAGTGGCATCCTGAACAGGTGTCACACACCTATCCCAACCTTCCCCACTAGAACAGGGAAGAAAATTAGAATTCAGCATCCCATTCTTTTAGGACTGATACTGCCAGTGACTTATCCTTGGAAAGATAATACTTCTCTGGAAAGTTCTTAAGGCTGTTGGGAGAATTATTTACTTGCTGTGCCAAGATGAACTCTCTGAAGTGCTGCATAATGGATTGGTGATGTTTTCCTCATTGTCATCACCATGGAGTACATTTGTTTGCCATAGAAAATAAACACGCTGAAGGTGTAAGAGGGGCATTATTTATAACCCGTACAACCTTCCAAATTCAGAAATAGAAGTAATTCTTCTCTACAAGCAAAATATTTTGCCAGAGAGACATGCAAAATGGCAATAGGTCTGTTTCTTCCAAATGCAGGAGGTTCCTGTGAGACAAAAACACTCCTCTTATAACTACAGCTGCTTTGGTACAGGCTGCAGGAACTAGCCACAGTCACACCAATTTAGCTGCTCCATTTCAGGAACATATATAAAATGCTTGTATATTAAAAATCTAGGATTTTAAAAGTCTTTGTCTTGCTCCAGGAATTCTAATGCCTATTTCTTAGATCCTTGGGGAAATTAGGAAGCTACTAGACAAGTTAATGCTTTGAAGCTGTAATTTATGAGGTTTTTTTTAAAGAAACTTTTTTTTTCCTGAAGAACTTGGCATATTTTAAACAGTAAATTATAATACTAATGATGGATATATTGACCTCTTTGTACTCCCAGGCTGGTCACTCCAGTGAAGGAGGTTTAACAGCAAAAACACTGCATTTCTCCCTGGGGCTGTGGGAACTCATCTGCCAGGGGTTGGCACCTCCAGTGCCAGGGGATGGCACTTCCAGTGCCAGGGGATGGCACCCCCTGTGCCAGGGGTTGGCACCTCCAGTGCCAGGGGTTGGCACCCCCAGTGCCAGGGGATGGCACCTCCAGTGCCGGGGGGGGTCGGGTTTTGAACTGCACTGTTTAATTTTTCACTTGAAAAAGTGGACAGGTCCCACCTGCAATATGATGCGCACTCCTGGTCTCCTCTCTCTGATGCTGCTGAGACTGAGTGAGCCAGAAGGCACCACCCAAAGCAACTGCCAGGCTTTGGATTGGGCCCCAAAGGTGTGATTTTGGGAAAGCTGAAGGGCCACAGAGACACCAGAGTCACATAACACAGTGTTATACTGATCTGCACTAAACTGTGTGTTTGGAAAATAAATAAATTGAAAAAAAAGGAGCCCCCTTGCTGCAAAATAACTGCAAACAACTATAGCTGAGACACAGCTGAGCTGCACTCAGTGAAACTTCACAGGGAAGGAAAATACCTGAGGCTTTGGCATTATTACAGTGAATAATCAGAGGAAGTTCCGGGCAAGTACCTTAACTTTAAATTCCTTATGCAACTTTCCTTTTCCTTTTAGCCAGGAAATGTTATGTCTCAGCCTATATCTGGAAATACAGACTGAAATGGTCCCTGCACACCAGCTGTTGTTATATTTTTGCATAAATCCTGTCCCAACAGAGTTTTAGGAGAAGAATTAAAGGAGAATAACCCTTCTCCAGCATGATATAAAGTTAGTATCCCAGCCCTTAGAAAACCAGAACCTGTCTTTGTGTACTTACAGTCCTCATATAAATGTCTCTGAACCTCAGGTAATCATTTCTAACAGAAGATGCTGGATACTTATAAAAATTAAATGCTTAATACATGCAGACAGCAAAATGGCAATGTATCACAGAACTGACAGCTCCAGTCTTTCCAGCTGATCCTCCTGTTTCTGATGATGCTGAATTCACTGTTTGGAAATAAGTTGTCATTTCTTCACTGACTTATGCCTTGATGGTGCCAACACCTGATTCCTGAAACTGTCACTGGTAATATCTGGGGGAAATCCTCCCACAAGAGTAATATGAAACACTATTCCTGGTTGGAATGGTGGTGAGACACTGTCACAGAGATGTCCCGGGAAAACATCGCTTCTCTCTTCCCAGGAGCAGGATGTTCCTCTGGGGAAGGATTTAGGAAGAAACAATGAGGGGACTTTGTGAAGTGAGTCACATTATAGTGAAAAACCTAAAAAGAAAAGGAGCTGGTGGTCTCTTGGTTCAGCTTGTGTGAGCCAAAGGAAGAGCCGGGTTCAGAGAGACCAGCCAAGCTGCTCAGGGCAGATGCCAAATACACCTAAAATGGGAAGGCAGAGGGAGGCCAGGAGAAGCTGTTATGGGTGATGGGCTCAGGGAGGAGGGTCCTGGCAGCACCACTTTGCCATTGCACACCAGCACTGGAGCTCCAAGGCAGCTCATTCCATGGGGTAGGGGGAACGGCTGAGCTGGGAAGCATCAGGCATTGAGGGAGCCAGGCAGGGCACTAATCACTGCAGGTACTGCTGCCCCTCCACTCCTCTGTGCCCAGGAACCAGCACAGCCCCTGAAGCACTTTAGCTACTCTGACTCACACTGAGCTTCCAAAGCTTCCTTCAGCCAGGGCTGGTTCTCAAGGCAGAGAACTGGAGTGTTTCTGGGCAGCAGCATCCCCGACACACCAAGCACCTCTGTGCCAGTGTGGGGGTTCCTGAGGTACCCAGGCCTGACCCTGCCTTCCCTCCCAGCCTCCCCTCTGGAAACAGCTGGGGCACTGCAGCCAAAGCTTTCCAAAAGCAGGAGCGACAACAGACAGCTGGAGCAGCCAGCTGTGCTCAGACAGGTGAGGTCTGGCAAGGCTGGGGTGCCTGGGGACAGGCCCTGCCCTGGCACTGCTGCTGTGCCCAGCTCCTGCAGCTGGCACCCACATGTGCCTGGTGCTCGTTCTTTCCTGCTCACCTGATACAAAATAAGAGCAATGAATGACCTCCAAGGCAATGAACACCAGTTTGAAGTGCCTAAGAAATGAAAACATGATTTATGGCTCAAACCCCCTCTTGTGCTGTGTCTCAGTCCAGGGGGATTTCTCTGCAGTGCCCACCTAACCTGTGCCTGGACTTCTGCATCATAAACCTCCTGTCTGATCCCATTCATTTCTATTTGTTCCTTTTGCTAATATTGGCCTTTTTAATCTCCCTTCATTTGGAAGCACCAGCCCTCCCAATACCTTTAAGCACCCTCATTGCACTTTCATTGAAATCAATGGGGCTTGGCAAATTACCATTGTACAGCCAGGCCCATTATGGCCATTACAGATTTAAAAACATGATGACAAGAAGCTAATCTTGAGACACAACTCCCTCTCTTCTGCTGTAAATAACTCAGCCATATAATTTTTTAAACCCTGAAGTGCCTAAATTACAGACTAACAATATGCAGAATTTCAACTTCAAATAAGTCTATGGGGTTTTTTTCAGCTCAGATAATACAGCACTTTTCCCAGACTCAGCTAAACTGTGACAGCTTTTGTTTGTTGTGTCTTGTTTCTTGTTTAGAAATGGATAAAGGCATGTCGGGCGATTGAAATTAAAGAGGATGTTTGGGGACTAAGAAGTGAAGTGGCAGAATTTCGGTCCTACGTGATGCTAATAAGGAGAATTACCAAGCCATCCTCCCTGCACTGCCCTCCCAGCCAGGCTCTGGCAAATTCCTGACCACACTAAACACTTGGTGTGCCCTTGTTAGTGCCAGTCTGTGCCAGCAAGGAGGGGATCAGCAGAGTGGCTGCTCCGTGGGTGGCACCAGGCTGTGCCATCAGGGGACACCTCCAAGGTTCCAGGTTAACCTCCAGAATTCCCTCCAGGACCTCTGTCCAGCACAGAGGATGCAGGAGGAGCACAGCCCCCTGTGGCTCCCTGACCCCTCCTGGAAAAGCCTCGGGAGCTGCAAATGCCTTGAGCTGATCCTGTTCTTCCAGCTGCACCTCCCAAGCCCTTCAGTGCCCAACCTCAGGGGGCACATGCCAACACAACAGAGGGTCAGTGAAAGCCCCCAGCTGCTCTGCCCCATGCCAGGGACTTTGGGGACTTCCTGGAGCCAACAGTCTGTGGCAGGGCTTTCATCTGTGCCCCGGGGTGTTGCAAGGAAGAGAAGAGGAGGATAAAAGGCAAGGGAAAGCAGGGGAGCACAGACAGGATGCTGTTCTCTTTCCCTGATTATCCAGCACTGCCAACCCCCAGGAGGGCCATGGGCACCAGGGACACATCCCACAGGTGCCAGGGCCAGTGAGGATGCTCAGGATGTGCCCTGTGAGACCACTCTCACCTGGCCAACAAAACCAGTGGGAGGAATAAAGTGGTTTTCCCAAAGGAACTTCCCTCCTCCTGTGGGTGGGGATGATTTAGCCCATTGTGCAATCTGTGTAATTTATATTCACTGGGGTGCCAGAACTGCACAGTCTCCTCTAAATATAAGCAATTAACTCCCATTAGCATTAGTGGGAATCACTCAGGAGACTCTCCCCCATTATTGATTAGCTGGGGTTTGTACCAACTCAAAAAAATGTACAAAGGGAAGAAAATCACATAGTTGGTGGCTTTGGCCAAGTTAAGGCAGCAGGCAAATTAGATTCATTATCATTCGGGAGCGAAACAGTGGGGCTTATTAGAATGTAGTTCATTTACATACTTTGATCTGATGGGTGTAGATACCTAATTATACAGCAGCCAGCAACTTATTTTTGATGTTTTTTATTAATTAATATTCAGTATTATAATTAAATGCACAGGCTGCTCTTCTGCAATTCCTTTTTCTTGTTGTTGTTATTTCTAACACAGAAATAACTTTTAAAACATACCTGTGAAGTACCTGCCCAGCAACAGATTCCCCCATCATGCAATGAAAGATAATCCATCACTTCCAATGACTGTGGCCCACAGCTCTGCCACCCATCCTTAGCAGGCAATAATGCCCTTGATGCCAAACCTGAGCCCCAAAATATGTTCCTTTACATTATAGATGTATAAAATATAAAAAGGTATCTATGCCTGTAAGGAATATAATGGTTTATACATATATTCATGTATATTAATGTAATTATCCTATTTTGATATAGTTATTTTTAACTAAATCAGTCATTGATGTGGCTGACTTGGGCAGCTCATGTGAAGCAGAAAACAAGTTAGTGTATCTTAATGCCAAATGTTGGATCTGTTTTGAAGAGGGGAGGACTCAGACTAGTTGCCCTCTGCTCTCCACATTTTTAAAGCCCACCTCATGTAAAGGTAAAAGGAGATGCCCAGGGCAAGAGAATGTTCCCCAGACACAGTGTTTGTACAAACAACAAGGGAGGCCACGTTGTGCTCTTGGTGTGGCCTGGAGGGACAGGAGGACTCGTTCCCACCTCTCCCTTCCTAACTCTGCTCCCACCAGAAGGAAGAGGCATCTCCATCCTGCCCAAAGCCCAGGAGCTGCCTGGTGCTGAGGTCATTCAGTAGGCAGCCACGAGAGTGGCACTATGCTCAGATCACTGTCAAGGAAGTGATGGCAGGATAAATGCAGCGAGTGCAGCTCCCTAAGCCTTGGAACACAAGGAACTCTTTCCCTGAGCAGACAGTGCCAAACAAGCCGAAAAATTAATTTACTGTTTGGTCCCAGTTTTATTAGGATGGGTATCCTTACAAGCCTGAGCCATTAGAAGGCAAGTTTACAACTATCCTCAAGCCTTGTAATGTCCTGTCATTTAACTGGAGGATTTCTGTCAGACTCCAGCTCTGTTCCTGAGTGCTCCTCCAGCAGGACAGAGTGACAGCACCATTAGAGCTCCCTCCAGCAAATGATGGTAATGATATCATTATTTCCTTGATCAGCTTGTTTGAACTTTATCAGTATTAATAGAGAAAATAATAAAGGTATTAATATTTGAAAGCTCTCTGTATTGTGTTTAGTATCATATTATTGCTACATTTTATGGCAAGTACTTTGACATTTCAGTGAATTTCCATTTACAGTATTACCACTATAATCTACTCATTTTATAATTGCTTCTGGATACTTGTAAGCTTTAATTTCTGATATTTCCTCTCCATAAAGAGACCTGCATATGAAATTAATATACAATTATCCTCACAAATTTGCATTGTTAGCCTAGAGTTGGGGGAGGCTTAAAACAGCCAAAATATTCTATCTGGCTCCTGGACCAAATAAACCTTTTGGACTTCTTGGGTTCCACAGTGGCCAGGATTGCTTCCTCTTTTCCAGAGGTATGCTGTGTGCCAGAGCTATTGGAAACATCCACGCTGCCCACAGAAAGGGACAAGAGATGCTGAGCAATCTAGATTGGGAATTCCAGAAGGAACCTCAAGATGGAGAAGAACATGTCAAACCATTTCCCTGTGCTAGAAAAGAGTGAAAAAGAAGACTAGAAAACATTCCAACCAGGAAAAGGTAGCACACCTAATGGTTGGGTTGGGATGGGGCCATCCTGCTTGGACATGGCCCGGTGGAGGCAAAGAGTAGCTGAAGAGCCTGGGAAGTGAGTTCTGTGATGTTGTCCTTGGCAGGGGGCTGGGGCAGGAGGAGATGCAGAATGGAGAAACACAGGTGGACTTGGCAAAGCTGGAGCTCAGGGCTTTGGGCACAAGGCAGGAAAGGGACACAATTTGTGCATCATTTCTGGTGTGACACTCCTTTTTGAAAGCATTCTGTCAACCCCTGCCCCTGCCATGCTGATGTCAGATCAGTGCAGCTGTTCTGCAGGACCATGGAGTTCATTCCCAAATCTGCACAGAACTCTGAGGTTCCTCAATTCTTCTGTAAACGTGCACCAAGCTAACAAAGCTACAACTTCCCCAAGTTCCAAGCCCATGTGTTCTGCCTGCTCAGACCCCACTGTTCTAAAGAGAGACACATCAAGGAACACCCTGGCATCGAGGAACACACCAGCAGTCATCTGCCACCTCCTTGGTTTTGTGAGTGAGGCATCAAAAGGGCAACAAAGTTGGTAACAAACATCTCTCATGTGGAGGCTCAGCCTGAGGTGGTTTCTTTGCCCTACTCTCTCCAGTTCCAGAACAGCAACTTGGTGACAGCTTGTCCATTAACGTCAGACACATTCTGTGAGAGACCCCACCTGAAATGTTTGTAGAACTTTGTGATCCTGAACGAGATGCACTCTTAGAAACCACCTCTGATACTTCACATTGTCTGGAGCTCTGGTGAGAGCCACTGCCCAGCCTTCACTGGCCAAACTGAGGTGTGAGGAGGGATAGGACTGGAGGGGCAGGTGTTTAAACAGGAGCCAGGTCACTGCCTGGCTCGTGGCACTGTGTGAGGGGTGGCTCTTGGGAGCCCTGATCACCCATGACCCTGCAGAGGTGTTTTTAAACAGAAAAGACAAACAGTATCACAAGAAGGTCAAGCTTATTAAATAGTGCCTGGATCCAGACATCTATTCCAGACAAAGGGCTAAATCCCAACACTCAAGAAACTGTTTCAGTTTCAAGTTTTGCTCTTAAAATTCTGACTGTGTAAGAGGAGAGATTAAGAGGTGTGTTCCAAGGATCTGCTATCCAAACAGACGGAATTCACTTGCATTATGAAGTTCCCAGGTATGGGATTGAAAGCTAAACCTCCTCTGCTGTACCTGTGCTCCCTACCAGCTCATGGAAATTCCCACAAAAGATCACAGTGGTTCCTCTTCCCAGCAGCTCCATTAGCCCAGGAACCCACGCAGATCCCGAGCTCCTGCCTGTCCCAGGGCTGAGCTGGTGCCACAGTGGGATTGCAGCGGCAGGAACGTTCAAGGGAATCCCTGGACTTGCCTCACAGCTGCCTCAGCCTCGCTGCCTCTGCCAGGCCTGTGCTCTGTGCAACTGCACATCCACTTAGGCTTGGGAATTTGATTTATCTTCAGGATCTCAGGGGAGCTTCAATGCTTGTGGAAGCAACGGAGCAGCAGCAGGAGCAGAAGGTGCAGGGAAGATACACCTGTGTGTGAATGTACCACACGGCCCTGATTGGCCCTGATCTGCAGAGCTGTGCAACACGCATCTCTTGGGCAGGGGCTGCTCAGTGAGCTCTGATTTACACCAGGAACAGTGGTCTGAGCAGCTGAACTGGGGGGCCAGGAGAAACAGACACTGGGCCACCACACCACTGGTGGGACGCTCCTGCCAGGGGACCCTGCAGCTCTGCCACTGTCAGCTGGACTGGGGTTATGCTGTGGCTGCATCCATTGCCCACAGCATTCCCTGCAGGGGGATGTTTCAAACTGCTGAAGGCTCCACCCAGAGCCATGCTGAGCTTGGGACCAAAAAACGGAGGTATTTCCAGTGGCTCAGAAGAGGCCACCCTGAGGTACCACGTGAGCAGCTCCTGCTCGGTGCGGTGCAACAGGCTGAGCTTTTCCATGGATCCCACGGGAGCAGCAGCCCCAGAGCTGGAGAACTGCCCTCGGCAGCAGATTCTAAAATGCTGGTTACTGTAAACCTGGAATTCATTTCCAAGTTGTTTCCAAATGACATTCCCAAGGAGGCACTTTACATCCTGGTGGTGTCCTCAGACCACTGAGCCTCCCAGTCGCAGGTTCCCCAAACATAATCTGCACACCAGTTCTGGATAACACTGAAATGTTGTACCCAGCTGCATCTCAGGGATGTTCCACTTTGCTGTGGCAGAACTAAATCTTGCCTTTTTCAAATCAGTGGGAGTTTTGCTTGAGGAAGAAATGAAAGATTAAGGCCGCAGAAAACACAGTCAGTAATTTGGCAGCCTGATTTTATAATAATCTTTGTCTAATGATTATTTAATATTGTACTAGGCTATTTAAAAGAATATTCTACAAAGCGTTGGGGCTTCCTTTTCAAAGCCTGTGTAAAATGTGATTTGTAATTAGTGGCTTTAGATATGCAATGTGTGTGAGAGAATATTGGTATTCCATAAAAGCTGCTGTCAGTATAAGTTATGTGGAGAAGCACAAAATAAGATGAATACTTAATAGCTAAAATACTTTGTTTGAAATTGATTGCTAGATTGTACAGAAGCTCCACCTCAAAAACTTAAATTTTTTTTTCTGTTTTAAAAAAATGAGTGAGGAGCTATGACCATAAACAATCTGAGCACTAAGGGAATATATTAAAATTTACTTTTAAGCACTTCAAAGCATTTCACTTTCTTCACATACAGATAGTGGAATTATTCACCCAGCTTGTTACTACAGCTCTGGAAATCACCACAGTACATGTTCTGGAAAATATTCTGGTGTTTGCAGTAGGTGTCAATGCAGTAAATCCAACGCACCACCAGCCCTGAGCTCGGAATGTGGCCCATTCCTTCAAAAGTTCTGCTGCAATCAGTTGTACTTTAGAAGGCAAACTCCTCCTTTTTTCCCAGGTTTTTACCTTTGTTGAGAGGACCAGCCCAAAGCTGGTGCGGGCTGTGCAGCAGAGGGCACTCACACTCTATGGAACAGCCTCCCTGCAGCACCGCCCAGGGCCGGGAGCCCCGAGCCAGCACAGCCCTCCCTCTGCTCCAGAGAATCCACAGACATGGAATTCCAGTTCCCTCTGAACTGCTGGTGTGCCTGGGAAGAAAGCCGAGGAATCAGAACCTCCCCATTTTCCATGCTCGGACCCAGGAAACCTTCACACACATCCCAAGGGTCTCAGGGACACTTCCTGTGGGTCTAAATCGCGGGAGCAAAAGGTACCAGTTGTGGAAGAGCTTCCCAACAGGCAGAGGGAGCAGGATTTGGCCAGCAGAGAAACAACAAACCAAAAATATTTCTTAAACTGCCTAAGGCTGAGGCCAGAACTTTTTAAGGCAGCAATAACATGAGCACTGGGTGCTCTGTGATCCTGACACGCTGCTACTAAAGTCACTAATATTAAAAGAGTATCTAAATTAACGAGTCTTGTGCTCCCTATTGTTGTGGCTTCATTTCCCCCCACACAAAGGAGTTTTCTCAGCACATTCCCTTTCTGACCCAGATAGAATAATCTCTGATTTTTCATCTACTTGTGGAAGGCAATGGCACAGTGCAGAGTGCGATGTGTGAGCTCCAGATGGCACCGAAAGAATCCAAGGAGCTAAAAATACAGTAAGTTTTACAGGAGAGGTTTCACAAGGTGGCTGTCTCCTCCTTGACATCACTATTCAGCTGGCTATTGGAATGGGACTAATTTAATTAAGAGAACAGCTCAGATAAAACACTTTTGTCACATTCCCCAAGTCCTATTCACCTCGCCTGAGCTCTCCAGCAGGTCTGCTGTGGAGCAGAGCAGCCCGGCCTGGCTGAGCCCAGCCACAATGGGAGCAGTGGGCACAAAGGAAGCACTGGAGGGAATGCAAAGATCATCATATTATTTTTCCAAGGCTGACCCAGCAGTCAAGGCAACTGCTGCAAGAAATTGTTGGCTGCAGCCGTGATCTTTGGCTCCTGCAGAGCTCCAGGTGAGCTCTCCTTGCAGGGTGAGGCCCTGAAGCCCTCACAGCCTGCCATGAGCTCCTCTCACTGCTCTGCCTTCTCCAGGATCTGCAGGAAAAGCACCTATTCCTGAGCAATGAACAGCAATTGCGGGGTTGGGGGATTGTGATCATGGATAGTTTGTGAGGAACAGAAGTGGAATGGGGAGACCATAACACAGTTCAAATCCAAGCCAGGCTGTTCATGTGAATGTGCTCCAGTCTCTCCAAGCAGGAAACTTGATTTCCTAATAAAAGATTTCTGTATCTGCTTTCAGTGAGTAATCAAGTACCATGAATGTACTTTGCATTTTTAAAAGAATAATGCATTTCACAGGAGAGAGAAAAAGCTGGAGGAGATGGTTTTGTGGCTGAACAATGTGGTTCTTCAGATCCCAAACAGAACTGTTGTATTCCATAAATGCAGGGGAGGGGGTGATGGGAAAAGGTGGGGAAAGAAAGGGAGCCAAGAAGAAGAGGGTTAATAGAAGTTTTCCAATCTAACATTCTCAAAGTAAACACATAAACAACAAGAAAAAGCTGCTATCTGACCAAGGGAGAGGAGTGTTAGAAGGATGTAATGGAATCCCTGCAGCACTTCCAACTCTACTTCAGATCCAGGTCTCTTCCCTCATCTCATGTTCATTGCTTGCAGCAAAAATGGGTCCCTTTCAAGAGCATGTCCCTTTATCATCATAGAACCAGCAGTTGCACATTTCACACTTGTGATCTCAGTAGCTTGGAGGAGTTTGCATTCAGAGCACAACTTTGGTGTGTAAAGTGGGGGGAAATGTCACCCTGTGTTTGTGCCTCACCCAGAGAGCTGAGAGGGGACGGGGTTTGAGCTGCATCCACATTGTCTGACAGAAGGAAAAAGAGAGGGAAACTAAAGCAACCAAACACAACCCTGCTCTGTGTGCTGTGTGAGGAGAGGAAAGGGGGGGTCAGCATTAACTGTTCAAACCCCCAGCCTTCCCCAGGCACCAGTGGAGTCTGTCCAGAGGGTTTGGGACACACCGAGACAGTTCTTGAGACTTTGCAAGTTTAAGCTCAGAATGTTTTTCTCATTCAAAACTCTTTTTAAAAGGTCTTGATGGCACCTTTGCTTTATTTCGAGTACAACCTATTTCCAAAAGAGACACACGATGGAATCTTCAAGCCTCGGTGTTTCTACTCCAGGGGTTCAGAAGGATGTCAGCTTAAAACAAGCCATTTTGGTACCCCCTAAACAGATCCAAAATTTCTCCAGCATCTTTCAAAATGCATATTAATGAAAACAAATGTGAACCCAGTTTTCCATTCTTTTTTTTCCTAGTCAATCTCATATAAAACTCTCTGGGAAAAATGCCCAAGCAAAAAGCAGAGGTTGGGCAGGCTGTACTCCTCAATCCACCACATCATCCCAAAGAGGAGCCCTGAGCTGGAATTCCTGATGGCCAGAGGAGACACTGGGAATCTTGGAGAACTTTACAAAGCACTAAGACCCCCTTCCACAAAAATACTTCCCCCCATGTGATATTTTGCACTGGTATATTGACTTTTTCAGCATGGTCCAGCAGCGAAGTTAACTTGAATTTCCTGGCTTTTGAGGCATTATAGGCATTATTTTCTCTTCCCTTTTTTACCTCCCACATTTTTAATTAAATTAAATTCCCCATGCATGGTTAGCTATAAAGTGCATATTACTTACCTGTATCTTCAAATCTTTTACAGTCCTGTGGGTAAATCCATAATTAGTTGGTTTTGTAAAATGCATATTATTTACTTGACAGGCCAGAGTGGCTCTAGAGGAACTGTCCTCATGTCTTGGTTAAGTGCATAATTAGGCAGGATTTTTAAACTTATATTATGTTCCCCACACTGAAGCCATTGCACTCCATTTGTTAAATATTCATATTTTTTTAAAATGTATTATTTACTCAATCGGCCAAGACAGCATGTAATTATGTATTTAGGATATGTGCAATGCATAATAAAAATACTCATGAAAATGTATGGAAAAAACCGACTTTGCCCTATTAGGACTTTTTTAAGCCACTGTGGCCTCACCATTTCCTCTCAAGATACCAAGTTCAGAACAACTATTTCATAGAGAAAGTGTTCAGCCTGGCAGTGCTTAACAGGATACTTGCACATTTACCCAAGTTTGATGAAGTTGTTGGACATGAGGGATGAAATCTGAGGGTTTGAACCCACCAGCAAAGGTTGCAGTGGAAGAGCAGGAGCAGAGCCTGCCCCCTGATCTCACATGGTGCTAAAGGAGGGTGGGGGATGTTGAGTGGCTGGTCAGAAAGGCTGATTCCCATCCGCTGCTGCCTGCGCAGAAATGGCATCTTCCTAAGGCTCTGGGGCAGCCAAGGAATTCCTCACCCCTCTGCTGCCACTGCCTCTCCCCTCCCACCCTTCCCTCCACTCCAGACAATCCCCGAGCTGCCTCTGGATCTCCTCAGCCCGGTGCCCAGGTGTGCAGTGAGACAGAAGCCACAGTGCCTCGGGCTGGGCACCTCCTCCAGAGGACAGCTCAGCACTGAAGCCAACCACAGGAGCAGCATGTGCTCAGTAACCCACTTCTTTTCATCTTTGTGGGCCACATTTTCTGGGGTTCTGATTATCCTCCTTGTCCTCCTCTAAACTGCATCCTACAGATTCAAATCTTTCCCTAATTATGTTGGCCCAAACAGGACAAGAGGCTCCAGCTGTGGGGCCTCCTGAGAAATGAGAAGTCAGTGCAGCCTCTCACAAATGTTCCCCAAGAGCTGCTACCCAGGCTCTAAAACTGAAGAGGGATATAAAAACAAGGTTCTTTCTACAAAACATGGAGTTAAACCAGTGACTGTTGTCCCAAAACCCAACCTGACTAGAGTGACACAGAGAGCACTGACACCACTCCCAAAGGGGTCTCATGTTCCCATAAAACCAGCACAAGGGAAGAGGAATTTCTGTGTGTCCAGCCATCCTGACCTTGGCCAGGAAGAATTGGGGCAAAGCATCAGAGTCTATTTTGATGCAAGAAAGTTCTAAGTTAAGCTGGAGCAAACCTGTCTTTAGGAGTGCCTTGGTGCAGCAAATAAATAACCCCCAAAAGCTTGTTCCAGAAAAATCAGCCACACGTTTAGGAACAGATAATAGCTACAATTTAGCCAAGAAGATATAAATACTGTGTCTGCACCCATGTTCTCTGCACTGATGCTGATTTTACTTTAATGTCATATTATCTGCTGGCAATGACGTTATCATTGGGCCAGTTGGCTTTAAATAGAAAAAGCAATCAAGATGATGAAGAGGGAATACATTTTCTTTCCATTTCCCTTTGCAGAAAAGATTAGGAATCACAGAATCAATCATAGAAGCATAGAATGATTTCTGTTGGAAAGGACCTTAAAGATCATCCAGTCCCGCCCCCTGCCCTGCCCATGGACACCTCCCACAATCCCAGGTTGCTCCAAGCCCCATCCAACCTGGCCTTGGGCACTTCCAGGGATGAATAATTTCCAGTTTAGTTGAAGAGTCTGAATGTTTTACTGGTTTTGGCAGCTGCCAGTTATGCCAATGCACCTTTCCCCATGCCCTGGCCATGTACAGGCTCCATGGGCTAAACATCTGCTGCAGCCTCTGTCTGTGGGAGATTATGGCTGTGTTTGGAGTTCCAGTGGTGGCCTTCACACAACCCTTTGGCAGCTACTTTTCCAGGCTGTTTGCAGACTCAGGCAGTCACTCAGAATAATTCAGAGCCTGCTCTTTGCAGAGTTTCCTTTGTGCCCACGGAGGTGGCTGCTGTGCAGGTACAGACGGGTGAGCACCGGACTGTGAGGGTGCTCAAGAGCTGAGCTGGAAAGGATCCAGCACAGACCCACAAAGACAAAAATTTCCAGACAACAGCCTAGATAATCCAAAGGACGTGTTGGTAGCAATAATGCCAGTGAGAGGGGTTTTAGTTCAGTGAAATCAGTGCATGTGCTGCTGCAAAGTGCAGTGAATTTGCATCATGCTGTCATCTCAGGTAGCAAACTGTGACCCCTCACGGGTAACACCACAGGACATCCCAGGTATCTGTTTAGCAGATGAAATATCCCCCTCCTGATCCACAAGCCCTGCTGAGCCTCTGGATACAACTTGTGTTGAATGTACAGCCAGCAATTGCAGGTAACTGGTGACCACAAGATCCCACAGCATCTCGCAGACAATATAAAATCAAACACAGTGGTCAACATACAGGGGCTTGATGGTTTTTGTTGTCACTCTACCCAATTAATTAGGAACTATTTCTTAATGAGTAGACTTCCAAACTGGTATTACTGTATCCTTTGAAGTAAAAGTAGGTCTCAATCTGCCTATTGTATTTTTATTTTTGCCTTTTCCTTAAATCAGCAAATCCGCTGCGGAGCCTCTTGCTGATTTTAAGGGGCATATGGTTCCTAATCCAGCGGTGTATGAATTATGGCAGCAAATGGCTTTGAAAGTGCCTCGAAAGCAGAAAGATGGAAATTCCCACCCCCAGGGACTGGGATGAGCAGTCATTATTTTTGTGATTGCAGAGAACACTGCCCGAGTGATCCAAGGCTCCATGTGTGTAATTGTTTGTCTCTTTTTTGCTTTGAAGTATTTTTTCCCCTAACTGTAAAGCCTCAGCCACGCTCAAGGACAGCTCCCACAGCCTGGTCAAGAACACCAGCTATCTACATATTCACTAAGCCATAAATCTTCCATACTTTGGCTATGCATATATGACACATGACCCTTATTTCTCCCTTGTGGTCGCACTCTGAGAGACAATAGAGGTCCACTAAAGCACACAGCTCCCCTCTCAGGTAATATTTCATATGTATCTCCTTGCAACTCCCAGCACATCAAGGTAACTGGGCTGCAGTGTGGGAGGGGAGTTTAACCATAATTGTCTTAAATAGTCTAATTTGGTTAAAACGAGTGGGAAAATTCCCTCAGCTATTTGTTAGTGTAATAATGTCAGCTCTGTGTTCCTGCCTCGTGGTGTTGTGCTGTGCAAAGGGGAAGGAACTATCCTGCAAATCCTTGGGATGTTTGGTTCGATCTGCCTGTCACACATTAATTAGTTTCATGGCAATCTCTCACTGCTGGCGTGTGGAAAGACAGCAAGACTGAAAAATAAGCCAGGATGACAAAGGCAGAGCTTGACTCGCTTCTGACCAAAGAAATGTGTCATTAAGGGAAGGTTCAGAACTCCCATCTGAAGCTCCTCTGCCTGCCTGGTGGGAGTGCAATGACTGGATTAGAACATTAGCGTGTGATTATCCACAGAGCCGCCCCTCAAAGAACGCTCTGTTTGCCCATTTAATTCTCTGTACACAAACAAGTGTGCAGAGGGAGGTTTGCAGGGCAGAGCACTGAACTCACCCACGTGGCTCCCACCAATGGCAGTGGCCGAGGCAGCCAAAGCACCGCGTAGGGTGTCCAAATTCACCTGAAAGGAACATTCCCGAGGCCTCAGCAGCAGCTCTGCAGGTAAACCCAGATCAGAATTTGCACTTAGAGCATCACTAATGTCCCAGGATTTCCTGCTCAAATTACTTTGTATCATCTCCCTGTTTTACATACCAATTCTCTGCTTTGTGTCTACATTCTCTAACAGGGGTACAGAGCACATTTGCAGCACCAGCAGAGAAGTGCTGCTACAGAGCACAGTTGTGTCCTAACTCTCCAGGAGACAAGGGAATTTGCTCATGTGTATTTAAATATATTAACTTTCACTCAGAAAGAAATTTTAACCCATTCCATTAAAAAATCTGGAGCTCTTATGCAATTTCTTCAGACCCTTGGTGATTCCTTCCTTCTGTAACTCATCCCTCGTGGTTCCTAAACCTCTGAAAATAAAGCAATTTTGTTTAGATTGCCAAATACAGAGCCTGGAGTTTCCAAATGCCGATTGACAGGCAGTGTTTTCACATGAAAACTGTGCACCAGGCTTGCATTACAACACCAGTTTGCAAAAGTGGCAAAATGCTTCAAGGTGAATGGTTTAGTCAGAAGACTTTCCTCATGTCTGGCTGATGTGATAAATATCTACAGCAGTTCTGAAATGCTCCTTAAAGGTGGCCTGCTATCCTAAAATTCCTGTATAAGCATCCCTCATTCCCTGACATAATCCTGCCATGCTTGTCATAACCCCAACTGCAGAAGGATGGTAAAACATGAGGAACACACCAGATTCCCTGCTCACTTTTTATAGGATCTTATTCAGGTTTCAGCAATTCCAGTATTAGTTCCTCTGACCTCTGGTAGGTCCTAAAGAGGTATTTTGAGGCGGCTTGAAGTAGTGTAGCCACACCACCAGCTTCTGAGTGTGAGTTACACACACATTTTAGCTCACCACAAAACTGAGACAAGCAACTGGGGAAGAGTTTCTTTGTTAGGAGAAGGAAAGCAGATTTTCCCTTAGAATATTTCAGATTTTCTGCCCCTCTGAACTCTAATATAAATCAGGTGTGAGGGACAGAGGCATTGGGTGTTCTTTGAGAACTTCTACTAGTTCATTCTAACCAATTATATCATGGGGAAAATATCCCTTTACATGATTTATTTCCAGTTCCTCTTCCTTGAAGGAAATTCAAATATCATGTGTTTGGGAAAAAATCACAGGCAAGTGCAGTACAGTTAGAATTTTAAAGGAGATGCTTGAAGAGAGGTTCCTAAATCTCGACACTCCTGCTGAACTCACTGCTCACACCAGAGCATCCCCTGGGCCAGAACACATTAAGCCACATTTCATTGGGTTACCCTCTGGTACTGCCAACCCACAAGGTACGGTGGGAGTACCAGAACTGTAGGAGAGGCCACTCACAGTAGTCTTGCCAAATCTCCAGCAGATTGTTTCATGGTCTGGGTAAAGACACATTCAATTTCCTCCAAACTGGTTCACACATTTTCTTAATAAGCACTTGTGTCAAAATGTTTCAGTTGTCAGAATATCCACCTCTGAGCCCGAGCATGTAAGTACAAGTCCACACATTAGTTTCTCCATCAATACCCTGTCTGTATTTTTGTCTGTGCATTCCTAAAGTGCCCATCAGCCCGATGCAGAGGTGCCAGTTGGAATTCTCACCCGTGTTAGTTTGACAGCACTGTCAGCAGAGCTGACTGAGCTCCAGCTGAAGAACAAAACCACAGCTCCTCCTGTCCATCTCTGGCAGCTCCCTTGGAAGCTGCTGGCTCCACTACAGTCCTGGGCACAGGTCACTGTTCCCCCTGCAATAAATAGGTTGTAAACCCCAAGTCTGGAAAAAATCTTCCTCATCACAGACTGGGAGATGGGTCAAGTGGCAAACTCACTCCCGAGGTCCAAGGGAGAGTGTTAAGGATGGGAATAACAGCAGATCCAAACAAAATGCATGCTGTTCTTTGTCCTACACAATCCTAAGCAAGAAGCACACCCTCTTCACAGAAAAACCTGTCCTTGTGTTCAGACAGCACCTACAAGAGATGAAAACAGCAGCTCCTACAGCACCAGCACTGCTCCAGTGGCTGAGTGTGGAATTAGAAAAGAGGAGTCACTTCCAGGTGCAGACAGATGTCTGATGTGAAGATACTGGCTGTCTCTATGACAGGCATTTTTGGTAAGGCTTTTCTCAACAGATGGCAAAACTTGGGTCCTACTGATGTAGCAGGACCTGAGAGCACTCAGCTCACAGCAGGACCAGCCCAACCACAGGGCTGAACACGGGGTGTCATTCCCACTGTTAAACAGGACTGGTGTGAAAAGGGTGTTCAGGCACTAAGCATTAGATTCAGGGGGAAAAAAGCCCAACAAACCCTCGCAGTATCTTGTGCTGTTTTCTTTTGTGTACTGTCTCAATGGCTGTGGTGTGCTCCCTGCAAACCCAGCCCCTGGTAATTGTCAGGGAACTTCATTGCGAGCGCAGGCTCGACTGGAAATTAATTGCTTCGGTGCAATCTGAACCACATCATAAATGTCATGTAGAAGTTGCAGGGAGTGAGGAGGCAGTGACAGCTCTATC
>JAOXXN010000446.1:1376125-1416222 GCA_026770055.1 Myrmophylax atrothorax
ATTTCTGGGCTTGGTCAGTTTGATATGTACCTCTGAGAGAAGGTGGGTAAAACACACTGCGACAGAAGTGCTCTTCATCAATAATTTAGTCGGCAGTGTAAAGCCAAGCCTTGCCAAAGATGCCAGGGGAGCAGCTCCCTCCCTGGTTTTAATGACACCAGCAGGGAGGGGTTGAGGGGCCAGCTCAAATCAACATTCACTGCACATCTGGGCATGTCGGCAGATGAAGATATCTAGGACTGAGCTGACAGGACAAAGGGTTGAAAAAAGAAGTGTAACCTAGAAAACCTTTACTTTGAATTCTTTGTATAAATTCAAGGGGGATGACAGTTCCTAAGGTCATCTTACATAATAAAACTACAGTGATCTACATAGAGAATTTTAACTCTTTCCAACACACAATCAAAGAATCCACAAGTCAAGTTTATATTATTCACTTTATGAATGTGAAATGCAGAATCCTTAATTTGCAGAAAAGAGCTGTTTTAATGAGCAGAATGTTAACATTTATATGCCTGACTTCATTGCAATAACCCTAATTACAGTCCCAGGAAAGCCCCTCTGTACTGGAGGGTCACTGAAGTTCCCACTCTGACCCCTGCCTTTGGGGCATGATGCCTTTGCCATCTCACAGTGTGCCAGCTCCAACTTGCCATGCAGGTTAACACTGGTTTACTTCATGAAATTATTGGTTTGCAGCAGTTTAGTTTAGTCTGAGCAGCTTCTGCTTGCCAAAACTCGGGGATTTTACTGCTTTTATGATAGTCTGCACACAAAAGGCAGTTTGCTCTGAGGAGAATATGACATTCAGGTGCGAGGAGCCAGCCCGGCCCAAAGCGTGTCCTCACTGTGGGAGGTTACAGGGCCTTGCAGTTACAACACGGTGGAGCCATCCCTGCTTGTGGCACCACCACGGGTCTGGCAGAGCTTTGAGGCACTGACCTCACATTCCAGGCTGTACATGGGACACCTGTGTTTTGGCTGAGGCGGGCAGGACTCCTGCAATCAAAGTGGGAAGCTGACATTTCAGGCTGTGGAGCAAATTCCTTTTTTCCAGGCAAGAGCAGACTCAAACACCCACCACTTCCACCTCCAACTTCTGCCATCAAATTTTGCCTCTGCAACAGTAATAATCCCCATCTCTGGCAAGTTAAGACTGAATTGTTTAACATCACAGGACCTAGAGCTATAGCTGAAGGCTCCTGGAAGGATAGAATTGTTTTTTCATTATCCAATAAAACTATGGAATTAATTTGCTGCTTCTTTGCCGCTCGGAGACCCCTTTGGATGAAACGTTAGGTGCTTTCCATGATCTTCAGAAGCCCTGAGTAAATCAGACCACACAGAGCTGTGCTTACAGCACAGGCTTCATCCTTGATAACTTCACTGAGCACCAGTGCAGGTTCAGTCCCAACAGGAGTCTTGTGGGAAGGTGACAAACAAAGGAGCCCAGGGAATACGGGAGGTGGCATCTCTCCTAATTGCAGCTGACATTTCACTTGCATTTCCTGTGCCATCTGAAGGTGCAGAGTGAGCAATCCAGTTCCTAATAATAATGTCCAAGTACTGATGGCACCAGGAAAGCCCCCTGGAAGTGCTGCAGGAGAGGTGGAACGTTTGCACTCCGGAGAAGTTAAACACCATGTGTAGGCAGATCATTGCTGACTGGAGGGAGGATTTCCAAGAGGGGGCTTGAACAAGAGTAGATCCTAATAATTACATTTGGTGTTTGTGAGTAGAAAAAAACAGTAATCCTTCCTATGTCCATCCTCAGAAAGGAAAATGCTTGTGCTTATTCCATCCTGCACGGTCTCTGCTGGAGGCCTGGCTTTTCCCTAGGGAAGGTGCAGTGATGGTGGGTTCACCAGGAACAGCATCACAAGATAAAAACCTTGTAGATAACTCAGATATTTCCCTCTCCACAGAGAATCAGAGCCTCTGGCCCACTGCAAGGTGCCAAACCAGACTCCATGTTGTCACAGGGTGCCCTGTACCAATGCCACCAAGGGGAATCCCTGCTTCCACACTCTGTCACTTGCTCCAGCACCAGCAGAGCACATGCATGATGCCACATGGTCAGTGGTTCTTCTCACTGTCACTGTTTGTGCTGATGGATGAAAAGATCACCATTCTCTGAGAAACAGATCAGGATTTTGGAGAGCTCTCTGAAAGCTTCCAAATTACACTGTTCACTACAAACATGAGCTGTATTAGGAAGGTCATTCAAAAGCCTGTTCCAGTGTTGTTCCTTTGCTTGGTACCTCACTTTTGGGAAGAAGCCTGGATTTTAAAACTAGAAAACTAGAAGCTGCACTTCTTTCCCTGCTGAATTGCAGAAAACTAGGAGCCCTAATTGCAATGAACTCTGATAATTATGGAATCCTGCAATACTGATGCACAGGCAGAGAGATTCCAGTGAGGGTGGTCAGTGCCCTGGGAAAGGGTAAGCACAAAGCCATAAGTGGCAGACTTTTGTTTCCAAGTGCCAGGCTGAGCAGAGCAATTTAACCAACACTGGAAACAGGAATAAAATTCCAAAAAAAGTAATGGAGTGGTGCCCACCCAGGAGCTCTTAGGTGTGTTTTTAAGGCCTTACCCTCCTCCCCGGTGCCCACCCCGCACATTTACCCCCCCCAGCCGGGGAGGCTGAGCCGTGTGAGCAGCTCCTCGAGGGCAGAGCCGCCGAGGTTCAGGACCCCTTAACTGCGCCAGTCAAGTGCATTAACTTGTTTAATGTGGAGCGGCCACTGCCAGGCTCCAGCTGGCGCCGCCTGGCACAGCTCCACACGTCTCAGCAGAGCTGCTGCCACTGACACGAGCTGGGGAGCTGGCCCAGATGCCCCATTTGTCACAGAGCTGGTGATGCTGAGGGCACATGCCTGTCCTGTGCAGATAATCACAACAGCCAGGCCTTCAGAGGTTACAGAGTGCTGACAGCTCACACCAGACACCCCTCTGCATCTCCACTCTCCTTCCCCTGCCCACTGCAGGATTCCTCCCAAAGCAACATCCCAGCAAAGGAATGCTGAACCGAACCCCAGAAGGACACACTTCCTCTGGGGGGAACAAAACAGCAGTTGGTTATGCTAGAATTCCTGCCTTTAGAAAATTTCTAACTTTAGAAGAGAAAGAAGCCCCGACCTTATTAAAAGAAGGGGTTTTGCTGGGATTGAGATAATTTTCTTCCTAGCAGCTGGTTCAGTTCAGTGGTTTGGATTTAGGATAAGAATAGCACTGAACCCTAACTCAAGGACTGTTTCCCGTGCTCTGCCAGTGAGGAGCTGCACAAGGAGCTGGGAGGGAGCTGACCCAGCCTGGCCAAGGGATATTCCAAACCACAGGACAGCATGGCCAGTGGGTGACATGGAAGGAACTCTGTGCAAAGCTGGACAGAGGCCACTGCTCTGGGACTGCCTGGGCATCACTCAGTGGGTGGTGAGCACTTGTCTTGTGCATCACTTGCCTTGTGTATTTTTTCCCCTCCTTTTCTGTTCTGTTAAATTATCTTTATCTCAGCTCACAAATTTTACTTTTTTCTGGTTCTCTCCCCCATCCCACTGAATGGAGGGAGTGAGGGAATGGCTGTGAGGGGTTTCACTGCCTGCAGAGTTAAACCACAACCAAGGGGCAAAGAACAGTAAATACCTAACAAAAGAGCCCAGCCCAGCCCAAGTGACACCCCAACCAGTTAAAGCACTGACATGACTGATATGGCATGAAAATCAGCAATTTTACAAAGAAATCACTAAGGAATAGCAGAAATACATAACAGTGATACTTCTAAAAAAAAAAAGAAAAACAGAAAGAAAAGAGAAAAAACTGTATCAGAGTCTGAATCCTCCCCCCCAGGCAAATGTCCATCATGCAGCCCAATAGGCTTAATCTGCCACAAAGCCAAATACTTCCCAGAGGAGGTGATCATTAGTTTGAACATTAATTTCCCTTCCCCTCTTCCCATGTATCCATAAAGTGGAATAACAAGAACTGTTCCTGGCCATAAGGTGTGTTTGATGGCAAGGAGTAAAAGAAAATGTGCAATTAAAAGATGGAAATGATAAACTGCACAACTTCTCAGCTGGCTTGACCAACGTGTGGCACCTGTGGGACACCTGGGGGTTTGTCCTCCCGTGCTGAGGTCACTGAACTGCAGAGGCCAAGGATGGGAGCTCTGAGGGGCAGAGGGATTATTAATGCTCCATCCTCTGCTTGCTCCTTAGGTTTGCAAAGCATGTTTCTTGAATGAGTTTGAAGCCCAACATATAAAAAGCTGACTATTTATATATTTGATTCTTTAAAAGCAATTAGGAATACAAAGCAGATGGTACAGCATTGTAGATTTCCCTTTTCATATTGCTTAAACACTAGAGATCAATAAGTCTAATATAAACAGATGATTTCCATAGCAGGGTTTATAATTAGCTGGCACTGAATGTGTCCAAACTCTAAAATAATTAGCAGAAGCATGTGGCACACCATTAAAACCTTGTGGCTTGTCTGCATTTACATTTATAATTATTAAAGTTAATTATGATGCTTGTGGTGTGGTTCCAAGCTCCTTTACAACTTAGATTAAATATTTTTTCAGCCCTACTTTTTCTTTCAGCCCACCAAATGCCAGCACTTTCAACAAAACCTACTTCATCAAAAAGAAAAAAATGGAGGTTATTTTTATAGGAATGACCTGAATATTTTCCTAACTAACAGTTTTATTTTTCTAAAGGGACATGACACAGGAATTGAGTAACTCAGCATTTTGGGGGAAAAAAATCCTGATTCGACATAGTAATTTTAAGGTTGGCTAAGAAAGCCTTTGTACTTCAGCCTGAGGTACTGTTTTAAATAAAATTCAAACACAGATAAACCATTTAGTTAATCAGAATATCTCAGTGACATCCAAGACCTTACACTAAAGTAAATCTTATTCTTGTGTGACAAATCCCAGTGAAAAAGGCAGCAGGGTGGGGTATGAACACCAAGCATTGGGCAAGGACTTTTGAAGGTCTGGTTGGGGTTTACTCTTCTCTTCCCACAACCTGAGCTCCAGCAAGCTCAGTCAATCTACCTGGTCACTTAGGAAAGTCATTTTCATAAACATTCATCATTAAGACATCCTGTGACACATCCAGAGCCCCAAAGAGGTTGCACTGTTTGCATAATGTCTATTTTCAATTATTCATTCCCGGAATTGTCTTCTCTTTAGCACAAACACACCCCGTTCAGTGTTCATGAGCGTGGCAACAGGCTGGATGTGCCCTAGGGAGGAGTGACCCTCTGGAGCACCATCCTCCTGGAGTCCAGACTCCAGGATCCAGGAACACCACTGGGCTGGGCAGGCGAGGAAAATATATTTAATTTACCAATCTGCCTTCTGGGGGAAATCATCTCACACAAGAGTATGGGAGGGAGGTCGACCAGAGACTCTTCTGTCACCCATCAACATCCCCCTGAGAAATCCCCCATTTCAGCCTTTGTGCTTCTGTTCTGCCAAGCACTTGGCACAGCCCAGCTGGGTGGTCACACCACAGCTTCCCTCGAGGGGTGAAATATCCATTCTCAGTGTGGTTCAGCTCTCCAGCTGCCTGGTGAGAACTCTGAATTTCTCCAGCAGCTCTTCCCTGCAGGCTGTGTGGTGCCATCACACCTTCTCTGCTCTGCAGGTTCAGCCCCCACAGGTGCAGTCACAGAAAGGTTTGTGCAGCAGCAAATGCCACAAGCACCAAACACCAGCAGTGGGAATCATTTGCACACACCATTCCCAGAGGGAGCAAACCCTAACCCTTTGCATACGAGTGGTTTCCATCAGCTGCTGGAGCTCACTGGACACAGCAGATACCTGAGAGCAGAGTGGGACTCTTGATAGTGTAAGTTTTAATTCTGGCTTGGGTTTCTTTCAATTAAAAGAATAAAATTTTGCACAGACACTGTGCAAAAGAGAATTAAGATTGGCTTGTACAGAAACAGAGCCTTCCACTCCCAGTGGTAAGGATTCCATAGGTGCAAGTCCTGCCGTTCCTGAAATCACCAGGAATACCTAATTCCTACCCCAGAGAAGCCTCCCCTGTTAATGCATTTCTATTCTTTATATAACATGTCCATCATGAACTTCTTGGCCCTCGTCCTTGTTTCCTCTGGCTCAGGCCAGACCTGGAGATGTCTGGAATGTGACAAGGCAGTATTAGCCTGCCAACTATATTCTGTTAGCAAATTTATTTTCTTCTCCTAGACTGATGATAAAAATGTCATGGTGTGATGCTTTAGCAGGCCCAAGAGCTGCCCACCTACAGCTGCAGGGCTTGGAGAGAGCTCGGAGCCAAGAACGCCATAAGGAGAGCAGACAGCGACTCCACCAACTTTGCTCCTTCTGCATTGGTTATCCTCCTGCTAAATGATGCAATGTGACCCCCTCAGGGATTCCAAGTCTGATCATGTTTTTCTCACTATTTTTTCTTCCCTACTTCCTCCTTCTCCTTGACTAAAGCAGCCCAAACTGCTGAATTTTTCATGAAAGAGATAATATCATTGTACATAAGATAATGGCATTCAAATACATCCATCTGCTTGTTAGCTCTGACTACATCGATTGTGTTTCTTCTGAAAGAATATTTACCAAAAGAGGGGGGAAAAAAAGGTTTTCTTTTGTGGCATAAAATATGCACATTTTCATAACTGAAATACAAAATCCCTTTTACATACTTTAGATAAGAGAACAAAATGAACTGAGAAATTAAGAAAAGCACCCTTGAGGTCTTGCCAGGACAAAAGTATTTCCTCCTTCCAGTATTTCATTAAAAATCTAGACAGGTTTTACACTAAAACACTGTTGACTTTTTCCTTTCAGTAAACAATATTTTGTTTCAGAAATACTGCAAGCCAGTGATTGGGATTTTTACTGCCCTGAAAGTTTTCAGACGTGGTCCGGAGGGTTGCACCTACAGCATCCAGTCTCTCTCACTTTCCCATAAAAACTGCCCAACCTAAAGTAATTCAGTTTATCATTTCATTCCTTTTTTGGCTGTTCCAACAAAACAAGGTAAGACCGTAAAATATGTGATACCAAATTACTGAAAATGTGATGAAAAATGACTCTCAGAAGTAGGGCAAGTGAATACATTTGCTGGATTTCAGATGCTCGAGATAAAAAGCGGGGCAAGATAAAAACTGCCTATCAATTCTACAGACACTGAACTGCTTCACTTCATCTCCTACAGGTTGTGTACAACCACCCTGGGTTGGAAGGTTCATTCCAGCAAACAATACATTCTAATTGGCTTGTTACCCACACCTCCTAAATCTGGGTTGTGCTTCATGCTCTTCCTTTGCCCTGTTCGGTGCAGCAGCTATTTGGGAGCACCTTCCATCTTGTGTTGGGACTGGAGCAACTCCTGCTCCAAGCTCAGCCCCTGAACCTAACTGGGCTCCTCCGAGTGCCCTGAGCACGTTTTGGTGCTCGGGGCCGGAATGGCAAACGCAGCAATTAAATGGAAATGACAGCAGTTGATCTGATTATTTCCTTCCCTCCAATCTCCTTGTTATTAGGAGCTTGCATATTAAGGAGGCAGGAGGGCACCTCCCCCCTGCACATTTGTCCCTTTGTTTGCTGGGGAGGAGGCCCATGCTCGGTGTGACTCTGGCAGGGGTCTCTGAAAGGGGGAAATGAGAAGCAATCCTGATCCGCAGGGAATTCCATGTTCCAAAGCCTGTGTGCTTTGCTCTGGGATCCCAGGAGCTGGGACAGCAGCTCTCCATCCCCTCTGAACCTCCTCAGAGAGCTGTGGGAAGGAAAATGCCCCATCCTGGAGCCAGCCCTGATCCCTGCAGTGCTTCCAGAAGGGAAGCTGAGCCTGTGCCTTCTCTTTCTGGCCGCTGTGGAGCTTCTTCAGCACTGCACGAGGGTTTCTTCCCTTTCAGCCCAGTGCCCTCTCTGCTGATTTCCACTCCATTAGCAGAGCTCCACCTGCCTGAACCCTGGGGTGGGTGGAATGTCACAGGCTGGGCAGAGAGAAGCAGCACCAGCACACGGTGCCACCTCTGACATTGCTCTCCGTGATGGTTTCCTGAAGTGAAGTTCACCCAACGATGCCTTCATGTTCCTCAGCAATGATTTGGTTTCTTTCAGGACTGAATTCAGTACAACCACACATAAAGAGACTGTGATTTAATCACAGATGTTCAACAAGGGCAAAATTATTCACAAGTTTTGAGTTGTGAATTATTTTTCAGCTCCATTGACCAACATTTCTCACTCTACACTGTAGTATTCCACATTAATGGCTGATGCTGAGATTCCCAAATGATGGCATCTGTGTGGCAACCAGGGAGCAATTTTTTCTGGACAAATGCCTCTCTTTTTATCTGAATCCTGATCTGCTGCCTGTCATAAGTTTACTGAGCAACATCTACTGTGGGAGCTTCGTGTCCTCAATACAGAGGACATGTCCAGTCCAGTAAAATAATGCTATTATAATAATAATTGCCTCAATACTGTTTGTGCAATCTCTTTGCAAAATCTTGTTATTTGTGATTCTTATCCTACAACTTGATATGCATAATAGCTTGAAGGTGCTGGGGATGGAATTGTTCCAGCTCTTTGATGTGCCAGCAATGACTTGTCCGTGTTTCACAGCCACACACTAATGTGGAAATTACTGCAGCAAAATAAACACCAAGTCTAGTATTCAGTGGGATACCACGCAGGTGTCCACTTCTGATGCAATCTCACATGCAAACCAGGTATTTTTAATTCCACATATGATTTCTTAGACATCTGATGGTCTCTTAGAGAGCAAGTTACCTCCCTCAGCCCCAGCAGTGGGCTGGTTTGGGGGCTGTCTGTGCCTTGCAGATGCTCTCCCAGCCCTGGACTGCAGCATAACCTTGCTTTCCTCCTGCCTGACCATAAATCTGCAGCCTTTGGCTGCCACAGCAGATTTGTTGGTCGTGAACTGAGGGTCTTTGCCGGTGTGTGCAACGAAAGCACAACCACCTGCGCTGAGGAGCTCACACATAACCTTCCCCCTCAGTGCTGGGGAGCCCTTCAATCTGCTCAGGTTAAAGAGCTTGCCAGATGTTCAAAATTTAATAAATATTCCTGGCATCATGTCTCTAGTGGCATCATCAATCATTACTGCAAAGAACAGTCCAAAGAGCAGCCTGTGCCAAAATATCCCTTTGCTTGACTCCTTTTGCTGTTACAAATGGCTCCAGCAGAGTGCCAGCCCCAGCCTCTCTCCAGCACACCAGTGTGCACATGAAGGATAACTTCACAAACTCCTCTGGACATCCAGGAGTTGGGAAATATTGCCAACAATTCTCCCAGGGCTGGAAGGCTCATGGCATCAGCAGCATTGGAAAGGTCAATGGGGACTTGTTACACAGGCCTGTGGTTGCTCTGGGTGTGTCTTACTGAAAAGCTGGGGACAAAACAGCTTATTTACAGCCTAACCCCCTTCCTGGATAACAGGCAGCTCTTTAATATCTAGAACACTTTGATCATACTCAGTCAGTATTTGTCCTTTTCCTGAAATTAAAATTGCTACAGAAACATCTTTATTTATTTACCACAGTGCTGGAAGATAAAGGTGGTTTGACACTCATAGCCTAAGGGCATGCAATTTAGGCATGTGAAGATGATGATTTGCATCTATTCCCAGAAGAATTAGGGTTCCCAAATTCTTACACACCCTCTTGAAAATTCCCATTTTGAACATTATTTCTTTATGTTCCTCCCTAAATTGATTTTAAGTCAATTTTAGTCTGCTATAAAAGGGCTGAATACAACCATAAGGAGGTTGGAACAGCTGAGTGAGGCCTTGCTGAGGCACATTTTGAGGTTTTTTCAGAGAGTTTAGGATATTTGTTTCTTCAGAGAACAGAGTGACTATTAACACAGCCTTACAGTATTTGACATCTTAATTCCCTCCACTTTTTTCTCCTCAATTTGATAATCTCCCTCCTATTGAGATCATTATATGGACTATTTTTAGCCTCTTAAGGACTCTTGTCCCACTTTCAATGCAAGTCTATAACTGAAACAGTCAACAAGAATTATGTCTAACAAATACAAAAGGAGAAAGGCAATTGCCTTCCATGCTCCAGGACAAAGGACACCCAGCACAAGTCTGGGTTTAGTGGAAGCAGAGGTGAAATGAGCACTTCAAACAGTTGAGAATCATCAGATACCTCTCTTCACATGTTGTCTCTTCTCAGCTTCAATCAGTACTTGTTTAAATAGGAGTAAAAGCCCCAAATTACTTATGTGCTTGGCTGCTTTGGCCCAAGTTGCTCTGCATCAGGAAGCACCCACTCAAGTTAAAAAACCAACATTGCAGGTCCCCTTTCAGCTCCTGTTCAAGAACATGAGAGCTGCCCCTCATCTACAGGTAAGTTTTCCCAAAGAGGTACAGGGAGTTCCTCAACCTGCTGCCAAAGTAAATTATCAAAAGTCTTAAAAAATCTTAATTGGGAAGTCCTGGGCCATTGGGGCCTTTTTGAAGGCCTCAGGCTGGGCATTGACCACATGTCCAGGGCTGAGGAAGGAGTCCCACCAGTAAAACCAGCAGCTCTAGGCCTGCACAAACAGCTTCAGTGTGGATTGGAGGTGCTCAAAAACTGGCTGTAGAGCTCAACCCTTATCAACACCAAGAAAATATTCAGCTATATCAGTTGTTTAGTGCACCCAACGTACATAAAGGCAAACTGCGTGACAAGGAGAGAGATCAGGGCTTTTTTGTAACAGGTCCTTGACTGTGGATGATTTTTCCCTTCTGATTTATGTCATAAAAGGATGTTAGCCTATTTTCATTTGTCCAGGCAACCATTCACTCCATACAAAGAGTTCATATTTGGCCATTACTGACTGTATGACCATTGGTCTGCACAGCCCCACTGGCCATCCAGTGTGACCCCTTCTGCTTAAATCAGTGGTTTTGCCCAAAAAATTCTGGTATCAAACCTTGTCATTTTGGGCTTACTTAGAGGATTGCTTTTCAGAAGAGTGTTCAGAGCTGACTGAAGGACTGGAAGGGGTGGATAACTCTCCACATGCCACAATCTATTCCAGCAGTATTTTCAGCATTAATCTGAAGATGAGCCTGGCCCACACAGTGCAGCAGGTTCCCAGAGAGCAGGGTTTAGCCAGCTGGAACTGGAGCTGAGATTTCAGGCCATATTTGCCCAGTGGAATCTCAGGTGGTAGCACAACACCCTGCTGGGTTTCCGCACCTTACTCTGAGCTTCCAAAGCTCACAAGTCCAGAGAATGTGTCAACTCAGAAATACAGACCCTTTAAACTGAGACTTCTAGTGGATATTCTTTGTAATGAAACTTTTTAACTCAATTTCCTATTATTCTATTTCTCCAAACATTGTTGCTGAGCATGGAGTTTCCTTCATGCTTAGACCAAACGCAGATCTCTCAGGAAGATAAAAATGTTTCCCCTTTTAGTGTTTAATTAAAAATTAGACATACTTGAAGCAAACATAAGGGACAGCTTTGGGATCCTCTGGCACACCGAGGCAGGGAGCTGATCAGCAGTGTAAGTGGGACAGAGCCGTTGCTCAAGACACAGGACTCGTTCGAACACGGCACTGGAGGACGTCACGCACGAGGCAACCTCCCCTTTGTGTGGGAATGGAGCAGAGCCAAGTGACAACTCCTGCCTGTCCAATACTGGAAACTCACAGCCATGTTACAGAAGGGACCTGGTTTCAAGGTGTTACAAGGCAGGGGACTGCAAACACAGCCTCTTGAAAAATCAGGTGTGAATTCATTGCCATAGTTCTACCCTGAAATGTTCTCTTTGCTCTCCATAACCACCTTCAGAGCACAGAAACATTTACCCTAAAACTTACTCCATGGGACAAACTGCTGCAGTAAAAGCAGATTTCTTGCCTGGTGGGCAAAACTGACTGTTACACTTGCCATGTGGCTGTCAGAGAGGGAAGAATTTGGAGAGGAGGAGAAGGGAGAGAAATCAGGAGGGCCATGGGAGAATATTAGCAAGGCTTCCTTTAAAAGCCAAGTTCCTGAGAGCTAAACACTGCTTTAAGGAAGGCAGGTCCCTGGCCTCAGAAAAGAACTTTGGTGAACCAGAGTGTATAAAATGATGGGGGTTATTATGCCTGCAGCCTCCTTGCTGTGCATTCTTCCACAGAAGTGCTCACACCTGCTGTGCGTGGCCAAATAACATGAATTAAAAATGCTGCAGAGCGACCAGGTTTGGTTTGCGATGGAAACATTCTGAGCCTGCATTTCCTGGAACTGCCAACGCCTCTCTGGCTCCCTGGTGCCAACCCTGCTTCTCAACAGGCTGCTGGTGAGGTAACACAACCAGAAAACACAGTTTAACAGCCAGATGCACCTGAAGCCTCCCTGGAGTCACTACAGCCATCATCCTCCAGAGGCTGACAAAACCCGGGCCCCCTGGCTGCTGGAGCAAATGCCCCAGCCCATCACTCCTCCTCCCTGTCCCCGAGACCATCATTCCTCCTCCCTGTCCCCCAGACCATCACTCCTCCTCCCTGTCCCCCAGACCATCACTCCTTCTTCCTGTCCCCCAGACCATCATTCCTGCTCACTGTCCCCCAATCCACAGCCCATGGCCCACCTGCCCCCCACACAAAGCCCATGCTCCAGGCCCAGGACAGCCATGAACTCCCAAGCAGTTCTGCAGGAGCCATTATCCTTAGGGATAATAAACTGCCGGAAGACAACAAACACAGGAGGAACTGATGCCAGAGCGGGACAGAGCTGGTTTATGGGTGGCTGTATGTCAGTTTTAGGACAGGGCTACTGGCAGCTCCTGCCCTAAATCATGTTGGGAGACACGTGGAGGGAACAAGTGGAAGGGGCAGTAAATGCCGACTGTGGCAGGGGAGGGTTTGGGGCCAGCAGTGAGGGAACATCTGGGCAGATGTCTCAGACACGCTGATCTGCTGCTGCTCCCTCTGCAGTGACCAGTGGGTTGGAACCAACCGGCCCAAATTTAAAATATTAGGGATCGAATCCTTATGGATCAATTCACAGAGAGGCCAAGTCACACCGAATAACAAGTAAATACAATTGCAAACTGCTCACAGTCATTCTGTCAAGTAAATTAATTGCTCAGTTCTACTTTATTAGGGGACCTTTATGGTTGTGGGCAAGCCTGCCTTGCTAAAATCCTTTGATCACTCCTAATACTGGAAGTCCTCTTTTGTGAGGCGAACTTAATACTGTTGTATTCATGCAGCTTAATCTGAGTAGGTGCTAAGTGCTTTGCCAGCAGAGTCCTTGCAGAGCAGGGAGGAGAGATCATTCTATTTATTCACTTCTATTCCATTCAATAGGCTGGACTTCTTTGTTTACATGATAAATTTCTTAGCTGTCATTTTTTCTCTCTCAGTTTTATGTATTATCCCATGTTCTGTCACCGTGTTTTTCTGTTTCTCTTTATCAAAAATCGCAGTCATTTCAAAAAAGCTGATCTTAAATCTTTCCTGCTTCGAAATTAGCTGTTGCCTAAGAAATCACACATGCAGGTCAAAGTTTAAAGGCTGATCCTACACCCAGAGAATTCAATAGCCAAAGTCTGTTTGAGACCAAAGAGAAAGAAACGCAGATCCAAGACTGTAACTTGCCTTTTCAAATTTAGCCACTGCGACAGAAATGTAAACAAACTAGTCTATATATTAAAAAAAAATTAGGGGGAAAAAAAAAGTAAGCCTTGATCTTGCCACAGGACACCATCCAATCCCAGCAGGCACGGAGAGGCAAAGTCTTCCAGAGGAATCCAGGATGTAGTGAAGTCTATTCAAACAAAGCCAAGATTTCACCAAGTGACCTCTCCCTTATTGATTTCAATCTCTATCACTTCAAAATGAATTGGAAAGATACTTCAGGAAAAACAACAGAAAGAGCAAAACGTTTCCTTGAGGAAAATTCTAGGGTCAGTCCTGCAGCTTTGCTTTAATTGTGCTCCTCTTGAGATAAGAATCTCTTCGGGGTGTAAATTGCCTCGCACTGCCTGCATGTGTAATGTCCAGGGCAGCGCAGGGAGGGGCTGCCAGGCTCAATGGAGACAGAAAACATGTGGAAGTTAATTTTTATCCACATCACAAACTTTCTCCGTGCCTTCCATGAATTAAGATTTACGAGCGGAAAGCGAAGTGACGATTAAAAGAATCAGTGTGAATATTTTATTCAGAACTAAGATAACTTGTATATCCCAAAGAGGGAAGTTTCACCTTAGTCCAGATAAGATCTGAAATATTCTTTGTTATGCTCAGAAATGCGATCAAATAAGCCACAACTGCCTCATGTGGGTGGTGAAGAGGGGCAGTGTCTAACTAAGGGGACTGCTGAGGTCACACAAACGAGGGGAGCACTTTAAGTGCTTCTTTCTCAAGAGTCACAGTGACATTCCTGGCTTTTTTTAATTTTATCTTACCGGATTTGCTCTTTTCCCTGCCTTCTACCAGCCCTAATCAATGCTGCAGGTCAGGTTGAAAGAATGGACAGCCCTAGAGCCACATACATTTAAACCACTTTGATGCAAATATTGATCCAGAGGCATAGACATGTGGAGGAGCTGCTTTTTTTAATGGACAAGCTTCCCCCTCCCTCCCTTCCAGGTTTGCACTTCATGAGATAAAACAGAAGTGTCTGTCCAAGAGCAGGAATGAATACATGAATTAACAGATCCAAAGATAGACCAGGCTCAAGGATAAATCCAGAAAGCAAGATGCCATCTGCTCCAAGTGCAAGTGCATTTCATGGCCCAGCTTTCTCCAGCATTCCCGTGTCCTCATTCCCACCTTGCAGGCAGGATGTCCCGGCAGCACTACGGGCAGTGGTGGGCAGAGGCAGTGCCTGGTGGCAGCAGCATCTCCTTCCCATGTACACAAGCCTATCAAAGCAGAGTAGTAGAAAGCCACTGTCCACGGTGTATATTTAGAAACAGGGAGCGAGTCCAAGCTGCAATCCAAAGATGAGATCAAGGGAAGGAAAGAATTCTGAGGACCACTTTGAAATTCAACACTAAAAAGATCTGACATTCTTCTATCTGTAGGCATTTTTAGGCTGGACTGAAAATAAAAAGAAAACCTGTTTGTACAGAGAAAGCTTTGCCTGGCCCTGTGCCAAGACAGGAAGTCTATCAAAGCTGGGCAGTGTTTGAAAGCAACAGAATACTAGAACCAAAAAAAGAAAAGGGGGGTGAGAGAAACCTGAATGAAAAGACTCACTTCTACCTTGACTTTCTTGCTCTTTCTCAGAGGGCTGGGCACAGTTGTTGATGGCTGCACCCCTCCCTGTTTGTTCACCTCAAGTGTTCCCTGCCCATGCCCTGCACTTCCAGGTGGCTGCTGCAGAGCAGGATGTGGACAGGAGCCTCTGGATGTCAACGTTGGCATGGACCAACCCACTGCTAAGCAGGACTACCTGATCCCCATGGGACAAACAGGCTGGGTGTGGAACAGCGTGTATGCAGTGGTGTCCCCGGGGGTTTATCAGCGATGTCAAGGCCCAAAGTTCCCTCCCATGGGTCAGAGGTGGCTTTGCTGTGTGTGGGGAGCCTTCACCAGACACATCCACAGCACACACAATTCCAGGAGCACAGGGAATGCTGCCTTCCCGCCTTTGACCTTGGGAGAACATTCATTCTGAACGGACATCACCTGCTTTTTTTAACTTCCTTAACATTTCCTCCCCTTTTTTAATTTCCCCCCCGAATTCCTGCCCATAACACACTCAGCTACAAATGGTGCTGTCATCTCGAGCCACAAGTTAGAAAAGTTATTACTTTTAATATGCCACTACCTTAGGCCCGTGCTGTTATGTAAAAGAAAAATAACCTTGTGTGACAGTTTAACATTGATCGATGTGCCTGCCAAATGCAAAGAGATAAATAAGCAGGTGATGAATAAACAGCACTTCAAGTAAAGACATTACGCCGCATGCATAAAACGGCGCCAGGCCCCCAGGAGCTGTGGGTGGCCGAAGGTTGGCCATTTCATGCCCACTCACTAAAGCAGACTTAATCGCTTCCAATATTTTCTGTTAAAAAGCTCGCTTAATGAGCCAATTTCACAAGCCCAGAGAAACTGATTATTATCTCCGAGTTCCAACTGAGTTGGTTGTTTTCCAAGAGCCGGTTTTGCCTTGACGGGATAAAAACCTTTCAGAAAAAAAAAAAAAAAAGAGTAAGAAAAAAAATGAGGAGAGAAAGAAAGGAGGAGAGGGATGGAGAGGGATGGGGCGGGCGCGGGTGGCACTAGATGGCAGCGTTGCTCCGCGGCCGGGATGCGGCGGGTTCGGCCGCTCTGCCATCCCCTGCCCGGGCATCAGGGACCCGCCGGGATAGCAGCTCCGGCTGTCCTTGTCCCAAAGTCGGGAAGTGCCTTGGGCTTCACGGAATTACAGGGTCGGTTGGGTTGGGAAAGAAGTCTGAGATCACCGAGTCCAACCAACGACCCACCGCCGTGTCACCACCGAGTGCCACTTCCAGGCTTCCCCCCAGGGATGGAGATTCCAGGACTCCCTAGGCAGCCCATGCCAATGCCTTCCCGCTCCTCTGCCCCACAGCCAGGCCAGCTCCCCCAGCCAGGCTTTGGAGAGAAGAGCATCCTCCTTGGTCCCCCTTGAAATGCTGCTTTGGGACGGCAGAGACTTTGCTACATTGTGAGTTTTAATGAAAGTCCTGCAGGGCTGTGTCTTGAATCCCAATCCTCTCCCAAACCCCTCATTTCCAAGGGCTTTGGGGAAGAAAACAAGCCCAGAGTGGGTGCAGCAGTGAAGGGACTCTGCACCAGGGCACCCACGTCCTTGGCAGGGTGGTGGCGATGTGCCACCTCCAGCTGCAGAGCAACACTGTGAAACACACACACACAAACCAAAAACCCTCAGCCCAAAGCAAAACCACACACAAAAAGCCTCCCCAACCCGGGATTACTGTCACCAGCAGCAGTTAGTCAATCACCACGGAGGAAAGAAACCCCAGCAACTAGACCTCAGCATATAATTAACTCATCTATCAAAAAAAAAAAAAATGCACTGTTGTTGGGTTCTAAATCAGAAGCCAAGCTAATTATTTTTTATGAATATTCATAGGAAACTTGTACAATTTCCAAACTAGGCCTTCAATTACTAATCAGTTAACTAAATAACTGGTACGATTACTGCTCAGGAAAACCTGGTTTTTAAATGACACAGACAAGGGCACAGAAGTGATTTTAAAACGAGAAGACTGTTGGAATGGTTGCAATCCACCATTTACATCATGGGTGAAGAACACACTGAACTCCCACAATCTACATCAGGTATGAAGAGCATTTGAAAGGACAGTGCTCCCAAGGCAGAGATCTTGCAGCCCAGACACACAATGTGCCAGGTGGGCAGAAACAAAGGCTGCGGGGCTGGAACAGCCTTTGGACCATGGGAATGGCTCTTCCCATGCCCACCACCCCTCTCATGATATGCTACTCAATTAAGAGCTGTATTTCTTAGACACAATCCACAGGATTACAGAAGAGTCTGAGTTGGAAGGGACCCACATGGATCCCCAAGCCCAGCTCTTCAGTGAACTCCTCTTGTCCAGCCTCCTGAGGTATCTCAGGACTAGGACACCACGGAGAGACTCCGTATTTACATTGCACATGAGCTCACTTAACACACTGTGATCAAGAAGATGACAAACATTTAGGAAATCAGGGTGCAGTTAAACACCAGTCAGTGTGTTTTCTGGAAATCCTTGAGCTGTTGCTCTCGGGAGCTCGAGGTGAAGGCAGGGGGTGCTCAGGCAGCCTCTGCTGCTCTGACACAGCACAGCCCAACCACAGCAAGCTCCAAACGCAGCACCAGCTCACGCACGAGACTCACTGTGCTCCCTCACTGAGAGGTGACAGGCAGAGAAATCCCAGGCAGTGCAAATGCTTGAAGGCATTAATCAAAAGATTAAAGTGATGCAAGCCCATGCTGCGTGTTTCCCAAGAGCACAGAACTGGGTGCTCTCACCAGGGAACACCGTGTTCCTCACCTCCCTCCAGGTACACTGACCTACCAACTCCTGTGCCTTCCATCAGCTCCAGGAAGACATCCCCTTCATTGCCTAAAATTCCCGACTTACCCAGAGGCAGCTGTGAGACTGGAGATGTTAAGGCTGCATCAGAAACCCAGTTTTGCTGTGGACTGTTCTAACCCTTTCCTTACTCAAGAACAACGTGAAAGGTCCATGCCCAACTCCTCATTCTCCTCATGGCTGCACAGAGACGAAGTAAGTCAAGGTATTTCTGTCAATACAATACATGACAGACTTACTTTATTTGGGCTGAAGTCCTTGGAAGATACTTAGAGATCAAATATCTACTGCCAAATATTGGTAGTGCAGTGACTAAACACCTTGGAGGCTCTGGGCCTTGGCAGGATGGAATATTCTGCTAAACATAATAGTATATTAAGAGAGTATTTGTGTGGTCTGTGATAATCCCATGAATTTAAGGAGTCTGCCCTGTATTTGGCCAAGTTAAATCAGATTGTGGCTGGTTTCTGACCCAACCAAGAGACAGATTTGATGAAATAAGACTGGTAAAACTCACTTTAGGACAAAGGTTGATTTGATAATCATAATTGCATTTCTACTGTATCTATTTTCTTAAGTGTTAGTAGATTTATTAGACTTTTCCTGTATAACCTATGGCTGATTTGCAGCTTCCTTGGTAATTTCTTAGTAGGCAGCAGCAATTTCTTATATCTTCAGTAATGTCTTGAATGTACATTTTTTATATTAATGATCTCACCGGGAGAAAAAGTGTACGGTGAATGCATGATGGCCATATGGAAAAGACAATGAAGTTTAGTAATTAAAACTGAAAAGGGAAAGAACTATGCAGTAATTAGAACACCGATTAATCAGCTGATAATTTTATCTTGATTAATGCTGCTGATTTTCCTCTTCTTATTGACCTAGGAAAGGTAGGTTTAGACCAATTAAATATAAATTATTCCCTTTTTCACATTCCAGGCAGCTTCCAGTGTTCTAAGTCATACTACATTTAAGATGTAGCACTGAATTGCTCTTACTAAATTGGGCAGCTCAACAAAAGGTAAAATAAGGTTTATGTTCCAAACATGCTGATGCTTTTATGTAAGGCAGGATCGGACAGAATTGGTTATTCCACTGTTATCTGGGGGATATTAAAATTAGATTAAATTGCAGTGGAAAAAATAGAAGACTTTGCCTGTTTTAAACCCCTAACAGCTGGAAAACTGAGAGGATCCATTCCTTTTATTGGGTCCAAGATATGGATGCATAATGCAGTCCTGGAGCTTAAGGAAAAGGTTCTGTAATAACGCTCTGATTTCCCTTCCTGTGCAGAACTTCATTATTTGGGGGGAAAGTGTTGCTGGTACCAACCTCACCCCCCTGTCTGCTCACAGCCCACAAACAACAACGCCTCCTCCTGCTTTCCCAGGCACAGCTCAGGGATTAAAGCTACTCAGTTGAAATCCTGGGACAGAGGAAGGGTTTTTTCTGCACTGAGATGTGAACCAGGGGGTTTTCTGGGAGGAGACACCAACATTCTGCAACCACAGAATCCATCAGGATGTTAAAGATCCTCAGAGATAAAGGAGAGGCTCACAAGCAAGATGCAGGTATCTCAGTTCTGGAAATTCAGGGGGTTTCTTTGCTTTCCCTGCCCTTTTCACGAAGCAAACCTTTCCCACTATTTGTGCAACATGAACCTAATTCTTCAGGTCACTTTTCCAGTGTTTGTGACCACTCATAAAAATCACGTGGCTCTATTTTCTCTCTTGGATGGAATTACTCCACAGGGCATAATGAATTAATAAAAAAAAATGACCAGACAGTAGAAAATGTTTTGTTTGAACATAAATAACTTGTTAACAAGCACATACAGGTGTGCATAAGAGAGATATGTCTTCCTGGAGCAGAAGTAGCCAAACAAAGAATAGGAAGAAACCAAACAGCACTGCAGAGTTTTCATATTATTAGATCTCCCTTGTTCATTAATGTTTCTTACCCTAATGAGGAAATGGCACTTCTGTGTCCTCTGGCAAGGGAACAAAATAAAGTTGGAATCAAATCAGGTGAGTGAAATGGATGGGTCAACCCTGGGACAGAAAATACTTCATCATTGTGTCACCACTGCAACCCCAAATGTGGCTGATTGAGCAAAAAAAAAGTGTAACTGCCTTTATTTTAGCAATGACCCAAACCCCACTACTTTACAACTTTTTAGGTGTGTTACTAAGGCTAAGCATGAACCAAGCACCAAGAGAAATCTTGTTCTGTAACTCCAGGTATTTGCCCTTTCAATTTCCCTTTTCAGAGATCCCAGGATTTCACAGTCACAAAACTGAGAAATTAGGTAGGATGGACACAAGCCTGGGATGAATTTCCATGGCTAAACAAAGAGAAGTAAACATCCCATTAATTCCATCTCCCAGATGTCACACTCTCTCCTGGCTGTGCTTGGGCTGTTTTGCTCTGGGTCAAAGTTTAGGGGAAAGGAGTGTGCAAATCCAAACATAGTCTGGGCTTAGGAGGAGACAAAGGTTCATGTTTACAAATCACGGTGACTAAAGCACAGCTTTAGCCACACATTTTACAGGTGTGGTGTCCCTAAAAAGTACTAATCATCTGCCAGTTCTTGGGAATCTGAAAATTCAGCATGTTTCAGATCAGGTCACTCCATCCCAGTCTGGATTTCCCAGCTGGAGTTTGGGCACCAGGTCTGAGATGGAGCTGGACTGTGTTTAACAAGCTGGAAGCTCCTCGAGCTGGGAACGTTCTCTGCTCAACCACAGAAGTTGCAAAACAAAAGGAAGCCAAGAGTCTGAGAAACAGTAACATAAATAATTTTCAGCTACAGCCATGCAGCTGCTGTTGAATTACAATTTTCTTGAAATAAAACTAGTAGAGCGAGAGATGCAAAATACAAATTCGGCTTAAAGGAAGGCAAATAAACGGCACATCCTGCTCCTTATAATCCCATTTGTGCATTAACCACACAACAGAGCAGGAGAAACAATAAGGGAGACCCTTCACATATTTTACTCACTGGAAAGCTTTTGTGTGTGACTGAGAGGGGAATCTAAGTACATATAATTAAGTATAACTAGTATACTAGTTTTTAAGAACAACTGTGTATTAGTAGTATCACAAATTGCTAAAAGCCCACGAGGAAAATGGAAAAAAAATCAGTGACTAGACAGACTCTGTCTGATAGTTTGAAAAAATGCACTGTGCACCGTGTTCCTTTTAGAGCACTTTTCCCAAATATTTCCAACAAAAGGACTAAAGGTTGTAGAATTTCAATAGAAACTGAGAATTGTAAGATTGATTATCAGTGCTGGTTTATAAACCAGCACAGTATCACCAACTTCATTGGACAGAGGCACATTCCAGGATCACAAATGAAAGGAAAACCAAGGCATTCCTGTTTCAAATAGCCTTAGATGTCTCAAAACTGCATCATACAGACATTGGCAAGGGGATAAAAAAATACAACAAACTTCAGAGACAAGGAAGATGTAAATCACCAGGGCCAACCTTGTTCATTTTAATTAATAATTGAGGACCTGGAGGACTGAAATTTTACCCCTTTGTTTCAGAAAAGTCAGGATATTTTACCTGAGCTCGTGCAATGCTCTTGCCTTGGAGAACTTTGTAATTAATTGACAGCAGTAACGAGCTCTCAGGTAGAGAAGCCGCTCGGGTTTTCCAGCAGGATCACCATCAATAATAACATTGTTATGTTAAGAGCAAGAGCATTAAACTGAATTGATGGCAGGACACACAAGTTAACCGTGCCTTCCACTTCAAATTAACACCAGCACAGCCAAACAAAGGGAATGCAACAGACTGGAAAGGACAGAGCTAGAAACCCACGGAAAAAAACCCCCACAAAGCTAACAGGGAAGGTATTTAAAGTTCAGAATTAATAGCAATAAATTTTCTGTTACCAACACTGTACAAAAAGTAAATAACCACCTGATTTGCCAAACCTCGAAGACAAACTGAAAGAAAGCAGCAACCACACCAAAGTCTAACACAAAATTATTTTTAAGTCACACAATTGTTAAATTTGATAATACAAAATAAAAAACTTCATTAACAGTAAAGTGAAAGCAAGAAGGTTACTCATGCTCAAGAAGAACACTGTATCTGATCTGGTAATTAAGATCACAACTTGCCATTTACATGTCTGACATGATGAGAGGAAGTTTATGCAGAGTCAGGTCAAAACAGTGCTCCAAAACCATGAAAAATTCAAGAAGAATTGGACTTTTAGCCAGGCTCCAGGTCTGGAAATCCAGCTGAGCTCCTTGGGAGTTTTACCAGACAGGGCACAGAGGCTACTTTGGTTCAGCTAAGAAAGTGCTTCGAGGTAATGAAAAGTGTGTGTACTCAGCACAGAAAACACTGAAGGTAATTTCATCAGGTGGTTGATAAACTAGAGAGAGTAAGAACAACCTTGTAAGTTGAACAAACATAACAAATATTCTAAAATAAGGAGGAGAAGTGCCTGGAGAAAAATCAGAGTACTGTACTGGCACCTTATCCCAAACAGTATCAATCACACCCATTTGGTGCCAGTTACTGCACAGAAGTTAAAAATCCTTCAGTGAAACCTTCCCAGGGAAGCCAAGCCATCAACAGTGGCCCAACCCTGCCACGTTCCACACCATTTTTTCACCATTTCATCACTTGTGCAATTCCGTACAAAACAATGTTCAGCGTTGGCAGCTCCGATGGCAAAATGAGCACAACTGAACAGAGTCACCACTCAGAGGAGAAAGTCTTGAAAAATTAAAAGGTGATGATTTAATCAGAGGGAGACTTGACACTATAAATAAAACAACCAGTCATCTCCACATCTTGTTACCCATTATCTGAGGTACAGACTCAATAGTCTCACAGACCCCAATCTTGTACCAAGATTTCCATCTGATAAATGATGGATAAATATGATAAAAGAGCAACTTGTGAAGAGAGCAGCTACAGGGTGTACCTCCTCATGCTCCAAAGATCCCCAGAGCCAGTGGGGTGTCCAGGGGGTCTCCAAGACAGTGGACACACCTCAACAGTAAGGGATGCTCCAGGTCTGGATGAGAGTGACAGGGAGGAGACCTCCAGAGACCTGGAGCTACAAACCCTTCCAGTGGAGCACAGAGCTCCCAAGTCCCAGTTGAATGATGGACACCAGTAGAATTCATCCACCTGTGGGTCACTGGTAGTGAATTGGTTACATCTGAAGAACACCCAGTTAGTTAAACTGTATTAAGCTCTAGGTTTCAACCAACACCCACTTTCATGTGCACAGTAAGCTCGTGCGACACTCAACATTCAGCACTTGGAGAAACTCTCCCTCTCCCACCCAGCAGTGAATGACTTCCCAGTCCCATATCCAGTCTTGGTCAGCTTTTAGACTAGAAAAATTGCAGTCCTAAATAACACACCATTCCAGAACAATTCTCCTCCAGAAAGAAACAAACCACACCTCATACCTCACAACAAATGAACTCAGCATTCCCTTCCTGGCACTTTTGGTAGTTCAGAGCTTTCAACAAATGCCACCATTTATGCTTTGCCCCCACTGTTCCAACACCTGGAGTTCTTCCCTCCCAGCACCACTGAAGGCTCCTCCAGAGTCCCACCAGGATGTTTTTTCCAAGCCTGTAGCTCCCAGCTAACTAAATACGCTGTCAATTCTCTAGAAAACCTCAACCTCTCCTTCCAGCACCTTTTTTTCCTCCCAGCCTCAGCAACCCACCACTCCACACCTGAGCACACTTGTATTTCTTCTCAGAGCAGCCATGATGGCCCTTGGTCAAAATTATTCTGTACTTTTCTGCAGCCCCACCAGCACTTTTCACAGCCAGGATTATTCTCTACATTGTTGTCTGCAGTCAAAGTCACTCAAAAATTCCTATGGTCCCAGCAGCACTAAAAATACATAACAGCCTCCTTACAATAATGGCTGTGAATCACAGCATCCCTCAGCTGACATAAGTAGTTAAAATAGTTGAAAAAAAAAGTTAAAATAAAACTTTTTAAAAGTTCAAGTGAAAAATGAGAAAAGGTTGAAAAGGACTCCCCTACCGTCTAACAATATTAAAGTCTGCCTCAAATTTACAAACGTCCTCAGCAACATCAAACGCGCCGGCTTCAAACACACGCGGCAGCTTCAAACCCGGCAGCTTCAAATGCGGCAGCTTCAAACACACGCGGCAGCTTCAAACGCGCCGGCTTCAAACACTGCTGTGGCAGCCATCTTGCACACGCTCAAAAGAGCACAACCTCAGAAACCTTAGGCAGGCACCTTCTCCACGAGGCTACACAGAGGCTTTGTTACAGAAAGGAATTATTGGGATTTGCAGACGTTAAATTAGCCCGTAGAGGGAGCTCACACCGTCCCATAAATGTACAGTAATTGGAACATACTGTAATTTAAAACATTTCTCTATTAAGCTCTCTGTAGAGAGGCTACAGAGGTCAAAGTAGAGCGTTCCTTACTTCACACCAACCTCTGTGAGCCCATAAAATTTCATTCAAATTAGGCTCCATTGGCCACGTATTCTGTGGCTCCAACAAACAGAAGAAGAGGTGTTTGGCCGTGTATTCTCCACAACAAGCACAGCTCCTCACAATCATCGTCGGCGCCCGAGGTTGGCACAAGAAAGTCGGTGTCGGAACGCGGCGAGAACAAAGCGCCGCCGGTCGGGATTGTCATGGCAATGCCCTCGATCTCCCCACACGTTCCTTCTTTCAGGCACCGATGGTTGTGCTCTTTTTATAACTTGACTAGAGCTGCTCTGGCGGCTCTCAGGTTTCTGGGCTACATGCAGTGCTTTCAAAGACTATTATAATAGTGTGTTTGATATTCAAAGGTTGATGATGGAAATTGGTGCCTACTGGACATTATTTAATGAAGCCACAAGTAAACAATGACCCAAATTCCTCTGGAAATGTGGAACAGAACGGCTGCTCTACAGAAGAACATGTACAATAAATGTGAAGGGAAAAGGAATTTTCTGATTCCATTTCACAAAAGCTACACTGGAGAGAAAGCCATACCCTTAGCTGGAAAGGTTCTGAGCACATATATTGATTTACATCACCCAAACCAGAACAGCAGAGCCCACTTAGTCCATACAAAGGACATTCCCTTCCCTCAGCCTCAATGCACAATGGAGCAAAACAGTGTGCAAGGAAATAAGAAAAAATGTTAGCAAAGAGAGGTTTTGTTCAATTTAACATAATCTGGGACATTCCAAGCATTGCACAGATTGATGAGAATTCAATATTAAGTTGTATTTTCTACCCAATGATGAAGCCAGCAAACATTTCCTTCTTGGGTTGGCTTTGGGAATGCAAGTGCCTACATCTTTTAGAGACTTGGTGCCTCCTGTTTTGCAGCAGTAATTTTTAATGTTGCTTTAATTTTATTAGGCAGAATATGATTGTTCTGAGAGCCACAAACTCAAATCGTCAAGAACCATGAAGGAAAAGAACATTAATATGACACATGAGAGCAGGAACAGCCGGTTTGCTGGAAGCTCCCTCCAGCATCCATGTCAGTCTGGCCACACTGTCTCACAGGCCTTCAGCAGGATCACGGGCTTTGTTTTCACCCCATGCATCTCATCTCCCCCAAAGCCACAGGTCAGCTTTATGTTCTCGAATTAAAGCAAACCAAACCGTCCATCTCCATGTCTTTTTCCTCCAGCATTACATGATATGGACATAAACTCACACACTTGAAGTAGTGTAAATTCCAGCACCTCCAAATGTCCAGTCCCAAGCTGGAGATCCTGTCATACCCCTTGCAGCCTTTGCTCACCAGTTGCCTCGTAGACTGCGACCCACAAACACCCATTTGTCACGTTAAACAGGAGATTAATCCAGCTGAGTGCGGCCAATCAAGAATGTGCCTTGGTGATTCTTGGAGTGGAGGAAGAGTGAACTCTAAGTGGGAGTTGCAAATCAGAAATCTTTTTAAAAAGAGATGATTTAATGGAGATGTAACAACACGTGGGAGATTCACACCACAAGGTGTACAGCGATGGAGAAAGCTGGGTGGTTAATTCCAGTCAGGAAAGCACCAAGAATGTCTCACACACAGGTATTTATCTACAGACACGGAAATTTGGGTGCTTGCAGATCAGAGCCAACAATCCAAAATGAACACGCCCTTTAATGCAATCCAAAACATGGTTCTGAGGTATAAGATTAGTATTTCTTGATGTATTTTCAGCATTCCTTACTCCACTCCTCTTGGAAATCAGAAGATGTGGAACTAAGAAAAAAGTATCTTAAAACCAAGTGTTTTTTTTTCTTTTCTGCTTTTGAAAAGCTCTAATTAAGGATTAGCCCCAGTTTAAGCTGCAGGTCTGGGTGAATAGTCTCTGCACAACTGATCCATTCATCCTTACTGATCTAGTGTAGAGCCTCACCCGCAGGTGCCAGCAGGAAGTTTTGGGAACTGATCCTCTTCTCCCAGAACTTGTTGGAGGGGTTATGCTTCTGATTCCCAGCAAACTCAGGTAGAAGAAATCCATTTAGGTTTGCTGGCTAATTTTTCCCCTCCAGATTTATGTGTATCTCAGTTTGATTTCTTGCTTAGTAATACAACCTCGTTCAATTTCCCCTTTGAAGTGGCTGTGTAGACCTTGAGTTTAACGCACTGAATGAAAAATACTCCCACCTCTATACCTTTAAGCAGCCACGAGAAGAAATAAAACTGTGCGAACCAGAAATTAATAGCTAATAAACTTCACGGGACGCAAAAGAAACCTGAACAGAGAGCAGAGATAAGGCAGTGAGTCAGTGCCTTTTGTGTGAGAGCTCTGTTCCCACCAGCGCCTCCGTCCCCTCCCGGGACCGCTGAATGGAGCGCTGATGCCGAGGGGACACGGGAGCGGCTCTGGTTGGGCTGGAGTGCGAGGGGAGGATGATGTGTCTGCATCTGCCCTGCCCTGCCCTGCCCTGCCCTGCCCTGTGTCGGTGTTTCCACACCGGCTCCCTCACAGCCGGCTGGAGCCGTCCTGGGGCACGTGGATGTGGTTATTCCCCCAACTTTTTCTCGCAGCCCCCGGAGTTTGCCGCCCAGGAATTCCTTCCCCGAGGCAAAGGTGCCGTGTGTTCTCCGCAGCTCCCACCGCTCTCTCCGAGCGCTCTGTGTGTAAACTTTGGGCATCCCCAAAGCTCTGTGTGAGGGGGATCCCAGCCACCTGCTCTTGCCCACAGAGCACGGAGCTGCTCTGCACTCCCTGCAGCCTGACTGGGACACATTCTGAACAGGGTTTCAAAAGCATCTCCAGAAATCAGAGTTGTTTCTCTATGGAAAGATGATGAGGAGCATCCTCCCTTCCTGGCCATCCATCACCGAGCCGGCACGAGGTCTCTCACCCCTGTCAGACACCACACTGGTCTGGACAAGATAAAGTGAACTTGCTAATAGAAGAAATTCTAAAATCATGCATAAGTGTGAATTTGCCACAAAGCTTCTCTCAGGCCAGCTCCTTTTCCTTCCAAAGGCTGGGCAGCCGAGCAGTCAGGCAGCAGTGGCACCAGGGATCACTTGGGCTGGAGCACCTGAACATGGACAGACATTTCTTTTCTGGCATCTTTCTTTTTTTTTTTTTTTTCTTTTCCCCTCCCAAACAGGTTAAATGTGAAAACCCAGAGAAATTAAGTGATGACTTATCTTGTATACAGTGTGTGCTGCTTATGTTTAGGGACCATCTGTGAATGTATTTCGTGCAGCAAACATTCCTCATGTAATCACAGTGATCTGAAGGCTGGGATTTGTTGGGGTTTTAGGTGGTGGTTTTTTCCCCTCAGAAGTAAATAAAAAAAAAAATCCATTTCAGTTGCAGAGCAAGAAGCCTGGAGGTCAGTTTATTCTAAGTAGGCATCACTGATGGTGGAAAAGAGATATTTTAAGACAGCTTATTTGTGTACAATATCCACAGGCCATCCACCTCAACTATTTGTATGAATTCTTCAGTTGGTGTATAGCTGGGCCAGCAAAAATGAAAAGTCATATTACCATTTATCATACCCTAAACACTCGATTTTTCAAAAAATGGGAACCAGGGATTTTTTTTCTTAATATATGTGTCATTACAATAATTTTTAAAGCAAATTTTTAGATGCCATCTTGATTTTTTGAGACATTCATCTCACACTTAGGACACGTGCAAAACAAAAATTAAAACTTTCCTATTCAATACAATTGCAGCATAACAATAATGCCCCTGGAATGCAGTTTAAACACCGTTTTCAGTGTGTGAGTCCACTGCCCTGGCACCGTAATCTCCTCTCAGACGGTGGATGGAATTTGCAGCATTTTGGTCTGTCTGTGATTCTGCCTCTTACCTGGTGTTTTGCCTCTCCTTTCAAGCGATTTTTTCCATCTTTACTTTTATTAGATGGTTGTTGGCTTAATGTTTGGGTTTTTTTCCTTTGCACTGCAAAGACTATATTTTGGAATTAAATACTTGATCCTGGCATCCTTTTTCCATGCCAGCATTCCCTAAAATCTACTCGATCAGCCTTGTTTGTTTGGTTTTGCCTTAATATCTCCATTCACAGTGGTGGCCACAAATGGAAAACAGGGCCCTGCCCACACCTCCCAATTCCTCCTGACACCTCACAGCTCTCTGTGTTCCCAGGATTTCCCAGGTTTTAAAGGAGAGGAAGTCTGCAGAGGCAGCAAACCAATCTCACCAGCAATTCTCTGCGTGTATTTTACAACTCTGCGTTTTCCACGTGCTTTTTTACAAGGAGATTTCCCAGTGCCACAAAAACCCCCTTGTTTCACCACAGATCTCAGCCCCAGACGTGTTTGCAGAGGGAGGGAGCGATGCTGGACTTGTTCTGCCCAACTGCAATGAGCTCCAGGTCAGACCAAAGGGCAGGAGCCTCCAGCCTTTGGAGGGGATGGATAGTGTCTGTATTCAGAGAGTGTCTACAGTCCTAAGCCCATAAAAATAATCATTATTCCTTCTATTCCAATCATTAGCCAGTCCACCTGCACACTTGCAGGTCAGGTTTTCCAATACACCAATATCTGTTATTGTATTTTGGACCAAAGGGATGCTGTAAGTGAACCTTCTGTGCTGTTTGCAGTTCTAGTCAATGTTTCTGTAGAACAATGACAGGAAAATTTAGAAGAACTAAGTAAAAAATTACACTTCACCCCCAACTCAACTGATACAGCAGCAAACAGAAAAAGAGATAAAAATATCAGAGCATCTCATTCATAATTATGCTGTTACTCTAAACCAAATAAACTAGTTCCTGATAATAAAGAATTCTACTATTTATATTAAACCCAGTGTAAATCGTGGGCACTGAACAATGAGACACCACTACAGCTCATCTCCCTCATAACAAATTCCTTCTTGGGATCCAAATAATATGCATGAGGAAGTATTTTAATGTAGAGATTGTTTGTAACAGGATTATATGACAGAGGAAGGTGCAGCACATCTGAGATAATCTATTAAGAGAATACCTTGGAATATAAATGGCTTGTGCAGCGTAACACAGATTTTCTGACAAAATGAGACTGTCACTCTAGAACCAAATGCTGAATTACTGAAAACTGATGTCAAACAGGATTATGCAATTTGCCTAATGACAGAAGTCACAGATTACTGTGATCACAGGAGGAAAAGGTCTGTAAATAAACAAACAATAACAATCGTGTCCAGCAACTCTTCTGGAACAAAATTCAGGCTGGGAAAACTCTGGGGCCAGAATTTCCTGTCATTTATTGCTCTTTCCCTTGGTAATAGCACTGCTGAAATCAATACAATTACATCAGGGGAAAGATGAATCTGCCTTCTAGTGTTTCATGAAGTTGGAAGACAAAATTAATGGAAAGCCCTAATATAATATAATTGACAGGAGCGCTGCAGAGTCTGTCCCGCACACAGATCCATCAGCTTTGCTCTGCTGCCATAATAAATTGTTTGCAGAGTACCAAGTTAGCTACTGAAGGCAGGGAAGTGAGAACATAATTTAATATGAATGACAGAAACAGGGAAAAAACACCTAAGAGTTACACTAATAATATCATGGGAATGTTAATGGTATGATGATGGGTGTAACATTAACTGGATGTTTGGTCTGTCTTCAGCATCAGTTTAGTGCATTTGTAACCATGGAAGCTGATTCCAAAAGAAATACTCTGATTTCTAGTATTTCATTTGATATTATGAGGGCAGAATTGCCACACAATCAATTGCTCTTCTTTTCTTTTTTGTTTTTGAGGGAGGGCTTGGAACTGAGGTTTGTGGGCTTGTTATTTCAGGGGAGTCTTTTGCATGCAAAGCAGATAATTCACACCCTTTTCTTATCTGCAAGACCATCTCAAAAATCAAATCAAACCTTGAGGTCGGGTCTCACAGAACATCCTTATTTAGAAGGGTGGGTGGCATCCTCAAGACAATTCCCACTGATCACTTCTTAATGGCACTTCCAAACTCGTGGCACATTAAAGGAAAGGTCACCCAAAGCCCCTGTGTGCCATCCTTCAGGGCACCACAACTGGAATGGAATCGGATCTATTAGCTCAGGCAAATAAATTGCTCTCGTTGCCTCTTCTGAGCTGGGGAAACAAATGGGTGTAAGGGGAGCTTTAGGCTGTGGGGTGGGATCAGAGGGTTGGTTGCTCTTGAGGGAGGAATCCCTTGTGCTGTGTGTTCCCAAAGCACGGCAGGTACAGTTCACATATGGCTGTTTCCACTGGTAGCAAATACTTCTCTTTTGACACAAGTTTAAGGATAGGGAATACTTTTATTTTTCTTACTATTTTTACCAAAGTAAAACCACTGCACCCTGTTTCCCCCCCTCTCAGCTCTGATTCCACATTTAACTATGGAAGCCCTTGGAGTGGGACAGCGTGCTGTAAGCAAGGGTGTTGGGTTACTGCAGGTTATATTGGTGCGTTTGGATTTTAGGATTTTCTGGAAAAGCCTGTTCAGTAGCACAACAGGAAGGAAGCTTTCCCAGGATGCCGTGGTTGGGGCAGATTTGAAGGGCTGGGCAAGCTCTTTAGAGGATAGTAGGAGTGGCTGGTGCTCACCAAAAGCTAGCTGAGAAGTTTCTAGGGATTTCCAAGATACTTCCTTTTCTTGCAGTGACCTGCTTTGAATAATCAGTTCTGTTTCCCTTCAAATCTCCAAGTATTTCAGACAAGTAAAAAGTGGTTGGTTTTTAAATGAGCCATTTGTCCCACTTGCACACAGACAGAAGAGGGGGAAATGTGTGAATTATTAGAAGTTACCATCAGCCTCTTGTTGCCGTGGCAGAGCAAGATGTAAAATCAGAGCTGATGGAGGAGGGACTCAGTGGCACCCAAATGCACCCCTCACCCCAAATTGTTTTCTCTTTGTTTCAATCATTTCCTCACACCCTGTTTCACACTGTCTGCTGCCATGGAGGACAAATGCCCACTGGAGGAAGGGCATCATCTTTCTCTGATCCTGTCCTGGCAAATACCTCCAAAACTCCTTTCCTGCCCATGATTTCACTGTGATTTGGAGCACTCAGTGTGAAATACAGGTTTTCACAGCAGCATATTCATCATTATTGGGATTCTGTATTTTTAAATGCTAAACCCACATGAGCTGAGGCAGCTCACTAAGGCTCCTCCATCAATACAGAATTGAGTATCGAGCACAGCTTTGAGTTATTGGGACATAGCCAAGATAAACTTCCAGGAAATCAACATACTGTGTAGGACTCAGGTCCTCAGCACATGTTGGACATCAGGAGGGATTTCTTCACAGAAAGGGTTGTGAAACTCTGGAAGGGGCTGCCCAGGGAGGAGGTGGCGTCACCACCCCTGGAGGTGTTTAAGGAAGGACTGAAGTGACACTGAGATCTCTGGTCTGGTTGACAAGAGTGTTTGGTCAAGGGGAGGACTCAACGATCTCAGAGGTCTTTTCCAACCTAATTGATCCTGTGAAACGTCGTTTTGCCATCTTTGTGAGTTTACTGCTATCCTAATGTACTCCAGTGCAGCCATAGGCATGTGTGAGAGTTTAACTCATTTTTCAGTTTTGGTTTTCCCCTCTATGTCTTGAAAGGCTTTTAGGCTAAGCCTGGAGTTCTGTCTTAACACTCCAGAGATTGACAGCAAATGGTGATCACTCCCCTGGTATGTTTCAAGTTTAAACTGAAGAAATATCATTTACATTAAAAGAGAAAGAGTGACAGAGAGAAATGGTAGGTCTGAATAATCAACCACAAACAGCCAGGAAGCAAATTAGCTTAGAAACAAGACTTCTATAAAAATACAAACAAAAACAAACAAAAACCCCACCCCAAAAAACCAAAACCCAACCAAAAACCTAACCATGTACATAATAAATGGATGTTACATACATATATATATATATATTCAACGTGATGTGTCCCTGTGAGACAGGAGCAGAGGTGACAGTACCGGTATTGGAGGCAGGATGACCAGCAATGCCATTAATGTGAGGTATTCTCCTGCTAACAATCTCTTGTGGAGTCATTTCTCAGGGAGATCACTCAGGAACTCGCTGGGGCCATTTGTCATGTCCTGCAGGTGGAAGCCACGCTAATAGACGGAAATGAGGGGGCTCCCGGCTGATGATGGCAATATTAAGGAGAATTAAAAACCTTTCCTTAGGAAGAACTGATTGGAACACCTGTGACAGGCACCTCGAAACTGGAACTCAGCCAGACACTTCCTATGGCTGGGCTCTGTGCAAAGAAATCTGCTTTATCCCTACAGAAAGGCAAACCTAAAGAGAACATTTTTGATTTGAAATACCAAAATACAGATCACGGCACAAGACTCAACCCCTTTTTGAATAGTTCCTGCTTGCTGGGCAATGAATTCCAGCTCACTTCTCCTGCTGTCTGAGAGAAGGCTGACCCTGAAATGACCAAACCAGTAACCTAAACAGCCGTGGAAATAACTTCAGCCGTTTTCACCCTCCATTTACTTTGGATGTTTCTTACTGTTAGAACTGCTATTCCTACAGGATTAATTATAAATAGTTATCTACTGATATCTACAGTAATACATTTTGCTTCTGAGCATGCACCACTGAGTTTTATAATGGGTTGTGTATACACTGCAAATGTTAAACAATATTTTCATTGAATAATGACAGGCAATGTGTATTTGCATTTCCTGTGAGATTTAATGATGCAGTGGGATAGCTGGGTGGGAACTGGGAATTAATAGGAAGCCTCAGTGCCAAAGCCACCTCCAGGACAGCAGGCACACTGCTCATTATCTTAATAGATTTGGAGCCCATTTTCTCCACGCTACACTTCGGTTCTTGGGATCAAAAGTCACTTTGTTTTTTTCTACACCTTATGTAGAAACAGTTGAATGAAATAAATATTGCTTCAACTCCTCTTTTCTTTCTCCACAGGAAGAGGGTTCCTCCAGCTTCCCAGGCTGCCTGGGATCCCTCCCTGTCCCCAGCCCCAGGAAGGGGATGCCCAATGGCCACACAACTGCTCCACCCTCACCCCTGGGATCAGCCCAGCTCTCCCCACACAGGGAGCTCGTGTCTCCTCTTCTGACTCAGGAGCTGCTCTGCACTTCTGGGAGCAGAAGAGAGTTGGTCCCACCAACTGGGAAGCTGGAGAATCAGGGGAAGCAAAGGAAGCCAACCCTGCCCATCCATCCCCCAGGAGCACCTTGCTCCAAGGACCCTGGGAACACTCGCCCTGGAGAGCCCATGAGCTGCAGGATCTGGGACACACCTACTCAGGCATCCACTGCAACTTAAAGCTGGGACAGGAGCAGGAATAGAACTTTTTTCCCATGAAAACACCAGTTTATAATTTGTAGAATGTTTAAAACTAGACACAGAGGAACTAGCAAAACCATTTACATTTTAATTTCTGAACCATTTTACTTTCAAAGCCAGGTTATGGTAGTCTTCTCTCTTTAATGCCAAGTCCTTCCAAGACTACTGAAAAAACCCCCAACTTCCCAGGTTTAAAAGCTACACCCTATTTCTAAATAATACCACACATTGCTCAGTTTCCCCATTTCTCAGGGTAATTTAGAATTAGCTCAGGGTAAGGAGTTAAAGCAGCCACACTTCCAACAACATGGAAGTTTCAAACTTGTTTTTGCTTTCTCCCCTCTCTTCCCGGGAGCCATGTCCATGGCACAATCTGCTGAATTCATTTTACAGTGATATTTTAGTGTTTCTTCTCTCATAGAATTTTAATGTGTTTAATCTGACAAACTGAAGTCTAAAATATGCACAGACCCATTTCTCTGAGTTGTTATAAAGTCTTAGAGCCCCTGCCTTACTTACTCTCCCTGAAACCAATGCAATTACACCTGATAAACATTCTTCTCATATAAATTAGAAGAAAATATGTCTCAAGTTGAGTATTTCCAACGCTCTGTAAGTGGACATACAATGGGAGGCAACAGCACGGAAAATAAAGTGTCAAGACAAGGTTCCTAAAAGCAGAAGTTTGCCTGATGGAGCACTGGCACTGACCCAGAATGAAAATGATTCCTGAAAAAATGGCACCTTCACAGTGGTGACACACAATAAAAGGAGTTTTCCCATTGGCATCAATGGGAATAAAACTGTGCAGAAAAAGCACAGGAGTTCACATCTGCCCTAAGCTACAGACCTGGGTAACATGCCAGGAAGGTGCAGGAGCCACTGCACGCCTGGTTGGACTAAACAGCACCAAAGACATAAATACACATCCCCTCATCTTTGTTCCATCAGCGTTGCACTTGAAGACATTGACCATAAAAGCAGACTCCTTAAGAGAGCCACAAATGGAATTTAGAAGTCGTTTTTAACACCACCCTCATCACCAAAAGCAGGTTCTGTCTGTGGTATCACCAACCAGCATCCCCACAGGGAGGAGCAGACTGGGAGCACTCTGAGTGTCTGGTCACTAACTGACCTGTTTTACTATGAAGTGTCTAAATGGGAGTCTTCATTTAGTCTCATACTCAAGAAGGTGAGGGTGCAATTTCATGGTTAACTGTGTGTCACTGAAGCACTTCTTCGGTGCCACCTGAAAGCCAATGTATGTTTATGCTCCAAAAAGGGACAGAGAACACACAGCACCTCCCAGAGCCCTTGCACAGAGTTCTGCACTCTGGATAAACCCCTCACCTGTGCAAGAAAACAGTGTGGTCTCAAACTCCACACAACACACAACTTGATGGAGCCTAAATCTTTGCACAGTCTACATGGGACAAGTTCCACCACTTCAGTCAAACTCATGTGGACTTAATAAAAGAAATTTCAGCAAAATGAAAGATATTCTACATTTTGTTCCACTTTGGCTCTGCAATCCTGTTCATGAGAAAGTTAACTTGCATTTCCCTCCCCTTACACTTGTAACTTGTCAATCAGAAGCAATTTGGTTTTTCTCAAATTATATCTCAGCACACAAACACATTCAAATGTTGAATTTCTTTATCCAGTCAAAATCTATGTCTGGCACTGCTACTTCAGCCATGTCAGTGTGAAGCAGATGCAGGAGTTTGCCCCTTTCTCCAGCAGAGGATATCCAAGTGTCTGACTTCACTGCAGTGGGTTTGGGTGGCCTGTGCTCACTGCCCATGGGGGATGTTTTCCTGACAGTACATTCAGGTTTTCAACAAGAAGGTTTGTCATTCAGGTTCCTTTCTCTGTATGACATCCTTGCTTAAAACCAATAAATATCAACTTGAAGCTCTTAAATCCACCAGCATGAAGATGACACACCCCTAGAAGTGTGGTGCTGAACCAAAATATTTCTCTTGTGTTGTGGGTAAGGCCCTGGGTCTGGAGGAATTTAGATTCATTGCCTGTGCTGTCCCAGACCTCAGCTGTGACCTCTGGCAAGTCACCCAATTGCCTTGTCCTCAATTTCCCCCTTGGAAACAGGGACAGATGCAGCTCCATCTGCACTGAGGGCTGTGCAGCCACGTGGTCACAGCCACTTCACACAAGGTGGCAACGGGAGTCTGTGCAGCAGGTACTGTGGACAGGGGGAATTCCTGCTAAACTACTCATGGAGAAGGTGGCATTCTTTCTTAGGGCCCTTTCCCCTCAGGAAAACAGGTCCCCCGTAAAATGGAGACCCTCACTCTCTTTTCTCCAAACCTTTGCCCATCTGACCAAATGGCTGCTTCAGACCAAGACCTTTTCCTCATCATGCACCAACAAAATGGGCCTTATCCACAGCTTGCATGTTCAGACACCCCAGCACAGGCAGTAACAATAAATACAACTTTGATTAACCCACTTCTTACCTTTACACCCACTGAGATGGCTCAAAAAATGTCACAGCCCAGCCAAAGGAAGGTCCTGGTGGTCTGTAACCCACTCCTGGTTGCTGGTGCAGAGATCCCCCAGAGGTGGGTATGGCCACAGGCTGCAGATGCCCATCTCTTTTCCTCACCAACCAGGTAATGGGGATGCAAAAAGCTCTCCAGCACTCACACCTCTTAAAAGAGGTGCCTTTTCCACACATCCCACCAACTCTGATGACAAACAGGCAAAGGGTGCCCTTGTGAATGCACCTCCCTCCCAAGTACACACTGGCCTTAAAGCCTGTGAAAACCAGGCCATTGTTTCACTTAAGGGTGTTTGTTTAGACCTGAGGACACACTTTGTTATGTCTTCAGAGAGAAAATATGCAAGATAAATTGTTCCATGACTGGATAAAAGACACCTGCAATCACAAAACAGGAAAGAAAGGAGAAATAATCCTGAATCTTTTATCTAGTTGAAAACTGACCTTCCTTAGCTGGAAACTGCCTGTAGGAGTCCCAGGACAGGTTGTTCTGACATTCTTTTAACATCGTTTCATCAGCACAGCCAAAACTAATCACAAGAATATTACCCGATGACAGGTGCATTTATTCTGTCAATTAAATCAGATGGTTAAATCGAAATGTGCCCCAAATCTCTCTTGTTTGCATTATCCATATTGGCATTTCTTGGCTGTGGTTCACTGCTGGCTGGAAGTCATCCAGCCCCTGCAGAGTCACTTTGCAATCCTGTGCCAGCAACTTTGCACGCTCTGCAGCAGCGGCTGCACTGGGACCAGACCGGGCCTGCAGCCTGACCTGCAGTGCTGCTTCACTAGGATTTATTTAAGACAAAAGGAAGAGAAAAAGAAGAAGAAGAAGAAATCCCTCTCAGTGAAGGAGACTTAGATCAATGCTTTTGAAATGGAAAGGGATATATCACTTCACACCTAAGCACTAGTGACGTGCATGCATTAAAAGGGAGAAGGAACAGAGACTTTAAACATTGGGAGTGACTACTGTGCAAGAGTAAAAAGTAACATCTAACCTCACTTCTTTAAAATATATTTTCTGGGGGGTGGGGGGGAAAGGTGTTGCTCTAAATCCATCAGAAATATGAGAAAAGCAATGGCCATTGGGGAATAACTGCAGTAGGAATCAACAAGAACTGAAGCACATCCACCAAGAACTGAAGCACATCCACCATTCCCGAATTACCCAAGGCCCAGGCAGAGAGTGGCTGTACATGAAATATGTGCTGCACACACAGTGGCAGTGGAGCAAGTGAGGGATGTGGGCAAGGTTTGCACCTTGGTTTTGTGGTGTACATGCCAGTGCCTCTCAGCTGGGATTTCTCATCCCTGAAGCAGTGATGGCTTTCATGACCTAAAAATGAGATTTTATTCCTGATGTTACATTTGTATGTTAATAATTTGTTGAGTGCTCAACTCACCCCTTTACCAAGGAAGTGATAAACCCTCTTGTCACCAGGAGAAATATTGGTCAAACCCCTAGGCCAGAGATGGGATACATGGAAGGATAAACATATATACAACATTGTTTTGTTGTGTATTCTCTTAAATTTCTTGATAGCTTGAGACATTTCCCAGGCACTCTGATTTTACAAATATTCACACACTCATCCATTGGTAAAACAACCACCAAAACAGGTCTTTTGAAGAGTTTCTACATTGTAAAGTAGAGACTTTTTACCACAGGGTTTTAGGACTTGTTACTTTCTTCAACTGAGAAATAACAGGCGTAACCCAGCCATGAGGAGCATCTGTGCAACTCACAGGAAACCTGACACCAGTTCTGAATAACACAGAGTACAGTCCTATAAAACATCTGTTAAAGGCACATGTCTATTCTTCCTTTCAGTTTCTGGTGTCTGCCTAGGCAACAATGAGTCCTGGACACGTTAGTCAGCAATTTTTCAAAGCATTGCATTTCTAAACCGTTTGCAAGGATTTTTTTGCTCCTTCCCCACTGGCTCTGCAGGTGCCAGTTTGCCTCAGCCCACAAGGAACTGTGAGACTTAAGCAGTGCAATTTACCTTGAATTTGATGTTTGTGGGTCAGTGCTAGGCTTAGACACTACAAACCAGGAAACTAAGAATTTATTCATTAAGTGTTCTGTTTATCCCAAAGACCAACCCTATAATGCCACACTCCCATGTGGTACCTCTCTGCACACGCAGCCCTCAGGTCCAAGGCCACCTGTGACCCCCTGTAGGTGTGTAACTGGGGTCAGGCTCTGCACAGAGCTGTGGGAGGAGCTTTGCCAGGGCCTCCTCCTCTTTGCTGTGTCTACAGAAGCTGCATTTGAGGTCAGGAGGTCCAGACCTTGCCACAGGTGTATCATGTACTTTGATGATCCTGAACTAACTTGCCTTCCTGGCTCGAGCTGGGCCTGGCCCCTTGGCTGTGGCTTAGCCCAGTGACCAGTGTTATGCTACTCACCTTCCCAGAGCTCAGACTGGCCCTTTGGCTGTGGCTGAGCCCAGTGTGCTGTTGTTGTCCCACTCACTTTCCCAGGACGTGGCCTCTCCCTGTTTCCGTGCCGGACGTGCCCTCGGCTGGCACTGGTGCCCCAGGACTGGGCCCTTTGCTGGGCCCCCTCCCTCCCAGCCCTGCTGTGCCCCTCAGCTGCTGGTCCTGCTGGAGCAGCCCCTTCCCACAGCTCTCTGGCACAGGGGTGTGTCCCTGTCTCCCAAAGGAAGCCCCTGAACTGAGGTCACCTTTGTTCCAGCGGTGCCGCTCGCCCAAAGCGCGTCTGCCAACGTGATGGAGTGAGGGTGGCACAGGGCAGGAAACAAGGAGCCCCATGGCAGGTCAGCACCAGCACAGCTCTGCCATCCCAAGGGTTTTACTGCCCTGTTCCTAAAATAAAGGAAAAATGCATAATTAACCATTTCTATCAAATCCCCATTACTCACCTTTTATGAGAAACATCATAACAAGGTTCCACTTACAGTGTAATATTAAATACCTGAAAATTAGTTCATGACCCCTTTGCTGATGGATGTGGTCTCACATTCCACAGCAAGTTATCAGTTAATAAATACCATATTATTATTTAAAGGCAAGGATTAATGAAAAGGAGGTGCTGATTTCATCCTGAGGTCAAAGGCAATTCTTACACCTGTCCTAAATCCAGTACAAGTTTTTGCACATGGACATGGAATTGTAACTATGTCTTTGAAGTGGCACATTGATTCCAAACAAGAGAAAGCTTTGGAGAACAACAGGACTCTGCTTTAGGGGTGACACCACTTATCTCCTCAGTGCTGCTCCCAGAGCCTTTTCTTTCTGCTCTAAACGGTTCTGATCCTACTTCCTAATTAATTAATTAACTTGGAGAAAGCCAGTAATATTTGGCTAAGTAAAAATTATCTTTATTTCCCTAGCTGTACTTTCATCTATTGCACTGGGGATGAATTCCTCGGGCAGTGCAGTGTGTTCAGCCATATTTATATTTGCCACCTGAAAGATAAGAGTGTTTACCTTATTTTAAATATAACTCCTTCAGGTGAAAGGCTCTTCAGGCCTGCATTGTAGCTGGTTGGGGTTGTGTACATGAATAATAGGCTCTTACAATTTGTCAGCCACAGTAATTTTAAAGCCTAATCAATGGACTCTTGGGGAGAAAAGATTTAAAAGGTGCCTTTTCTGGTAGCTCCCAAAAGTCTAGAAAAAAAATTAATGGATGATTTAAATCTTAAACTCCATGTATTTTTACCATTTTTGACCAGTTCCACTGCTCAGATCCATCCTTACTTTATGTATCTCTATATATTCCAGA
>JAOXXN010000446.1:1431025-1441810 GCA_026770055.1 Myrmophylax atrothorax
GGAACAGATTATCACAGGGTTTCCAGCATTAGAAGTGGATGACCCTCTCTCTCTGCCTCTCCTCCTCCCTTCCCCCCCAGCCTCTTGGCTATTAGGCAGTTTTTAGGTTAGAACTACATCAAAATAAGGAGAGTGGCAGAGCAGTAATAAGGGAGCTGTGGCTCCCGAGCTCTGCCTCGTGCTCCGAGCCCCTGGCTCAGGCAGGCTGGGCATGTCACAGAGCCCTGTGATCATCAGCTCTGCCGAGAAGGCAGTGGGGAGACAGGAGCTGAGGGTGTGCCAGGCTTTTCCCCCAGCTGGCTCCAGCTCCAGAGGAAGCTGCTTGCCCGCCCATCTAATCACAGCTGAAGTGCCACAAAGGCAGCCACTAGCAAGAGGGCTGGAAATAAAACAATAGGAATAATAGGAGGGGGAAAACCAGATTCTTTAGACTATGTTTAACATTAGGGATATTTTCTGCAGTTGTTTGTCTGTGTCCATGGCTGGTCTTTTTTTCAGGATCGATTCCCCCCGGGACTGACAGGCCAGGCCTGGGTTCACCTGCACCTCAGCAACCAAGGTGCAAGTATTAATGTGTGGCCCATTATGGAAATGAGCAGAACATGCTCTGCCACACTGCAACTGTTCTGTTCCAAGGAATCCTTCCACCAGCATCCTACAGGAAGTGAAGGATGCCAAGAGCACCGAAACCCCAAGAAGACAATTTGTACAGGAGTTGTACTCAAAGCTGATTCAAAAAATCCTTGTCTCCAAATGTTCTCCTTTTGAAATGTCTGTGCGTTGGTGAGGGGAGGGAAAACAGGGCATGGAGGGGTTAAATCCTTAAACAAAATGCTCCATAGGGAAAAAGCACTTGCTGCTCCAGGAACACAGGAACTAGAAAAGCCAGAGACGTAGGTAGTAATTTACCAGAACAAAGACATTGGATAGAAATAGGTTTCATGTGTTACTATTTATTCAGCTCTAATGAAAGCCAAATAATTTGATAAAGCCCCAGTGCCCATCTGTATCTCTGAATTTCTGCACATATCCAAGACAGTTTCTATGGAGCGCATTTCAGATTTCAGAATTTTCCTTTCAGTTTTGGAATTCAGAAGTTCAGCTTCATTACCAGGACAGGACTATGAAACCATGATCCACACATTAATGTTGAACTCCACACAACTCTTCAATATGCACAGGCACTTTCTGAGCACAGCTTTCTTAAAGGGCAAGAGCACAACTACAATGTCTTACACTCTGCTTCAAAATATAATAAAAAGTCCCTTTCTCAGCAGGGATTAAAGGTGCTTAAAGACAGTCTGTCATAAACTCAATTTTTGTGCTGGACACTAAAGTCAGAATCTTAATGTTACATCAGCTTCAAATTATTTTATCAAAAAGAGCCACAGAAATATTAGCAATAAAAAACTGGGCTTTTAAATATTCGGAAGTTTTCTGGATAACCTGCTGTGGAAAATAGTGTGTATCATGGATGGAGGCAAAGAACTGAGGGAAGATGGGGGGCTTTCCAAGCTGTTGAGAGAGGAGACTCCTCTCTGTGTGTCCTGGCTCAGCACCCTGACCTGTGAGTCATTTTATACCAGGACTGAAATACTTGGGGAAAGCAATGTGGGACTCAAGTCACAGGTGGGCCAACACTATGGTAAGAAACATCCATGGCACAGGGAGGTATTGCCACAGCGACCCTCTCAGGTTTCTTGATGTGCCACGTGCAGCCAGTTCAGCCCCCTGGCAATAACCCCAGGGGAATGTGGTGTTCCCCTCAGCTCCTGGCACTTGTCGGAGGGGCTGCCTGCTCTGCTCAGGTGCTGGCAGGAGGGCACCTCCACAGATGTGATTGTCAAACACTGAGTTTTCCCTCCCTCCTTTGGGAAGCTCAGGGCTTCCTGCAGGAAGCTGTTGGATGTCAGTGCTCACTGACCACAGCAGGGCCCAATGGCATTACAGAGGTTCCAGCAGTTTGGGGAACTGAGGGAAAGGGAGAGCAAATCACCTGGTGGCTGCTCATCACTACGCAAAATGAGTGAAGGCAGCGTGAGCAACAAGCCCAGGACACTTTGGAATGCTGAGTGTGTTCACTTATAAAGTCCATATAAAGTGGTTTTTTACACAACTAAACTCTGTATAACAGCAACCTTTTTCCCCCTTTCTCTGTGTTTAGCAGCTGTTGCAGCCCAGCTCTTGAGAAAGAGGAGTACACATCACAAAGCAGTGTTGGAATCAAGCTGAGCTTTCTTGTCTGTGTTAGGTTTCAGGCTCAAGGGACTGCATGTTTTGAAAATGTCACTGTGCTGTTTTTTCACTGAAGGTGTGCTTACCAAGTCAGGTGACAAACACTACAAAATGTAGTAGGAAAAAAAATTTAAAATTATTCTATGCTAGTTTTCGTGTCCTAACCATTAGTGCTATTTAATTAAGCATTCTTGGAGAGGGAAGGCAAAGATTTTCTAAGAAGAAATCACGTTGCAACACAACTGCCAGGTCCCTGCCATCCTCCTGTGCAAAGGAAAGATGACCTTGTGACCAACAATCCAGCACAAAACATCCCACCCATCCCAGACCAAACATTTGGCAGGATATAATGGTTCCAATGCAAGGACAAGTTGGAGCAAAACTGTATTAATGTATTTTGCAGAGGACTCAGGGACTGCAAAGTTATTTTAGGGCAGCACCAAGGGTAGGGGAAGGGGGCTGTCTTCTTTCCAGGGGGAGGGAGGAAGGAGAGAGAAAGTTGTTTTGTTTTGGCTCAGTTCTGTAATGAATTGCAGAAATTGATCTGTCATAGTGCAACAGATTGTGGCTTGATCTGCCAACAAATTGCAAGCAACAGTAGGTAATGACTAATTGCAAGTGAGTGAGTGTGTGCGTGTGGGGGGGGTGTTGTTCAGTGGCTTTCTGTTGGAGGGGGGATTGGTTTGGGGTTTGGAGTTTTTTAAGGAAAGGTAATATTTTCTGAAGCAATATAGGGACCCAGACTGGCAGACTCCACACATGGACCTTTACCTGGTCTTTAATCAACTGGATTTCCAGTTAAATCTGCCAGGATTTAACAGGCCATGGACCAAGAGACATTGTTTACTTCTCTGAATATGGCTAAATCCATGCTCTGACTTAGGGAAACAAAAAAAGTAGTGTCTTCTGATACCAGTTCCCTCTGAGGGCTGCTGGGGCTTGTGCTGTAACAAAGAAAGGAAGGAAAGCAGCATTTTCTCTTATTTCTGATGTTTGCTGTTTCTAGTTAAGTCAGAAACTCAGAATTATTCTCAAGCACTGGGTTTTAGGAAGTTCACCCCAAATGCAGTCTGGGGGAAGACCAGGAACATCTGCGAATATTGGACCAAACCAGAAGAAAGGAGAAACAGGGAGGCAAGTAACACCAGGGGGAAATCACTGAAATAAAGCATTTCTAGCACACAGGGGAAAACCCCCAAACCAGATCTGAAATGAAAGGGATGGAAGTGAAAGGGCCACTGCATTTTGTTCACTGCCATCTTCCCCTATATCCCTGAGAGTCTCAGTGCTGGTTGTGCAGCCTGTGGCAAGGTCAGAGCAGCCCCTCAGAGCCCCAGGGTGTGCACACAGGACATGGGAGCAGAGCCAGCCCCGGGAAGGGCACACGGAGAAGCAGCACCACCTGAATGCCACACCTGTGTTCTTGGAAGGCAGCACATTGCAGAGGGGAAAATATACACCCACATTTTGATAGCTACAAGCTCGCTTAAACTGCCTGCGTTTATTGTAAAGCTGTCTCAGCTTTTCAACTCCTGCGCCGCAGACAAGCTAAAATCCCGGTTTTGAGCACCAATCCGCAGCCTCCCATCGCCACCGATATCTCTTACATTTAAACACTACATGACAGCAGGGCCGTTTGACAGCAGCGACGCAGCGCTCTAACACAGCCAGAGCACGGCGCTGACAGGGGCATTGTGAGCAGGGAACATCGGTCTAGACAGGAGCCAAACACCAGCCCCGCGAACAATGGAGCGCCCCCGGAGAGCCGCGGGCGGGCAGGAGGCAGCTGCGGGGCAAGGGACAACTTCCCTTTGGGGTGGCCCGTGGGGGTCACCTCGGGTGAGATCTGTACAGCACAGACCTGCTGGAGCAGCGCAGGGCAGGGCCGGGCCAGCAGGGCTGAGCAGGGATGTGCCTGAGCGCTGCAAACCCTCAGCACCGTGAAGGATTTCCTTCCCTGCGAATATTCAGAAATACAAGTGTGAAATCCTGTCTTTGTGAGGATCTGTGTTAATGTGATTTGACCCCTCATTGTTCAGGTAAAGCAAACATGGCAAGGTTGCTGCGTATTTCAGCTGCAGTTCTTCTGTTTTCATTTGGGGAATATTGGTATTTTTTCCACACTTTGCTCAGGCCTCTTCAGCTCAGATTCACTCAGGAGGAAAGTGCTTAAACATTCCATTCCAGCAGAAGCTCAGTCTGTGTACTCAAATATCCTTAAAGGCAATTGTATTCTACAAATCAGAGATTACAAACAACAAAGACATCCTGCCTTTTCTCTGAATATAAAAAGAAAGCCAGAAAGCTGACAAGTAACTGTTGACTACCCAAATAAAAGGCTAAGAAAGATTCTCAGTATGTTCACAATATTCTATTATTTTAATTCATCTAAGGAGGAATTTAAGAGAAAAGCAAGCTCTGAGTTCAGCTAAAAGTCTCTTTGCACTAAGGTAGCCTGGTAAATTTTTGCCTTATTTACAAATGAAAAGCAGAGAACAGGAACTCAAGTGACTAAACATGATGTTTAGGAGCAATAGAGTGTGTCTATTTTCCAGAGTGCCCTGGATATCCTGACTAACATTTTGCTGTTACTTACCTATAATATTTTTATTTATTCAGCATAGTAATTATTCCTAACTTACCTCAAGTGCATTTGCCAGACACAGAGGAAACGATCCTTAATAAAGTGCATTAATAAAGTGAGGATCACTTAATGATCACACTTGCCTTATAATGATCAGGCTGTTAAAAGCTCCTGTAGTACATTGATTCTTACTCTGCAGTCACCAGGAGACCAAAGCCAGCTGAGGAGGGGAAATATCAGAGCAGTAACTCCCAGCCCCAACCGAGTCACCAACTCTGGCAAGAGTGAAGGGCACACACCCGAGGTAGAACCCAGGCCCCAAAGAGCAGTGGTGCTCCTCTGCACAGAGAATTGTTAGCTGCTAAGTTGCCAGTGGGCAATAAACCCAGGATTTCCACTGATTGTGCTGACAGCAGCCTGTCTCTGGTAACAGCCAGCACTCCCTGCAGCCAGGAGAGGTGCAGGGCCCCACTGCCCCATTCTGTACCCAAACTGGGCACTCAGAACCACAGGGAAATGTGTCCCACCCTCCAGCTGGCAAACCTCGAGAGCATGGCAACTCTCTTTAAATCCTGCTTGCAAGGACCACAAGCTGCAATCAGAGTATTAAAATTTGAGTTCTGAATGTAAACACTTTGGGCTTCATTTCCCGCTGCAGGTCTGAGCCGCCCAAGTTAAACGCCTGTGCTGCACTTTGCCACTCGCTAATGAATCACTGTTTGGCCCATTGTTGTTCTATTTTCAGTTCTCCCTTTTCCCTTTGTTACAGACAAATGTAATGAGAGGCAGCACACTGGCCTGATCCGTGCCCTTCATTATTTTATTTTATATGCCTCCACCACATTTCCTCCTTCTCTTCTTTCCAAACTAAATAATAATCCTGCCCTTTTTTTAATGTAGCTTTATAGGAAAGGCTCTCACAGAGTGCTACTCATTTTCTGTGCCCTTCTCTGGACCATTTCTATTTCTGTTATGTCTTTGAGATAAGGTGACCAAAAGTGACCATGATTTTCAAGGTAAGGACATGCCATTGATTTATGTATGTATGGCATTAAAATATTCCTTCTTTATGATTTATCCTGTTGGACCACCCTCCCGTTATATTTCTTTTGGCATAACAAGCAGCCCCATCCTAAGGAAAAGACACCTTAACTGAGCTGAGATCACTGACTCTTAAGTGAGCACTAATTCAAAAGTTAAAGCATGCTCAAGAACCTGAATTTCTTTGTGGGCCATTCTATTATATTGGCCAAGGACACAGTTGGATTAGCTATGGAATTCCTCAAAATGTTAGAAAACACTGCTCAGCCAAAATTGTTTAGCATGTCACATCAGCTCCTGCAGAAAGCAGAAATAAGTGTTGGGTCTTTTAGAGAAGGAGAGAAAGGCAAAGGACACAAGGAAGGCCAGTTTATTCTTGTGCTTTGTTGCCACTTTTTAAACATTTTTGTTAAACTTGAAGCAGGATCTGCCCTGAAGTGATTCAGGTTCCTTATGAGATCTTTATGTAAAAAACCCTTGAAAGGCTAAATACACTGAACTCACCAATACTCTTTTGTGAGCCCTTTAAAATAAACCTCAGCCACACTGGCTCAGCCTGAATCCGAGTTCCTTCTGATCCAGAACTACTGTTATGCCCTGCATCCCAAACTGAGCTCATTGGTGGCCATGACACAGGGACACAGCCCAGCCCAGGGCTCAGCTTTAAGTCAATGTCATGCAAAGTTTACTGCAGAACTTCTCTTGGGCTTAAGATTATGAATTAGGGAAACACTTCAGTGTTTGCACTGCGGGCACCTTTACTTACTTAATACCTAATCATGACTTAAGCACCTCAAGGCCTAAGGGAAGAGTGTCTCCAACAAAGACAATAAATTTACAGTGGGATACAAAAGGAGAGGTTTAAAATTCTATTTTTAATGAAATTTTTCAAATCAGCCCTTAATTATCAGCATTTAGATCAGCAATTCTTCATGTTCAGCTGATCAAAAACATCAAGACACCACAGTCTTGCTTTTTATGCTTTTTGTTCCTTGTTGTTCCTCACAAGTAGCAACTGCAGGAGGAACCAGGATAGAGGTTAACTTTTCTGTATTTTTTCCTCTTTTAAAAATCTGTTGATAAATGCATCACTGAAAGACACTGAATCAGAGCCCAGAAACTGTGGAATTCAAGGATATGTGAAGCATGCACAGAAAGAACATATGCTTCCCCAGTGTCCTCAAATCTGCTTCAGTCCTAATCCTGGAAGGACCAGCTCCAAAGGGGAGAGAGAAAATGAAACCTCCATCCCTCTGTCAAACACAGGAGCACAAGTGCCCAGAGCAGCAGGAGTTTTGCTGCTACAAAAATTGGGAATGGGCCCAAGAACACCAACACATTTCACAAAAGCCACTGGGAAGCCATTAGTCTTTTACTCACTGAACTACAATGAGCAATAGGCAAATTCACCTGAATAAGGTAAAGCCCAAACCATCCACACCCTTATCAGATACACACCAGACCTTTCTGAAGCTTTGAAAATGGTGATATACTTTTGTTATCATTTTTCCTGGTTTGTGTATTCTTGAGCTTCCTGGCTTTGGATAAAAGCACCTGAAATGTCAAGACACCAACTGCTCCTGCAGTATTTTCAATCTGTTTTATAGATTCAAGTGGCTTGGATATTTAAAGAGCAGTACAGTTTGCCCAATGCATAAAACTAGTGTCTGACTTTAAAAAAGAACAGTTAAAAAAAAGGTGTAATTTCTGCCTTTACAGTGCACCAGTCAGGGGCACAACCACACAGAAAGCTGAATTAACACAGACAGTGTGGAAAGTTTAGGATCTTTAACAGTAGTCAGCAAACTAAACTTCAACAGCAGATGGAAATAAACATTCAGCTTAGGGGCACTATGGTAATCCTGGGGACAATAGAGTTTTCCCATTTGTTCTTACCCAGTGTACTGAAAATGTAAGTATTACATTATTTCCTTGACCTGTCAAGAGTGAAGAGGAAGAAATGTCGATTCTTAGTTGTAGGATCGAAGGAAGAAAAAAGAAAACCAGCCATTGCTCCAAAAAGTGAAAGGACCATGTGAATGCAGCAGGTACCACTTGAGGCTCCCCTGGAGGGCACAGACCCTGACCAAAGGTGGCTGTTTAACCCAGGTGTCTTTATGGAGCCAAGACTCAATGCCCAGCGTGCAGGAGCTTTGTGATGGGTAACAAATGTCTGCCAAGGCTGTGATGACAACAAAGCCCCAGATGTGTGCAGCTCTCAGTAAATGGGATTGGAACGTGGCTCTTTAGAGATGAATGGCTGGCAAAGCTGACTTGCTTGCCAGCTTCACCTCACTGTCACCCAACTCACAACAATTCCTCTGAGGAAAACACATTATGGAGAACAATGTCTGCAATAAAAAGGATTATATGTACTCAAATTTTCTTGCACTCTGTGGTCTTATTCAGACACCAACCTAGAGTGCCAGGCACTATGGACTGAACTGCTTCAGTTGATTTCAGTTGGGCAAAGTCTTTTGAAATAGTCAATGCAAAATGATTGCCACAGAGTTATCAGCATGTACAATAGCTGCATGCAAACCAGGAGGTTCTTCCTGTCCATTTTGGTAGCTAAGGCCTTAGTCAGAAATCATACAATACAGGTACACTAAACTCTGGGAGGAAAATGTCTGGAAGAAATTACTGACACTGCTTTTTTTTTTCAACTCACTTGCACACCCTTAGTTTGTTCCAAAGAGCAAAATTGCCTTGACATAAGTCCTAGGGCAGTGTGCAAGTAGTACCAGGCCCAAGGAAGCCAAGACACAGCAGGCTGAGTCTATACAACAGTCTGTACACTCCACTCTGATGGTTTGTCATCCCAGCAGGTCACCCCTAATGCACCTCTCCAGGTGCTGCTGCCAAGCAGTAAGGGAGCTCTGAATGCCCCCAGGGAAACTCTGAGCTGTAACAGGTCCCGCTGACTGAGCAGCCAGGGGAGCTGCACTCCAGGCCTTGGGGGAGTGGCACTGACCGCACAGCAGCAGACCTTGCCCCTGTATTTCGTGTTTGGTGCATGCTCAAACGCCCGTTGAGCGGGAGGCTGCCTGTGAGGTGGCTCAGAACTGATTCAACACAACTGCTTCAACATTAGTGTTAGAAAAAACCCAAGGAACGCAGCAGCAATTAGTGCAGCCTGAACCAATTAGCCATGATGTCCCTTTGTGGGGCTGGGATGGCTCCTCAGCCAAGGAACAACACGTTCCTGTCACTCTCCTTCCAACATTACATTACCGTGCCACGTGTCCAGCCCACCAGCTCACCAGACCCGCTGGGGCCTGGTATCCTGCAGGTAAAGCCTTGGCTCTCTGCTGATTTATTAAAAGAAAAACCTTATATTTTACTGCTCACATGTGCCCTCTGGAGCGTGGTCACATGACCAGGATAATGACAATCTGTCTCTCTGCTAACATTTCTCTACTTTGGTTATTTGTTTGATAAAGTGAGGAGCTTCCCTTTTGTTGCCCTTCATCAGAGCTTAATGTCTTTACTTTGGGATCAATATACTTTATGAATAATTTTATTTCCTTCTATTTTTATGGTCTTTTCTCCTCATTATCATACTGAGTTTATTAGCTGGTGCTGTCAGTATCTTTACCCTGTCATATGTTCCTGAGGTACAGTAAATATCACTTGTGTTGTAATTAATATGCACACCCTCTGCAGTAATTAAAGCACAGACCCCTTCAACCAGCTGAGCTTCCTACACTAATTCCACCTTATCTTCATAATGAACTTATTGTAATCTGAAACTACCACTAAATATTGTTCAGTAAGGATAGAACAATGAAATCTAACGAGATGCAATAATATTTGTGAACATGTTAATATGGAAAAAAATGAATTTAATTAGCATTAAATCTAATTAAATTTCCCATGCAATCAAAATCCCCCCATTTATGCCACAAAAACACTGATGGTGCAACACTGGTGCCCCTTCCGAGATTTGCACCAAGATGGAGACCAGAAGCTTCATGCTCTACCCATGGAATTCTCAGCTATGGATCCACTGGGACAATTAGAGAAAGCACTTGGAGTCCCTGGTCAGGAATGTGATTTGGGAGCATGATGGGGAGGTGAAGATGGAGAGACATCCCCCAAGAAAGGACCCAGCAGTGACACAGTTTGGCAAAGCTTGGCAGCAGGGAAAGGAGAGCAATGCTGAATGTACAGGCATGAGAGTGCAACACAGGATGATTAAAGGGAGACTGGCTACGAGAAATGCAGTTGCTATTTTCTGAAAACATTTCCATATGGGAGACCAGTGCCTAAGGTGCAGGCTCACACAATAGGAGGAAAACTGGCAGGCTCCATCGACTGAAAATTGGCTGAAGGGCAAGAAACAAACAGTGGAAGTAAATGGGATTATTTCAAGGTGGAAAGAGGTTACCAGTAGGGTACAGCCCAGCTTTCTAATTACTCACAGTAATGACTTGGATGATAGTATGGGAAGGATCATTTCCAAGGTTCTAGTAACTGGGAAGCACAGCAGTCATAAACACCAATGTAATCCAATAGCCATTTCATTAATAGTTAATTGGAGAGCCAGAGAAGGGGCACAGGGAAGTGTTTGCCTGTATCAGGAGGCAGGGGTGGGACATACAACTGCACACCAATGGAATGACCTTCCCTTGTAAATGGTCATTCTAGAAGAGGCTTAAGCACCAGCTCTTTGTGCTTTATTGATTGATGTCAATCTGTCCAGTTCCAGAGCGTTAACTTCGCTGGAAAATGTGCCCTCTGTGTCATTCCCTTCCTGTGCCCCCTAAACCTGCCTCACTTCCTACACCAAAAAGTTACATGGTCACATATTGATTTGTGACTCCCTGGCTGACACCTGAGTCGGGAGAAAATGAGTTGACATGTGGGTAAATAAATAAAGGGAGCCAAACACCCCCCCCCCCCCCTTAACCTTCTGCTAAACT
>JAOXXN010000446.1:1444705-1470022 GCA_026770055.1 Myrmophylax atrothorax
GGTCTTTTCTGACACTGAGTCTTTTCATTGTTTTGCACCTTGTTTAGTCATCAGTAATAGCAGCAAAGGTGTGGAAAAGGACTGTCAGTTTTCCCTCACGTTTTACATCCCCTCTGTGCAAGTGTGACTGACTGGACAAGGCAGACAGCAGTGGATAAGCAAAATGCCAAAGTCCATAAGGCAGAGTTCTGCAAAACGGGGTGCTAAGGACATTGGCTTCTGTTTCCAGGGGAAAGCTGACTGGGATCTCCACTGCACTACAGTTTCTGTGGCCAGATGATGCATTCAGTCACTGAGCAAGTTCCCTCTAAAATCAGTGGGAGATCTGCTTTTTAGAGGCCTGTGGAACTCATTCCTAGGCAGGTATTTAGAAGCAAATCCATTGAATTAAGTACAGGTAAATAGCATAAGCCTTTGGGGCAAGGGAAAAGGCAGCCAGTCCCATTCACACCAGGCAAATGCCTTCTCTCTGCAGTCTGCTCATCATGGGGGTTTGAAGGCACCGACAAAGGGAACCCACTGAGAAATGAAAATAAATGGAGGTAAATGAAATCAAACTGAACAAAGGGATAAAATATTTACTGTCAGCTCCCCACCTCACATGTCAGACCCCACACAAGGACAGTCATGCCAGTATAACCAAGAAAGCACCATATTGGAATAAAGAGTGAGAGAATATGCTGAACTGCACAAAACTGATGGTTCCACGACCAGACAAAGGGGAAGGAACTGCCCCCACCTGCTTCTGATTTGAGTTCCTGTAACGGCCACCACACCAGTTAATTCACTAGAGATGTTTCTTTTCCCACTCCCCTAAAGTAGCTTTAGACAATGCAGGTAGTCACCACTTTGCTTTGGCCTCTGTAAGCCCCTGCAGGCCCCGTCCCCTCGGGGGTGGCTCAGCCCCGAGGGGTCAGCGCGCCACAGCCCCGGTGCCAGTCCTGCCAGCGCCACAGCCCCGGTGCCAATCCTGCCTGTCCCTGGTGCCAACCCTGCCTGTACCACAGCCCTGGTGCCAATCCTGCCCGTGCCACAGCCCCGGTGCAAATCCTGCCTGTGCCAGTCCTGTCTGTGCCACAGCCCCTGTGACAGTCCTGCCTGTGCCACAGCCCCTGTGCCAATCCTGCCTGTGCCAGTCCTGCCTGTGCCACAGCCCCTGTGACAGTCCTGCCTGTGCCACAGCCCCTGTGCCAATCCTGCCTGTCCCCGGTGCCAATCCTGCCTGTGCCACAGCCCCGGTGCCAATCCTGCCTGTGACAGTCCTGCCTGTGCCACAGCCCCGGTGCCAATCTTGCCCGTGGCCACAGCCCCGGTGCCAATCCTGACTGTCCCCGGTGCCAATCCTGCCCGCACCACAGCCCCGGTGCCAATCCTGCCTGTGCCACAGCCCCGGTGCCAATCCTGACTGTCCCCTGTGCCAATCCTGCCTGTGCCACAGCCCCAGTGCCAATCCTGCCCGCGGCCACTAGTCTATGCTGTTGGATAAAGTTGGAACCGGCTGCGGGAACGAGCGCTGGGATGAGCACTTTTGTCTCCGAGCCTCCTCAATTCAATCGCACAACGGTTTGCTCTATTGTTCTGTTCTGTAAAGTATATTTAGCTTGCTTAATTAACCTATATTTCAGACAAGTCATGCAGGCGTTCACCTAACTCTGTATATGCCTTTGTGATTAAACTTTAATGAAAGGGAGACTAAAGTAAATTCCTCCATGCTGAGGTTCTGAAACAGACACACAAAAAATCAAAACATAATACTTGTCAGGTGAATTATTATTATTATTGTTATTATTAGGAGTTTGCTCCATGAAAGAGAAAAGAATATGGATCAGAATGAACACAGGGCTGAGAGGAAAAGGTGTTTCTGGTTGTGCTTAATAAAGGCTACTTCAACTGGAGACAGGTGCAGGGATGGAAAACAATCTGATGTGAAATCTGGATGGGGCACAGAGAATACGAGCTGGTACACAGTTGTCACAAGAAAGTTCATATTTCTTTGTAATATGTGTAAAAAACTCCTGTAATTCTTTATATTTGTATTTTCTCCTAAACAAATACACAGTAGTGCTATTCCTATATAAGAAAAGAAAATCAATGCCAGGCAGATGTGCACTCATAAGCAGCCTACAATGGCAAACCAATATGTGTCCATGAAGAAAGAAAAAGGGAATAGATAAAAAATAGATTTCACTTTCAAGCCTCTGGTGGATTCTTAAAAACAACCAAAGGAAAAGATTATTTTATCCACTGCTGGGAGAAAAATGCTTTGCCCAGTGCCTTCTAAACTTTCAATTAGAGCAACTTGAGGGTCACAAAAATATATGTTTGATTGCTGTGTTTTATGTTAAAAGACATTTTTAAAATATATTTATTACTTGAATGTGGTAAAGGTTGATCTGACGAAACACTGGCACTATTATAATCTTAGTACATATTAATGAACTTTTAAAATGCAAATCATTGACCCACTAGGTGGTCTCATGGTCTCATAAATAGCAATCTTTTGCATTCCAGCATCCAAATACCTAGTTAGGAGCTTTCCAGAATGCACATTATAGGTGATACAGACCATAACAAGTACTTTGGCAAGGGAAAAAAAAGCCATTCCAGCCTATTGTGTCAATTAAAATGAAGGGGGGTTTATGTTATGAACCATATGTTCAAAGAACATTACATGTAAAATTACATACAATCCTTCTGACTCTGAAGAACACAATAATCCTGGGACATTAGTGGATGGCTTCTGGTGGAATTTAAGGGAACATTTAAACACAATTAATATTAAACTACAGAAAATGTTTACCAGTTTGTAAAATTATTAATTCCGGGGTTTACTGATCTATTTACGAAATTAAGCCAATATATCAAAACTAATGTCTTCCCTCTCTAATTATTATTAATAAAGACTGCTTATTTCCCCTTAACAAGAATTCATTTTCTCCCTTCAAATTAATAACAGTCTGAGGTAACTCAGGCTCCACAGGGCCTGATCCCAGGCTCATTTTCAGTGCAGTTAATCTGGAGTAGCTCCAGAGTTTTGATGTAGCAAGATCTACAACTCAGAGGGGAGCAGGATCCACCCCTTCTCCTGTAGGCTCTTCCTTGCAAATTTTGCTGCTCCAAATTCCTAATCAAATCCTCCCTCAGTACTGAGGCAATTAAAACCAGCAGCAGCACCATCTCAGCTTACATTTCTGAAGCCTGTGGAGCTGCATGGGCTGATCTTCACTGTGTGAATGGCCACAGCCATTAGGAAATCATTCCACACGCTAAAGCAGAGAACAAATGTGCAGGAAGGGCAGAGGAAATGCTTCCAAAACAAAAGGAGGCCACCTCAGGGACCCTGGTGCATCTCAGGATGTTCCTCCTGGAGGCTTGCGTGGATGGCCTGGATCACCCTTCCCTTGCCACGGGGCTGGAAGGGCTGCAGCCCAAAATCTGGGATTTCACAGCACATCCTCTCATGCAGGAGACAGCAGGAGAGCACAGCAAGGAGAATTCCCAGGCTTTAGGGAAGGAGAAGCTGAAACCACAGGTTTTACAGGCAGAGAAGGGGGACACTGAGGGCTCCCTGCCTGCACCCCTCCTTTACTCCTGGCACCAGCACAGGTTCCCAGGTGAACTGGGCACTGCTGGCTGGGGCCAACAGGATTCCTGCCTACCATCAGACTTCTTGCAAGGTTTTGCCCCAGTTTCACACAGTTTTTCAGCTTCTGTCCATGCCTTTCAGCAGAAGAGAGCCTGAGGTGGACTGCAAAGGAATGAGTGTTTGCCACTTCGTTGGGTTGTTTTTCCCCTTCCTAAGCCCTGGCTGTTGTTTTTATAAACACCTGACACACACTTGAGCTTGAGGAGGTCAGGGAACTTCTGTCCCTCAGAAACGATGCCCCCAGTTTATCCCCAACCTCTGCACAGGGAAAGGTTACCCAGGGGGGAGCACAGCCCTGACCTGAGGGTGCCACCCTCTCCAGGGAGCAGAGGGAATTTAGACCCCTGATGGCTTCCCTCTGTCCCACTCTGGAGCACTGGATGCTTCTTAATTAGATGGGGGCTGTGCTTTGCTTTGTGCCTCTTCCCAAATTAAATCTCCCCTCCTCATTTGAGCACAGCTTTTGTGCTCCTGCTTTAGCATCCTAAAGCTGCATCTGTACAGCATCTTCACCCAAGCATCATAGAAAATGCTAAATGACTTATGTAGGTCTTCTCACTTAAGGTCATTTCAATTATGGCAACATCAACAGATGTATATGTTCATTAATAAAAGTGTGATATGTGTTTGTGTCCCTCTGAAAGTTCAGTCAGAAAATTATAGATTATACTGAGACACTCCAGGAATTGCTACTCTGTAAGTCAAATGCTCTATTATTAAAAATGTCATCCCATATGAATTTCATAAATAGCAAAGCCAAGAACAGAGTAACCATTTTAAAAAGTCTAGAGGGGATTCCATAACAACATTTAAATGCATTACTACTCAAACAATTTGATTGGATTATAAAATATTTAAAACTGCAGCTGTACTTGTGGTGTTTAATGTTGACTATTTTGATTTCTGGAATATCTTCCCTAAGAAGTACAAGTTTACAAAACTACTTATATAATTAGACTATAAATATATAAGAAAATCTATAACCCATGGAAATACAGTGTTTCTAAACTACTGTGTATAGCTGGATTATTCTACATACACAAATACAAGAAACCTGAAAAAGAACATTAAGCAATAGAGTTCATTCAAGACTTGCCCCTGGAATAAGGCAGGAGCTCATTTTGCCAAAGGTATCCTAATGACTAAAAATAAATATCACAGGAGATGTAGGACAGTGTGTTCTAAATAGAAGTTATGGCCAGATTCTCGGGTGGTGTAAACTGGCACTGCTCCATTGCAGTTAACAGTTACACTGACAAGCTTTGGCTTTATTTTCTCTCTGTCCTCTAACATTTTTTTCCCCAGGATCTCTCTTACATATGTATTAGGCATGTTTGGGTTTATAATTAAATCTTCATTGACATTTTAAGCAGAAAGGACAATTTTAAAAGCTATTTTTCAGGAGAGTAGCTATGTATTAATCCACAAATATATCCTGATGCCCATATGTTATAGCTCTGCTCTCATATGCTGCCTGCATCCCTCCTGCCAAACTCCCTGTCATCTCCACTGCTTCACCTGGATCTGTGTCAAGACATAATTCATCCCACAGAGCCGTGTTATTGGTCACTGCACTGCCACAAAAAGCAGAACAGAGTGTGGGTTACCTTGGGTTTGCCCCAGCTGTCCTAGGAACGATCTAACACTACAGTTACATTCCCCTCCTTGCTCACAACACTTTGTTCTGGGCCATCTGATCTGCACATATGCAAATCCAAAATGCCCTTCTGAAACTCCTTCAGTTGTGCCCCCCATTTAGGCTTGTCCTAAAAGCCCCATCCCCACGGCTCAGAGAGCCAGAGGACCTTGCAGACCCTGTTTGCCCCAGGGGCAGTCACCTGTATTTATTGCTGTTAAACAGGAATTAACTCGGACCTCCAGATGCAACCTCACTTGGCACTGTTAATTCCAGAGTCCAGAGTTACCATTAAAACCAAAAAGAGTTATCATTAGAACCGAAAGTGCATCTTCCCTGTTGAAATCAGTGGGAATTAGACTTCAGTAACACACACAAGGCTATAAGCAAGATAATCAAACAGCAGAGGCTAATGCACTAATTGTTGAAATGAGGCGGAACATTCCACGGCTCCTCAACGGCTCCTCGCCCTGGGCTGAGCCGTGTTTGGAGGGCAGGAAGTTTTCATCATTTTAAAGTATGTCAAGCCTGTGCTCTCCAGGGCACAGCAGGAGGCAGAGGGAGGATTTTGCCTGCCCTGAGGTTGGCAGCTCTAGTCAAGGAATGAAGATCACCCCGTTCCAGCTGAGGGCATGCACATCCACCAGGCCTCCAAAACCAGGCCAGTGCCCAACTGGTGCACAGGCTGCTTCCTCAGGTGGCCCTGGAAAACTCACCCAGGCTCTAGCAGGAACACAGACCTGAAGTTTCTGTAATTTCCTGGCTTTCTATATGACAGAGGCCAAAGGCTGCTGAAGCAAGTGAGGATCATGCTCTCGGTATATGTTTAGAATTATTTTGTTGCCAGCCTGAAAGCAGAACTTGACATTCAGTAACCTTTCTAAGTCCAAAGAAATGTTATTGACTTCACTGCAACTACTATGAATTTACACTCAGTGTAAGTGGCAGTGGAGCTGTGCCACAGTGTGGTCATTACTCTAGGAATTCCCGTGCTACAGAACAAGCCCAGCAATTATTTGTGGTGTTTTTATTTTAAATGCCTGGCTTCTTGGAGCATGGCAATTTCCATGAGTGGTCCCTGCCCTTGATCATTTCAAATGGTGTTTGAAGTATTTGGATCTTAAAATTCTCACTGCCTTCTAGGAATATCACCTTTCCTCTGACTGATTCTGATGTTAGAGCTGTGCCATTCAAGAGAGGAGTTCAGAAAAAGGTGCACTGGAAATTTTGCATGAACCAATGCACAAAATTAATGAAAATGTAATGCCAGCAGAGCTCTTAACTTTTGGCTGCCTTTACTCCTTTCAGTATACCTATGTGTGGTCTTCTTGGAAAAAGAACCAGGTATTTGAAAAATGGATGAGCAAACATTTACTTTTGGCTGCAGCATGAGGGAACCTGCAATACTTTCTCTCTTACTACAACTTGTTAGGATGACTTGCCAGCTTGTGGTCACAGGGTGAGCAACTCCCATCTGGAGCAAGGTCAGTGCCCTGCTGCCTTCATGGAATATCTTGGATGTAATGGAGAGACATTTCTCAATGGTTTGTATTTAAAAGTCTTACTGTACTTTTGTAGATGATCCTAAAGGTCTGAATAGTCCAAAGACTATTTGAGAGATGAAGTACTGCTGGAAGGGATCAAATGTAAACAGACACTCAGCTTCATTCCTCACCACTAAAGCAGGGCTTAGGACTCAGTGTTACAGTGGAGGGGCTCTATTTTACCTCAGTGGAGTTATTCTTGATTTACACCAGGTTAGAATTAGTCCTCACCACTGGAAAAATCTATTCTACCAGGCTGGTGGTGGAGGCATTGATCCCAAACAAATAAAATGACCTTCTCCTTCAATTACTTTGGTCTTCACTAATTAAAATAATTTTGCTAATGAAAGCTGCAAAAACATTCACACCATCTCCTGCAGTCAGTGTGACCTTCTGCAGATGCTTCTGATGATGGTAAACACTTTATTCACCAGAAAATGTACAAGCTGTAGAGTCTCCTCTAGGATGTGAGAAGCCAGAAAACCTGAAAATAATGGTTTAAGAGATCCTGCAGTGTCAGAGGCAGGCCCTGGTGCTGTGCATGGAGACTTCAAGGTGCTAAAGCATCTTCTGACCTCTCAGCTTCGTTATTTCTGTGCCCCATTGACTCCACCCTTTGGGATGGCTCACAAACCACCCCTGCAGATCCTCTGCAGACTGAGCCTGGTTTTGTGGACAGTGTTCCTGGGGAGGAAATCACTGACTCAAACCACCAGGCAGAATGTAGGCAGAATGTCTTTGGAGTTGGAATATTGAAATCAGAGCCATGGAATGGAGGTGAGGAACTCTTTGCCAACACAGAAAAATGCCAATCCCCCAAACATTTTATATGTTGGAAGCAACAGTTAAAAGTGCTACAAAAGTACAGATGGGGTTAAGGAAAGGATCATAGCAGAGATCAGAACTTCAAAATAGTCTATCCCCTCTCTACAGTTTCAAGTACATTTCACATTAATCTATACCTTCCAAACATTTAAGTAGATTTACCTGTATATTTATTATCAAGAATGAAAAATGGGTGCTAAATACTCTGTTCCACTTGGAGAATTCCAACCTTTTATTTAGTGTGAATTCAACAATCACAACATTGTATTTTAAGGTGCCTCTTCCCAGAAAAGTTGATTCCCCACCACTTGCCTTGCAATCAGGAGTAAGGACCACAGCCTTAAGAAGTTCCAGGATTTATAAAATGCATATAAATAAATGCATAAGGTCCTTGTGTTCAAGGAACAACAGGATGCGGCACTCAGTGCTCTGGTCTAGTTGACAAGGAGGTGATCAGCCAAAGGTTGGACTTGATGATCTCAGAGGTTTTTCCCAACCTAAAGGATTCTGTGGTTTGTAATTTTTCCTTTTTATTTATCAAAGTAAAGAAAAATAATTAAAAAATATGTATGACTGTGCAGCTTACAGGTCTGATGTACTTAATATGTACTTAATGTGTTATGGACAAAGGTTCTCCCCAGTTGCTACAGGCAGAGGAGCAGTGAGACACCTCCTGGAAGGAGCACGTGCAGCTCCTCCCCAGCTCACCCCAGGTAAGGTCTGGCACGTGCTTTGAAGCAGGATGCTTTATTTCCCTAAAAAACCTTTTCCTCCTGTCTTTAAATATTTGCCATTAGAAATCTGGATAGTCTTGTTATATTTATATAAATGCCACTCCTTAGACTTCACTGATATCTTCTGGCAATGAATTATTTATTCTAAGAGCTCACTGTATACTCATTTTTAACACACAACCCTTCACTTTCATTGCAAGTTCCCTTTGCTCATATTATAAACACTGCATGGTTGAAAATCAGCAGGGAAGAATCCCAGAAACCCAAATCCTGATAGATGCAATATTAAGATCCCTGAACAAGTGTGTGGTTTCATACAGTGGTGCATTTTATCCTTATTTACTCTTTGTATGGCTGCAGCATGCAGAGAACCACACAACTGTGAATCAGGGCAGTGCTGGTCCAGGCACTCTGCAAAGAGCCTGTCACCTCCCTGAAGGCCCTAGTGAAGGACAACATAAAATCCAGGAGGTTTTCCAGGTGTCATTACAGTTCCCAGCTTCCAGTGCCCTTATACTGCCATTGCTGTGCAAACTCGTACTCTGAGTCTCACGTCTCTCAGTGCAGATGCTGAGCTGGTTGCACTCAGTGAGGCAACAGTAACTCAGGTAATTTCCTTGCAAACCGGTGTGCAAGAGAGCCTGAAGGCAGAGGAATTCAGGATGAGCTCCCAACAAGGTTCCTCTGCTCCTGCCCCCTGGAAGCACCAAGGCTGCACCCCCCCCTTTGCCAGGGGCAGGGCTCTTGTCCACTCACAGGTGTCAGGGCTGAGGAGAAGAAAGGAGATTGTGTTTGGGATACCTTTCCATGTTTGGGATACTTTTCCATGTTTCACATACCAGAGCACAGGAATTGCTCCCCACCTCCAACCAGTCCTGGGTAACTTCACCATTTTCCAGCCTTCTGGCATTTACAAAGGATTGTGCCTGGCTACACCCTCCCGAAGCAAAGCCTTAATCTGTTTTCAGTCAGTCACTTGTTTTTTCCTGGCAGCAGATATAAGGCCACACAGTCAAATAATGAACTTGTCTTTCATTTGGATATAGTTTATTAATGACAAAAACACTAATCCATTAATCAATTTAAAACAAGTTGGTAAATGAAAAAAAATGCTCAGTCTCCTTTAGTAAGAGGATCACATGCATCTTAAAAGGGGGCCATTATCTCCATGGGTTTCTCAGCTGAAGTTACAAATCTAAAAATGATTTTCATTCATTTCTCATTAATATGCAAAATTATTCAAATTAGATAGTAATTAACCATCTACTCAGTAGAAAACCTTTTCATGATAATTTATGATAAACTCGGTAGCAGCTTTGATTGAGATTGATTTTTGGTGTTGAGAAGCTATCATGAATACAAAAAAGCACCTGAAAAAATATTTTTAAACACCTAACTCACTGCTCAGCTAATTATATGGGAACCGTGTTCACAGATTATTTCAAAGGAAGGCCCATAGGCAAGATACTAATGCTGAATGAAACAGGCAAAACATCCTTTTGAGTTTGTCCTACATTTCATCTTAAAGCTCAGCTTTCTTCACATCTCCCAGCCTAATTCATTTAGAATGTTAAATGTTTGGCGCTGTTTAATTCAGCAAACGGCTGCAGTGGAACCAGGGCTGTGCTTGATAAGGCTTACAGGATTGCTTTCAAGATAAAACTGTTTGCAAAAATCAAAATACACTCAAGGCAAACTGTTGTTTTACAGCGCAGCATTCCTGGGAGTATCACTGTGGTTTGTAACCAGGCTCTGGGTGTGCTTGGGCAGGTGGGCACGGGGGGCAGTGGGGCCCAGGGTTAATATCACGGGCACAGCACGCTCGGGAGAACATGGGTTTGTTCTCAGGAGCACAGAGGAGCTTCAGCACTGGAGACTTGGTGGCTCTAAACACTGGGGATTGCTGTTCAACAGTGTTATTCTCCTGAGGTGGGAACACCAGAGGGAAAGTAGCGTTGACCTCGTGCTGCTGGAGCAGCATTAAGGGGAGGGAAAACCCCCTATTCAATACCTACTGCAACCAGTGGGAACTGCTGTGAGCACCCAAGCCAAAGAGGCAGGACTGTGGAGGGAAGGAAAAACTGATATTCCTAAAGGCTTTTCCTCTGAACCTGATCACAGAGCTAACAACTGACGTTCTCATAACTCACGTTCTGGGGATTTCCTGTTATTTAAATAATTACCAACAGTAACAGGAGAAATAGGAACCTTAATGCCAAAGCCCTTTGAACTCTCCCATTGGGGAGGAACGAGAGCAGAAGCAGAGAGGAAGGATCAGGTTTGGTTATGAGCTCTGTGACTGTCCCTGAGGTTTAGCTCCAGAGCTGAAAGGTCTGTTCTCCAGGGGAAATCAAGGCCATGCATAAGCTGCACCTCACCACAGGTAAATCTGTTCAGTCCTTAAACCAAGACTCAGCACTGAGCAAACAAGTGCATGTGTAACAAACATGTAACCAGCAGCAAAAGGAAAGCTTTGAGCAAATCTCCCCTCCTTTAAGTACAGTGGCACCAGCACTCTCATGCATTAGGTCTTGGCTGAGTTTTATTTGCTGCTCCAGTGCAACCTGCAAACCCTTCTCACCATCACCATGCTGAGTAAATGTCCTGGTTAGTGAATAACCCCTGACTGCACTTCTGGGCCCTGTGTTATTTTTTATATTGCCATCTACTGCCCCAGGAGCTGCAGGAGCCAGAGCACACTGGATGTGCCTGCACTGCTCCTCATCATCCCCTGCCTCCGATGGCTTCCAGATGGCACCGCGACAATGGCTCCATTCATTCCTGCCTGGAAGGCCCAGGGGGTGGCAACGGACAACCTGTCCCCAGGGCCCTCCTTCCTGCAGGCAGGGAAGGGCCCACCTTCATCCTGATTCCATTCATCCCCGGGCCTGACATGGGAATGTTTGCACAGGGTAATAGAAAACCTGCCTAAAAGTTCCTGATGACACCCAAGTCAGTATTCCTTCTTCCAGGGACATGGGGAGAGTCATCTTGGAGGTGGTACAATAATTCCAGGATATTGAAACCAAAACTCCTGCTCAGGTGACATGACACAGATGGGCCTTGAAAAAAAGGCCATTTTGGGGAAGAAAACATCATCCCTCAGCTGACACATTTAACTACTGGATCAAAGTGGGGGGAGTGACACAGGGAAAGATGATAAAGAAGTATTTCTGAGGGGCTGAAGAAGTTAACAGTGCTTTCTGAGACACCAGGGGCTAAAAACAAAAAGGAATTGGTTCCAAACTTTCACATCCCTTGCTTTTCAATGATCTGTTTCTCCTGCTTTTGAGATTTAAATAATTTTGTCTTTGACAAAAGCAGAAGTAGTAACAATCCTCTAAGTACTTATAAACCTTTTATTGTGTTCCGTCCATTGGAATGTCTCAGGGGAATTCCTAAGCATGAACTTCTCAAGTGCAATAAGTACAATTTCTACTTATTTTAGTGATGTGGAAATTACAGCAAAGGACAGGTTGGGTTACGTGTCCAACAGGTCACACACAGTCACTCAGCATTAACCTGGAGGCCTCAGCATCACTCACTGGGTGTTCTTTGTGGTTTGGAGAGAAGAGGTGCCAGTGGGGAGGTTTGGAGGTTTGGTCTGGAATTAAACAAGCCCTGATAAGCACGAGCTGTTCAGGCAGCTGAGGGGCCATGGGGAACTGCAGGAGCAAACGACATCACACTGCCATGGGATGGGCACTTTTAATTTGAAAGACAAAAGCTTAACAATATCCAAGGCTGGCAGTTGACTCCTGAGAAAGTGCAACTGGAAACCAAGTGGCATCTCTCTGACCACGTCACCACCCAAGCCAGCCAGGTAAAGCAATCAGACCAAAAAGAACCCAGCTCAGAAAGGTTTGGTCTCCTCAGGAGTACTGGAACAACCTTTTTCAACAAAATGCTACCCAGGTCCTGGAGTTAAGTTTGCAGCTTCCCAGAGGATCCAGAAGGAGGTGGGATAACGTCCAGCCCAGCTGTAGAACTGGGCAGCAGGGGCATCACTGGGCAAAGCTGCCCTGGTGTCAGCCCAGGGATGTGCTGGCAGTGGGTGAAACTGCAGCTTTGTCCTTGTGGGTATTTTCAGTTTAATTTCTGTCTGCTGCTTGTGGAAATGTGAAACAGTTAACACCCTTGTTTCAATAATATGCAATTCTGAGGGAGGAAAAATTGGGGACCTAAGGAACCTGGCTTTTTTTCCTTCCCTTATTATAAAGTCATTTTTCAAATCACCTTTCTGACACATTTGTCCATATTGATTAGCTGCTTTTAGAATGACATTGTCTGACCTGTCTAAATCCATCAATTGCTCTCCTGCTGATGCTTCATTCCCAGGCTACTTTAGCTTCTAATGGTATGGCATGAATATTATTCATAAAGTCTTTTTGCTGAAAAGATCAATAATCACATACATCTTATGTTTGCATTCTGGGTGTTGTTCCAGAAGCCCTTTAACTGGCCACAGACTCCTCTATTTCCCTTTTATCACTGCAGACTGTAAATGTTTCATTAGTAGCATTTAGAGAGTACATACTTGATACTATATCCCCAGGAGTTTCAAGTGAGTTATTAGGAACTTGTTCAGCATTAGGATTAATGCATATTCCCAGTAGTTTTCATTGCATTTCCATTCCGTGTGCCACAAACTCTACTGTTAAATATGTTTTGTCCACTTAGGAACTGTTTGGTAGGGAAGGCATGCCTTAATTGTTCCCAAGACATTGGGTAATGCTCTGCTGATGGGCCTAAGGTTGAACTAATAGGCAAGTAAGATGAAGTTTAGCTTCAGCAGGTTTTAAAGTACTAATGAGGCACAATATAATGAAGTTAAGAACTTGTCAAGACAGGCAGTTCATACAAAAAGTTGAAACAACCTAAACAACCTTTACTTTTTTTTTTCTTTTTAAAAAAAATCCAAGATTACCCCAATGCTGAGAGAATTTATTCAAGGGAAATATTTTCTAGATTAATAGAATTTTTAGAAAAGGCTTTTTAAAACTATGCCCTAGTTGAGCAAGGGGCAGAATTTATCTGCCTGACCATCAGTAGGTCAAATATGATGGTAAAATACAGTTTTCAGTTGGAAGAAAGGGTGAGTTGGATACTGTGTATTCCAAGCTGCTTTTTATGCAACTGCTTGTCTATATTTAGCAGCTTTGCAGGCTGGGATATTTTAGAGCCTTAAAAGACCGAATCCTGACTAGTCACCACTTTAACTTTATGGCATTTTCCTGGAAAAAAAAATGCAACATTCTAGGTATTTTAATAACTGCAGGACTGATTGGAACTTCATTGGATTTTAACTACTGTGTGCCAGGCTGTTGTGTTCAGTGGCAGAAAATATTTCATTTTCATTTTCTGACATAAAAGCCTAAGTGTCCTGCTGTTGAGAGGTATCAATCAAAGCAGAGGTTGCAGTGGAATAATCTCCTGGTGCTGGGATGAGGGAAAACGATGCTTTAGTTGGCAGCCAATGGGTACCAAATGCCTCCACAGCACCACCAGGCTCGTGCACACACTCGAGCAGAGCCATCACTTCAGGGCTTATAAAGTGGAACACAGCACTTCTCACAACGCTGGAGGAGGTTTTTCCTTTAGAGCATAAAAATGTTGCTTACATTGAAAGGAAAAACCCAAACTCGCTTTTAGAAGGTTCATTTAAAGGCAGGCATTGCAAACAATTAAAGCCTGAGTGTTTTGGGGACAGTGGTATTTTACAGATGTTTGAGGCAGGGTTATAATCTGCCCAAATCCCTGGTTTTATGAAGACCACTGGAGAGCTGCAGCAGTGGGGAGGGACACTGCAGGCTTCACATTATGTTTGGGGGCTTTGTGACCACCTCTCTGGCCATGGAGCACATGATTATTGTGGATAAGTGGAGTGAAGCAGTCCCTGCACTTGAAAAGCCACAACTATTTTCATGCCCATGGGTGAACAAATATGTTTAACTAATAAACATCTTGGTTTCTATTACACTTACACCTTAACTGGGCTTTTCCTTGCCAGCCTAGCAGCACATGGATCCACAGTGCCAGACTTTACAAATTCCATGCCAGCCTGTCCCAAGTGGACAGGACATCCCCCAGGCACCAGTTCTAGTGGCTCACTGAACTGTGGAGCACAGAGACTTCCACAAGAGCTGTTCAGCACCGTGTCAAATTCCCTCAGTCAGCTGAAATATTCAAATGAAAGTTGCTGCTGCAATTATAGAAAAACAGAAGTTTGAGGTTGGTTGTTTTTCTCTGTGTCTTTCTTGTAGTAAAAAAATAAAGAGATGACTGAACTGCTTAAATGTTAGAAAAAGAAAGTATGACCTGCAGGTAGAAACCCAATCTGAGGCAAAAAAGGAATGAAAAAAGAGACCAAGAGATGGAGTGCTCAGCCTCCAGGCCACTTTGATGCTGATTTCCAATGACTTGGTGTGGGGATGAGCATTTACCAAGAGGCCTCTATCACTCAACCCACCCATATCTGACTTCCTGCACCTCTCAGTACAAGAATCCTTCAATTCCAGGGTGCAGCCAAGCAAAGGATCAACACAGGAGAAAAGGACTCAGCACCTGGAAGCCACAGAAATCATTTCTGATGCCTCTCCCAGCCCACTGCCAGCTCTTCTCCCTCCCTGCATACAGCCAGGCCATGGAAGAGTGCCTGAATTTTCCTGAACCAGACATCTGAGACAGCTCTGCAGAAAGGTAGCAAGGGGCAAAACCTAATCAGTGAATATTTGCAAAATTTTGATGGTAAGAATTGCTTCTTATTGTTCCTTAACAAGTTGCCCTTCCCTGAGGGAGATGTGAACCAGAAAGCTAAAGGAGGCACAGATGAACCTCCAGAACTGGGCCCTGATTGTTTCTCTGGAGAATATTTCACTTGGTACCAGCACAGATGAAACATCTCCCTCCCACACACAACTACACCTCATCGCTGCACTTTTGCTGCCCCTTCACAAGCCCAGCTCCTCTGCAGCCTCTCACACTGCAAGGCAGTTGGAAAGTGCTGCTGTGCTGGGCTTAACCCTGACCCAGAGGACAACCACCAGCTTTTGTGCTGGTTGACACCTGCTCCTTACTTCTGCCCACCACACCATGGAGCTTGTCTGGACCCAGGATAAAGCAGCAAGGAAGAGAGGGAGAGATCCACGTAAAGGAATTGTTCTGAGTCCAAGTTATGATGCCTCCTGAGTAAGGGTTCATTTAATATAATTGTTGAGATTTTCACAGTAATATCCCTTTTCTTCTAAGCGAGGTAGATAATATTGACAATGTTGCCAAGTAATTACAGCAGCAAAGCAAATATATGGCATTGTGCCCCTACAATTCCTCCCCTGGCTGCCCAGCATGCAGCTCAGCAAGCAGGGATACAGGCCACTGACACGAGAAGAAATTGCTCTGTTTCTTAATTGTGAAGCTCCAGGTTACAGAAATGCCACTCACACTTGCTATGCTTCCCAAATAAATAATTGATCATTTTATAGCTCAGCAGTGTTACTACAAGAGCACATAATGCAGGGAGGACCAGGCACTTGCTGGCACTCAGTGCTGTATGTTGGTAATTCAGTGGAAGCCAGACAAGATTTGTTCATGTGGTTTCCTCTCTCACCAACCATTTGATCAGATTAGAGGCTGAATGAAGTGGTGGGAACTTGCCCTATCACTGTGAGTAGAATTCTTGGAAATCTATGGAAATTGGTGGATGTCCCTTAGAATGGAGAACACCCTGTCTCACCTGAAGGTGAATCAGTCACATTTATAAATCTTACCCCTTCAGATTTTATGCAAAGTCACTCAGTCAATCCAACCCACGAATTCCTATTTCCCACTGTGAGCACAGTGTTCCTCAGCATGAGACACTCCCTTGCCAGGCAGGAGGCTGTCAGATGTGCCACTGCTCCTCCCTGTGTGCCCCTGGGTGTGGATACATGGATGTATGGATTCATGCACCCAGGGGCAACCAAAAACAAGGCCCACATGCTCACCTGCATGTGCTAATGAGCTTCAGAGGCTACAAGCATCGTCAGTGAAATAATTGTGTTCCTGGTCACCAAATTGTCCTCTGGTGGATTTATCTCCTAATGCCTCTTCATGTCCCATTGTATCATAAAACATCCAGTCCAACAGTTCAGACAAGTTCCCAAAGTTGATGAAAAGGAGCTGACAAAAACACTTAAGCCAAACTTACATCTTCTCCTAAATTGATGCCTGTGATTTGGTGACATTCAGGGTAACAATAAAAACAAACTTGGGAAGTGAGTAAACAAAAGCCACCTCCTGCATAAGTTCATGTTTTAGGGAAAGGTTTGTAAAGTTCAGCTTTCACAAAGTCCTCACCAGCACATGAGCATGGAAGCCTTTTTTTATTGCATATGGACTGACTCAGAATTTTCTTCAGCTGGGAATTTAGTTGCTACCAATTTTCTAACATAAATTACATTATCATTTACTCTGGTTAAAAAAAGGGCAAGGATTTTTAACCATTTACTCTGGTAAAAAAACAGGGTTACAATTATCTGCCCAATCAATCAACTCATTTTTTTGTTACTACATGTGCAAACTACCACCTTGATAGCGTGGAAGTCTAAATCTGCTGCAAGACATAGTTGTACAGTAAATGAAAGAGCAGGTTCTGTGTCCCCACTGCTGTAGCACGGTGTGCCAAGCTCCTCTGGAAGGACAAGCACAGGGAGTGGAGCATAAATCCCGTGCAGGGCCCGTTCTGTGGCTGCTCTCTCTGCTATCTCTGCTCGGCAGTGCCCATTAGTGTCACGGGAACGGTGTCTGCACTGCGGACATCCCTCACCTGCAATTGGCCTGCAAGGCCAGCGGCTCATTTCTCACTGGGAACCACAGCAGTCATCATGCAGCAATAACTTTGGGTCACTGCTAACCCACACCTCATCAAACCAGTGACCTTGGAAGGAAAAGGTCTGCAGCCCACTCCCCTTCCTCCCATTCCTCAGGCAGAATGCCACGAGTCCTTTATCTTGGAAGGAATCCAAAAGGAATGGATGTGTCATTGAACCCTGAGCTCTAAACTGGAAGCCAATGAGAGCTGTTCTCTACCACTCTTCTAAAGGAAGATTACAAACAAACAAACTCCCAAAAAATCAAACCCCCAAGGGTTTAGTTTCCAGCACCAGGCTGAGCTGTGCGGTACCTGCGACACTCCTGACCACTGACCTCAGGGCACCACCAGCTGAGGACATCCAACATTTTCCTGTGTCAACCACCTGTGCAATATTCTGATTTATAATTAGAACACTGCAGATTTTGGAATTGGTCCACTGTAGCTGACCACTTAAATTACTGGGCCCTTATTTATTTGAATTATTAGTTCAGATTAATTGAAGAGGTTTGTTCCCAAGCCAGTGCTGCTCTTTTAGCCCCAGAGCCAAATAGTAAGGTTGTTCAGAATAACAGAGATGAAATTTTGGTTCACTGTCTTTAATTTTTGTTTTTAAAAATTATAAATATTGCATTAACTGGGTTATAATATAGATGGTGATCTCTTTAATTTCCACTCTTTTTATCGTCTGTTTTTTTTGGTACAACAGTTGCTGCCTTTTCACTTCCAGCAAATCAAGGCCCAGAATTTAAAGTGAGATCTGTGTGTAACTATATATACATATATGTATATCTGTGCTATAAAAATTACAGCACAAATACCTGCATATGCTGTGTGTTTTAAACACATTAATCTACGGCTCTGAAAATATCCAATATGTGAGCATTCTACTTTTAGGTCTGTGATATTTAAAATGGCTAAGGCTGGTTTTTGCATTGCACATGAGTCTTTCTTCTGTTCAAAAAATAATAACTGTAAATCTGTTTTCTCATGCCCAAGTAGTCCTTGATGACACATATAAGGAAACGCGGTGAGGATCGTCACGAGCGGAGCAATAATCATAAAATTAGAAACAAAAGAATGAGACAGAACAAAGCTCTTTTTTAAAAGATTCTAAATCACACACAAAACATTTGTTCTGCTCCAGCTCTTTGTGAACTAATTGGCTCTCCTGGAGGGACAGGTAATTGTACTTGACTACACAAGCTGTCCTGCAGCTCCCTGGGAAAGCTGCAGTGAGCTCCCAGTGTTAGCAGCCATCAAGGATTTCACAGGTCAGGCAGCGGATCGATACAGCTAAAAGCAGCAGGGACTGCAATGTCGACAGCAGGTTTCACAAAACGCTGCAAGTGCCAGTTTGTTCCCCTTCATGCAGAAGCTCAAGACAGCTTAATTAACCCTTGGAAAATACAATTTATCCAGAGGCTCTGCGGGTCTGGGCTGGGCCTTATTGGGGAACTGATAGCTGAGATAGTGTAGCTGGCAGCTCTGAATTCCCATTTCCCCCTCTGGTGCCGTTCCAGGCGGGATGTGAACAAACCCTGGGTGCAGGAGATGTGTCTGCCCCGTCCTGAGTCCTGAGGATGCTCCAGAGGCCACAGAGCCAGCTACTTTGGCAGAACTGGCTTGTGAGTGCAGCAGGAGCACTGATCACTCACATCCTGGGCTGTGTGTCTGTGTGTGTAAGAAAAAAAGAGAGGGGGAGAGAGTCATCTCCCAGAGGTCTAAATGCTTCTTTGCCCTCTTGTAAAGATGTTCCCTTGTTAGTTGTCTACTTTTACTGTCTTTTAATACCACGTGGCCATGAAAAGTACAGACAAGGTAATTTTCCACATCCCAAAACACCTACATTTTAGAAGACAAAGAACTTGCCAGGGGTGACAGACCAGTAAGAAGTGAACTTGTCTGATGTGATATTCAAATTTGTGTCTCCAATGTCAAGCCAACAGGCTGAAGGGTTTTTCCTTCCACAGCTCTTTTCAAGCTAAGGAAATCTTCTAAGACATGCATAGAACAACTAAGAAAGAAAAAATACCCAAGTCACTAAGGCTTGGCAATTTTCACATAGAAATCTGCCTGTGAATTCAGCTAAATTATGTATACTACTAACTATTTTATAATATTAACTATACTCCCATTAGTTGTGTTTCTAATGTGAACAATTTCAATTAAATCCTGTAAATGTATTTTGTTCAGTTTATATTTACTGCCTTTAATGAATGCAAACCTGTCCCTTCTGTTTGGGCACAGGGAACTTTCCCTGGAGGAAGCAAGGTGGGCACCACTTCCTTTCCACTGGTGTGTTACTGTTTCTGGTGGGGAATTGAGTAACATTAAGGAGATAAAATCAAATTAGAAATGTGATTTTTTTTTCTTGTGCGTGCACCTGGTTCATCACACACACTCCTACACACACTTGAAGACTTGTGACATTAACTGTGCAGCTTTGAATCCACATTTTCATCTTCAATAACTGGTAAAGACATAGCTATTTATGATGAAAATGCTGAACAATAAGCAACAAGGATTCCAAAAAAGGAAAAGCAGGCCAGACTATATTTATGATTCTTGTATTAACACCTTCACAAAAAAGGCACACAAAAAGCCTAAGTGTGCAAATCCAGAAGATACATTGTGGATGGAGAACTTGGATTTGCCCATGGAAAGGGCAGTTTCACATGAGCAAACCCACGGTAAATACAGCACACTGCAGTCTCCACGAGAAGAGGGATTTGCAGATGAATTGGCAACAGAACCAGACATGAGTAGGTGACAGCAAGGAAGTTTCATGGCCACTTACACCAACTGTAAGTCTGTCTCCAGAACTCGAGAAAACATCCTACTCTTTTAGAAGTCTTTCCTTCCACTTTGGACTCCAACCAGAACACGCTTGAAAAGACCACAGAATCCAGCTGGCTATCCAAGATTTGTGAGAGCAAGAAGGATAAAAGAAGCATTGCTAAACGTGTTGTCCCAGTTCTTAGGAAAGCTTGAAAATGGACTGAGACATGCGAAAAAAAGATTTATGATTACTGCTGAAATAGGAAATAGCTGAACATTTTTAACTCCCGAGTGCACATGTATGTTCATGGAAAGGTGCTGATGTGCTCAGGTATGAAAAGAGCTGCATTCTCTTGCTACCTCTGATTCTGTTTTTCCTGTCACTGTATCTTTTTATCTTTATCTGCACTTCTACTTTTGTTTTTACTGTTGTGGAGGTGAGGTTATTTTGCAATATTTACCCCTGTAAGGACCTGACCTCTACTGGAACCACTTGGTGCCACAACCCAGCAGCATCTGACAGCTGGAGGGTGTGTGAGAACAACCACAGAATTGGTAGTTAATGCCACAATATCCTTTTGTGCTGATAAAGGAGGTAAAGATCCTCAAAGGAGAGCTCTACTCTGACATATTCCAAGCAGGGTTATTATTAGAATGTGTAAGAGCAAAATCTAAATCTAACATACCTCAAAAATTCCATTTTAATAATATCAACAGAGAGCTTTTACATTCCCACAATACAATTTAAAAACTAAATCCTCCTGTTAATTATGGGGGAGTGCAGGCTCTCCAAAGTTGAGTACCTATTTCTGTTTAAAGGTCGACACTTTAAGTGCTCTAAAATCCACACATTTGTTCAAATTGCCTTGAAATTTGGTGTGTCTTATGGGGATGCAAGGCAAGGTTGGAGTCACAAGCTTAGGGTCAGGTTTGCCACGGCCTTTCAAGATATGCCTGAAAAAACAGCTTCTCCTAAAAGTGATAAAATTCTGATAAACTGTTTTTTCTACTCTTGCATATCCTTAGTGGATCAAACCACAACTTTGTGCAATGTTTAAATGTTCTTAACATTCAACATTTGGCAGCCTGAGTAGGTCAGTGTCTAAATTCCCAGTCCTGAGACATAATAGAACATAACAAGATTCTGAAACCAGGAATGGTTTCCACCTTACTGACCAACTTCAAAATGAGCTGGATGGAACAAGGCGATGTATAAAATGAACCCACTCCATGCCTGGTGGCAGTTTTCATCTGATCCCCCAAAGGAACTCTGAAAACCAACTGGGTTGGTATTAGTAATGCAAAAACCTTGGACAAAGACATATTTTATCATGTGGGGTAAATACATTTAAAATGTTTTTAAAAAGCAAGTTACACATGTGAATTCTTGCTTTGAAGGACAGGGAAACTAATGAGGGAAGGTCACAAGACTGCAAAGAACTCGAGGAGACAAAGGAGGAAGGGGATGAGTGACTCTAATGCTCCTTTCCTCCCCTCTTACATGTGTTTCAGAGGCTCCTCCACAGTTGGTTCAGGTCCTGGGCAAATCCTGTTCCTCTGGAAAGAAAGGATGGGTGTCCAAAAGTGTCTCCTATCCACATGCAAGGCATAGAATTAAAATCTGTGAAAACCAGGACATCCAAAATAAGATAGTTGCATTTTCTCTCTAGGGTGGGGTGGCCAGACCTCCCAGAGGATGTGCAGGGAGGCACAGGGAACAAGGCCACAGCAGTGGGCTAAGAAGTTATCAGGATACCATAAAAAAGGAATTTATTACCTTATTTCTAAAGAGATATTGGCTTAATGAGACATGAGAAAGGGCCTGGAAATGGTGATTGGGGAGACTCCATGTTTTTAAGAAAATTACAGAAGACAGACTCTCTCACTAGTTTTATACTGCACATTTAAAATTCCTGTAGCCATCCCACAATTAAAAAAAAGCCCAAATGTTGGGCCATGTGTCATATTTGTGATTTCTCTGTTAGTAAGCAGGAATTCCTGATTACACAAAGCATCTGCTTGCTGATGGCGTTGGGAGGAAAATCTGGTGGGAGTTGATGACCAGACGCTGAGTTATTTGCCTGCAACCATTTGCTGTGGGGCTGTCTCAGCTCGGGGCGTGTGGGGGCAGCTCAGCAGCAGGAAGGAAACTGGAGCTTTAATGCTGGTTAAGCTCAAAAAGTCTTAAACTCATGCCTGTCCCTGTGTGCCTAAAAGGAAGACTTCATTTGTGCTCCATGCAACGTGATCTGTTTGTATCTACTGGGAGCTTTGGAACTGCACTTTGAAAGAGTCATAAACAGTCCAGCACCAGAGTCATAAACAGTCCAAGGGCTCCTCCTTTCCCACTTTTCCATGCCTGTAATTTTTGGGGGACAATGTTACCACAAAAAAGAAGAACCTCAAAAATAGTTTGTACACTCTTGTATGTGTGAAATAGGACATCTATGTATGTGCTTTAATCAGTAAAACACTCTGAATAGTAATTGTCTCAATCATAAATGTGGTTTAAAAGATCCCCAACCCATCAGGGTAGTCAGGCTGGATTAACTCAGAAGTTCAAGTGAAAAGAGTACTTGAAGAGAAAGAATCCCACTAGGAATTTGCCAAGAGGAAACTTTGCTAGCACCAAAAATGGGTCAGGTGAGGTTGTGCTTGTACAATAATATTTAGTCTAAGAGCTCTTGATAGGGGTATCACTTATTGTAAGTGTGACTTTTTCTGTCACTGTTTTAGAGAACAGGCTTTGAAAATCATAATATAACCTTTTGGATTTGTTCTAATTAGATTTTTTAATATTTCATTCATGTATTTCCCTGATGAATCACATAAAAATCATGCAACATAAAAGATTATCAAGCCATAAATTAATTCCTTTTAAGTTTTGTCTTTTTTTAAGTTCAGTGACTTAACTCTTCTAACCTTTCATCATTATAATCCACATAAGGCCAAAAGGCATCAGGAAGATCACCAGGGCCATGACAACTGAGCCATTGCTGATCCCAGAATGTGGAGGCACAGTGAAATGGTACAGGACAGACACAGGTCCAGGTCTGGAAAAACCCCCTGCTGCTCCTGTTGCTGCCAGAAACACAGAGAGGGGAGTTTTGCTGCTGCTGAAAGGAGCAACTGCCCTTGGCAGGACTTTAGGAGAGCACTTTAGGAGAGCTGGCCTGAACACCCCAGGAGAACTCATTTGCTTTCCAAATCTGGCCAACACACAGCGATGCCCAGCCACACTCCTGGCTGGTCACCTCACAGGCAGCAAGGAGATTTTTCCATAAGAAATGTCACTGAAGGGCGATGGAGGCAAGGACTTCAAAAATAAGCCCCATTCAAATGCACACAGTCAGTGTTGGAAACAGAAGATCTGTCCAGGTAATCTTGCAACACTGCTGATAAAAGCAAGATCTAAATGATGGGAAAGGAGGAGAGGCTGCTGTGCAGCCACACAGGTGGCACTCCGTGCACTTCTGTCAGCACTGGTGTGACATCTAAACATTAATTAAATACTAAAAATACCCCAAACTATTTTATCTCTAATTTTAACATAAAGCAATTTTCATCATTGCAACTGGGTGGCTCAGGCAGTGTCTGTCTGCAGGGTGAAGGAAGTAAAAATAATGATAACTGGCTGATCAATGGTCAGCCCCTGATGTGATGGCTGGGGAGGTCACCACCCCATTTCTGCACAGACAGAACAGCTCACAAAGCCAGAAGCCTCTAACACAGAAGGGTGTTGCTCTAGGTGAAGTTACTCCCAGTTTTCCCTTCAGAGGTGTTGTGGCTCCGCTCTCAGATTTTTAAAGGCCAGCCCTGGGAAACAAGCATATGGAAGAGGGTTTTCTGCCTTGCTAGAAAGAACACAAGGACCATATGGTTAGAAAGGGACAGGCTTCAGCTTTTTTGTCAGCATGAGGACTGTGCACAGTACAGTGCAGAATCACTGAGGCTTCTGAAAACTGTGGGAGAAAATGGTTAGTGTAAGCTATTAACTCTGTAATTTTCTCCATGTGCTGGGCAAGGATCCTGGGAAATAGCAGGACTCTCTCTGCGGTCACAGGGACTATAAAGCAACCCTCAGCAACTGCTTAGAGAGGAACCTGGTTTAAATCTTGAAAGCCTGGAATCACTTTATTTAGTCAGCAGTGGGGCAAAGGATGATTTAGAAATAGCTTCCTGGTGTGTCTGGAAATCCATCTGTATTTCATCACATAATGGAACAAACATGATGCAGTTCAAGTGCAGGGATGGGCTGTATGGGTGATGTGTTCATTACAGGTACAAATTAGGAGGCTCCTTTGGGAAGATCAGTCTGTTCTGAAGGTCACTGCCAGGTCACATTTACTCCAAAGCAGCTTCTTTTTACAGAATCTGGAACTAAGACGCTTCTGTACGCTCAGCTTTTGTTCAGCTGAGTTTATATTTGTGTTTTGCTTTCTAATTTCACAAAAGCCCCAAACTCAGGCGTGCTCTTGCTGCCTGCACAACATCTCCAGCCTTCAGGTTGCAGTGCCACACCTGCTAAGCCTGAGCCCCATTTTCCTGGCCCTGGAGCTGTGTAACCCCTCCAGCCCATCCTGTTCACCTGCAAAGAGCACACAAAGCCCCTGAGGATGGTAGGACTCAACAAAAAGCTCTTTTTTGGCTCAAATTCCCTAAGTCCATAACATAGGTAATAAATTTTACACGTGGTCCTTATAGAAGATCTTCTTTAGACTAGCAAATACAATGAGATACTTGAACATGGCAAGAGGCTGTGGTTCTCTTCAGCCCACACTCCTGTCAGGATTAGAATTTGAAAATTCTGACCTTCAAACCTGCAGCTGTTGGTCACTGCCTGTCACCTGAAATGCTAACAAGTACTAAAGGATACACTGCTCTCAGAAAATAACATTTCTTTAAAGCAAAGAAAACCCAAACAAAGAAATAAACCAGCACCAAACCCCAAACAAAACTGCCCACAAACACAACCTTTGAAATAAAGGTAGAGGATGCTCTAAGCAAAGCTCCCAGTAATCTGGCTAAAGTCAGCTGAAATATAGGGAATTTGGGTGCAGCTTTTAGCTGCCATTACACACAACAGGTCCATCACCACAGCCGTTTCCAAGAATGAAAATTCTAATATCTTGCAGAGCTTCAAAGAAAAACTGAATCAGACTGAAAATACACCTGTCCCAGGGAGGATAATTCTGTTGAAAAAACTGTCCAAGACTCAGATGAGGTGAATCACTCAAAAACGCTCCACCAAAAACTAGTGAGCAATACAAGACCACTTGTGAGCCTATTGGTGCCATTTTCAG
>JAOXXN010000446.1:1470446-1487946 GCA_026770055.1 Myrmophylax atrothorax
TACAGCCCATATTTTGTGGTGTTTATATGTAATGACAAAGGTATTGTTGATAAAACTGCTTGGAAAGATCTTTGAAAACCTGCAAGAATAAGTTGTGCAGGAAACCTTCCCTTGAATAAACTAGATTTTCATTAACACCAGATGGAACAGGACTTTGGGATGTTATACAAACCTTGACTAAATTCAAATTATAATACTTAAATCACAATTTTAACAAGGGGTTAAAAACAGAGGAGAAAGCAAAACAGTTGTAAGAATATTCACTTGATAAAAAAAATAAATTGAAATTAAATTAAATTGAAGTGTATCAGTGAAAAGCTATTTTGGTACTGGGTTGGAATATTACACACCTCTCACACAAGGTACAATTCTATGGAATAAAATGTCACAATATAATATTTAAATACATTTTAAACATATTCCTTGGAATCTAGAAATCATCTGGTACGTCACCATGTTCCTGAGCTATTCTTGGAAATCAATGCTTTAATTAAAAAAACCCAAACAAAATCACAACCACAACAAACAAAACCCCACACAGATAAAGGTGCCCTGTGAAAAAATACCAACTCTTATGCCTGGTTGTTACACGCCTTGGACAGGGATCTGCAAAGCAAATGCAAGTTTCATGGAAATCTAAATACTGCTAAAGGTGAGTGTGTTTGGCTCCCTTTGGTACCTCCCCCTGCCAAATATTCATGAATTGTGTGACCAGAGCAATTGTCTCTGGCACCTCAGTGAGGCAGAGACCTGAGGTTTGCTTGGATTCCACTGCAATCCTGGGAGTAACTCCAGCACTGTGATCACTCCAGTGAAAGCACGTGCCTGTGCTCTGCTTTCATCTGCTTCCCCTTTCAAAGCAGCACAAGTTCTTTAACAAGTTTTCCCTCTCCTTGTTGTGATAATCCATAATCTTCAGCCTGGTGCAGACAAGACTGGACGCACAATCTGCAAAGTCTTTGGGGTTTCTGCACAACAGCCAAATCCTCACACGACGTCACGTATGAGCACTGAGTGTCACTGGGGACAGTCCATCCTGTGCCAGCTCACAGCACATTATAACATAGGAGTTGCTTTAAAAAACTCCCAAATATGCAACAAACTTGCATGTTTTAACAGTAGAATAAAACTGTGAAGAACAGCAGAACAACAATGCATGAACTCTTGGACTTTGCAATACTTTGTCTACTGTTCTGTCTCATCTGCTTGTGTTCCTTGACTCATGCAAATGCCAGCATGAAAATCACACTTATAAACACGGTCCTCTAAGCATTTGTGGGGTTTACTGTGCATTTTGAAGAAGCTTTTTGATATTTTCATTTTACAACCAATTAATGAAAGCCCACTCTGAGCTATAAAGAGGAAATAATGTCAGGTTCTGGCAGATGTTTTGCATGCATTCTGCATTTATTACAATGTTTTCACTGTAAAGCTGGAAAGAGAAACTGCAAATAAGATTTTGTTTATCCATTGCACCTTAAAAGCACATCTTGGGGAGCCCTCAGGAAAATAAATGAAAAATCATCCCAGGCATTTAAAGCAAAGTTCCCTGAAGTTACAGAAGCCTCCAACATTCCTGCCCAAAAGAACAAGAAAATATGTTCTTTCCCGGTTCTCTTTTACTTCTCTTTTCACAATCTCTTTAAACAGGGGATACAAAATGTCTATCACCCTTTTTCCACTTACTACACTGGGTGTCCTTTCCCTCCTGCTCCCTGGATCTCACTGCAGGAATCAGGAGCTGGCGGCTGTCACCAGAACCTTCTGCAGAGGCTCAGCCTGTGTCTTTATCCCAGGGATTATTCTTGCAGGAACCTCATTAGGCTGTTTTGTCCCCAGCTAGAGAGTTTGATAGGAAGGTGGCTTTTATGCTTTCTCTGTTTAGAAATGTCTTCTTTGTCTAGTCCATAAAACTCTTTCTCCCCTTAAATGTTCTTTGTTGAGAAAAGCTGTTATTATGGCAGTAATAACAATAAGTAAGAACACTGATGAAATTAAAGCCTTGCATTAGGCAGATACAGAGGCATCACAGTATTGAGGAGTCAAATACAGAGGGTGTGCTTGGAATCCCCTCACTCCTCCTTCTGCCAAAACATAAGCCTGTGTCAGTACAGAAGAACTGGGGACAGCAACCAACTTACAGAAGAGCTGGGGACAATAACTAACTTGCAAGAACTAGAAATGAACCTCACTCCCTTGTGCATTTAGCTATTAAAAAAAGAGATTTAAAAGCCACAGTGAAACTCCACTACAGAGTCAAGGAACAAAGCACATGAGTGCTAGAGAATGACAAGATCATTGATAGCTTTAGGGAAACTCTGAGAACTCAGAAAGAGAAAGAAAGTGTTGTGAAAATTAAGCAATTCTAATTCATGTATTTGTAGGGAACAAGTACCTTCTGCAGGGCATTAATACAGACTGAACTGGCTTCTTTTTGGATTACAAAATTATGTTAAACTACTGAGCTCAACTGCTACGAAACTAAAAATAATGCCTATATCTGATTAACAATACAGTGTGTACAGTTGAAAGGCCTAGAAAACCCAGAGAGTGAAGGCTGTGACAGCCTCTGTGATCATCTATTCTAATACTCACAAGCTATGAAACTTCACCCAGTAATTTCCACACCCAACTTAGTTAATGGGGCCAAATTTGTGGCCTGTCATAACTTGGTAGGACAGAGGAGCTGATAGAAGTTTGCTTGAAACAAAGATGACCTTTATAGCCAGTAAGCAAGAACTTCATTTCACAAGATCCCTGCAAATCTTTCTCCTCCTCTGTAATTCATAGTTTGCAAACCAAAATGGTTTCTAGCCATTTTAAAATCACCCCAGTTTTGGAAAGCTGAGGTATAGATTTGCTTCTTTCTCCCAACCCTGTGGCTTGAAATTCACCTGGAATGGCCTGCTCTTGGTTGTGGAGCTCCTCATGCAAAGGTTCTTCCACATGGCCCTTCCCCACTGTTAGTGCCGCTCTGCTGTGTGGGGAACATTTGCCTTGGCTGCATTATTGCTTCTTTACCTGCCCTGGGAGCAAATTTACACAGAGCTTCCTTATAGATTTTCTGCCACCTATTAGGATAGGGGATGTAACTCCATTTTCTTTATGCATATTGTCTCTCATTTGGATTCAGGTGCCCTTCACTCCTAAAGAGCAGGGTCAGCTCTTTCACAGAGGAAAAATGCAAGACTGTACTTCCCAATCCAAACAGGATGTGATCCACGTGGTCATCCTTGCTGGATTAAATGGCCCTTGTAGAACTTACAATGCTTTCACAGCAATGCAAATACAATTCTATACAACTTTATAAAGCCATGTAGCACACAACTGTTGTATAGCTAAATCTATTTCTTTATCCTTACAATGTTTCTTGCCCAGCTCTGCCAGAAATTCAGCCACAGGCCTACCAAAACCTCTCCCCAAAACTCACAGGATGTGAGCTCGTTTCTAGCTCCCTTTCCCCAGGAATTAGCTCCATCGGGTGCTGAATTGAGCCACATTAACACAAAGGATACACAGAGAAGATCCAAGGATTCACTGTGCATGCACACAGGCAGTGGTGTACCAGGGGACACTGGAGGGGGTGTTTTTTCCCTGCTCCAGCTCCACAAAGGCAGGAAGAGAGTTAAGTGTGGGGAGGTCCTCTTTTACCCAGGTAACAGGTGATAGGACGAGAGGAAATAGCCTCAAATTGCACCACAGGATGTTTGGGTATTAGGAAAAATTTCTTCACCAAAAGGATGGTCAAGCACTGGAACAGGCTGTCCAGGGAAGTGGTGGATTCACCACCCCTGGAGGGATTTAAAGGACCCTGTAAATGTGGAGGTCAGGGACATGGTTTAGTGTGGCCTCAGCAGTGCTGGGTTAACAGTTGGACTTGATGATCTTAAGGGTCTTTTCCAACCTAAATGATTCTGTGATTCTGTTCTATGTGAACAAGGGGATGGACTGGGATAGGTTATTAGAGCTTAATGACCCCTTGATTAATTTGTTGCTGACATTTACTCAGAGGAGGCAGCAGAACAGAGAAGAGAGCCATAAGCAAAGGGAAGGATGTCTCTGGAGACTGTCTGGGGTTTGGTGTTTTCAATGCTCTCAGTGGTTATGCTAAACAGCTGTTTCATTATTTATGTAAAAAGTAGTAGCATATGAAGGCTGGGATTCTTGGAAGGAAATCTTTTTTCTTTTCCTAAAGACATGCTTCTGGATTCCTGCAAGTGATATTTATATCCTTAAGGGATTTCCTCAAATGCCTTCCCATGCCAATCTACTTTCCATAAAGGCTCGATCTGATGAACCACTCAATTACAGCAGGTCATTGGAGTGATGTAATGACAGTGTCAGGGACAGCCTCTTACACAAGGCAGTTTCATCTCCTACAAGCAGAAAAGTTGTAGCAATCTCAGCTGAATCTCTAGTTATTTCAGCTAGAGTGCTTTATTTTGGAGTTGCTTTTATCCCCTAGGTGCAATTTTCTAAGTGGGGCTTGACACAGTTTGCAACTCCAGCCAGCACGACTTGTGTGTACCACTGGTGGTGCTGCTGGGAAGTTCTCAGTGTAACTAAAGAGTTCAAAGGTGTTCTAAACAACATCTGCCTCCCAAACCTGCCTGTTCCCAAAGTCAGCAGCAATTCCCTTCCTACCCAACCCACTCGCCCACAGGCCACTCCAGGACAGTGGCTGTGAGTGAGGAGGACAACACAAAGCCTTCAACATCTGCTCTCATGCCCTGCCAAAGAGAGACTCTTGTAATCTGCATCCTCATGATGATGCCTCCTGTGATTTATGCTTAATGCATAATCTGGTCCTGCCTTGTGTTCTGGCATTGGACCAGGTGACACCAAGAGGTCCTTTTTGGCTTAAATTATACGATTTTGTGAAATTGTAGATACTAAAGTGAAATATAAATAGCCTTGAACTTTTATGCAATATTAATTTGCACCTTCAAACTGTATTTATGGTACAATTCATTCCATGAGCAATGTAAAAACCCTCATTAGATGTGCTGTGTCACAAAAATTTACGTATCATCTAAGGATTCAAATCCCCAATAAAGGAATTACTACAGTACATTACACCATAATGCACAAAGAAATCAGATATTTGATACAAAAACTAAAACCACAGTCCTTTTATCATCATGTGCAACTCACAGACTCTCCTGACTAAAGGTGGTGGTTTAATAGTAATGCTTGGACTTGGACCTGCTCTTGCTTTACTTTTTCTTCCAAACCATGGATGCATCTCCACCAGGGTTTTAGTTCAGATAGTTTTATACTTTCAAAGCAAAGCTTCTGATCGTCTCCTCTTACCATGCCTTGGTTAGTGGTACAAAACAGCTGGGGAGTATGAGAACTGACTGCTTTGGGAGTGAAAGGAGCCATGTGGATTTTGGAGTGAGCATGGATGTATCTAGAAAGGTGAGTTCTACAACACAGACGCTGCTAAGCTGAGTTGCCTTTTTCAACTCTGCACAGCAAGCGTTACCAAAAGCCAGTGCTGTGATGTCCCTAAAGGGTGGGTAACCCTGATCCATGTGCTGCTGGTGCCGGGAGGAGAGGCTGAATGCCACGGCCCCTCCTGGTAACAGCACAGCTTGGGCAGGGCAGCTGAGGGAAGGCCGGACTCTGCTCCCCTCCCTCCTCAAGCACCGAGGTGGAACCCAAACGGCAGCAAACGAGAACTGTTGCAAGCTCCTGCTCAGAGCCCAAAACTCCTTTGAACGCCCCTGCACGGAGAGAACAGTTGTGGCTTTCCCACGCCTTTGTCGCCCTGTTTGCACCTCTGAGGGATGGCTGCTGTCATTTGCCCCAGCGCCCACCCCCGGCTCGCTCAGGAATTCCCAGGCCCGCCGCTGTGCCTGCACAATACCCCAAATATCGGCGATACCGTCCCCACTGAGCAGTTAGAGCAGGCACGAGTGTGCTGCAGTAAAGCAAACAGCTGCACCCTACACAGTTCGGAGCTCCAGATGAAATACTGGAGTGAATCTCCACGGTGCATCCAGCTTTATTGCACAGAGAGATGAGTCCAGGAAGACTGTATACACAGAAGCATTATTTTTTGATGGAAGTATAGTACTTAGCTTTGAGAGGAGCAGTGCTGACTGGTGTTCCTGTGCTCCACTTGTAAGCACCATGTACCCAGCTGTCCCTTCCACACGGCTTTATGTATCAGTCTATGTATTATTTATACTTGGGAAAGGCAGAGCCACATAGGAGTCAGAACTCGTTTACATTCCAGTTATGGAGTGAAGCTATTGATGCCATTGTGGCAAAGGTATTTTGTTTGTTCAGCAATCTTATATGATCCACAGAGAATGAAAATAAATTTTAAAAAAAACTTTTAAATGGAGCTATGATTAGAAGAGTTGTGATATTTCCCCCAAATATAGTTCTGTATAGATTTAATGGCCTGTTACTTGTAAAGTGACTGCTTTTAGAACAGTTGCACACAGTTGCCTTTGTCATTACAAAAGCACAGCCAAGTGTAGGAGTATGGAATTAGTGCACTTATGTTAAGGAAAATTAAGGCAGAATGCCCATCTCCTTCACTTTATGCTCCTTTAATAGACACTCATTCTTCATCTTTTTCCTTTCAAATGTAAGAAAGCTTGAAAGACTTAAACCAGGTTTCCTTTAATAAGAGAAAATAAGAAGCCTGGCACACAGAAAATGACTAAATTATGCTCAGTTTAGGGGTTCCACTCTTCTCTTTTGCCTCAGGCTTTTGGGACATTAAGGCCACGTTATAAATCCTGGTCAGTGCTTTTTTCTAAAGAGCAGAAATGAGAGTTTATTAGCATCACAGTGGTTGCCTCAATAATGACAAACCAGTTGTTCATTACTGCTCATTAGATTCATATTAGATTCATTTGCAATAGCAATACATCTTCTATTCATCCTCGATTGCAAAACAACAGATATGATTTGACACCTGCTGTAGGAACGAATTCATTAGGAAGTAATAATACAAATAGGATTTCAGTGGATGGACTTAGTCTTCTGTCTCTGATGGGCCTAAAATTTGTCATTTAATGTAGAATTTATATAGGATAAATACCACAGCAGGCAGTCAGCTCCTTCAAATCATGAGCTCCCATAAAATCTCACACACAGAAGCAGACAAAGAGCAGACAGAGGAACAAACAAGCCAATTCACAGGACCACGTGCAGGAACACACAGTAACAGTTTCTGTTGATATCCCTGATATATAAATGTAGTCACTCAGTTTTGAAGTCACAGAAAAAGTGCAAAAAAGTTGTATTTTCGTCAAAGTATTAAGCCAACAAGTAAGCAAGTCCAATTTCCCTTGAAAACTTCTGGGACAAACTGAGCCCAGGCTGTTACTGAAGCACTACTTAAATGCCATTGTCTTAATTTACTGGAATAGCCATTATTGTATCTCTACACTTTGGAAGCACCAAACTAATAACAGTGCTTAAATGAGCTGAAATCACTCCTTTTCCTTGAAAATCCTATGGGGAAAACCCAAAATTATCTCAAAACTCATCAGTTCTTGCCTTTTTTCCCTGTGCAAGGGATGAAAGTATATGCAAGTAATAGGGCTTCACATAATGAAGCAGACTAAGATAGGTTGATTGCAAAATCTAGCCCTGCATAGCCCAAAATAATTCACATTATAATACCTTCAACCTCATTACTACCTTTCATGGAATTTCTGATGTTATTTCTGAAGGTACAAAACAAATACCCTGTTTCTCTCCTCTGCCCTGCTCTTCATTCAACTATCAAGTTAATTAATTCCCTACCACTTACTGTTTATGCAAAGAGCTTTCTGTGTGTTTGCACCCACAACATCCCTAACACCTGAAAATGCACAGAATTTTGCTTACTCTGCATTGGGCAAGAAATTTCTTCACAACTTCTTTTCAAACCTGCTTCTTACAGAACTGCTTTCCAGAGGAGAGCTCCTCTTCCACTTAAGTCAGTCACAATCTAGCCCTGCTTTTCACAGAAAACCAGGATGTGATCGTTGCCCTCTGCATTGTTTGAGATAAATTCCATGATTTAACACTTCAACAGTGTACAGGACAGTAAAGGTGAATTCTCAGTGAAAGACTACCAGGTATGTATTCTGAATTTCATAATAGAACTACCTGATTTGCTACAGCCTAGAATCAGACCTGAATTTCTTCACTTCTAAAGTCCCACTACCAGCCCATGGTCATGCTGTGATTCTCCTCTTTTTTCTCCAAACCAGCAGTTTCAGGAAGCACAACCTCAAACTTTGCATGATGAAATTCTGTGTTGTTTCTCTCACACCAGTACTCCAGTGCCTCACAACTTCATGTTCTTCACCAAATTGCTTAAGCACACACACCTACTCTCTGGTTTTGTTGCTCATGGACTCAGTGACACTTACTGAAGCAGGTCCTGAGGTAGATGCCTTGGGAACTGGCAACCCCTTTGCCATTTGGAATTTCCCCTTTCAGTTTATGCTCCTTGCCCTCTGCTTTATACATTTTGCACTCACTCACTCACACATTCCTCAGCTTATTTAATTATTTCCCATTTGATTCTGCATTACATGCCTTAAAATCCAAATGAATTGGTTCTATCACACTTCTCATGTCTGGCAAATCAGTTTTCTGAGCAAAGATAAGTTAGTTTGGCACAATGCAAAGAAATAGTGCTTTTTATTCCATTTTCCAGTTACCATAATGGACTGTTACTACGCTTTTCTTTCCAAAATGAGTTCTAAAACTGCAAACTTTTGAAATCAGGCTACCAGATTTTTAATGGCTAAAATCACTGTCCTTTTTTTAACTGTAAGAATTTCCTGTATGGCAATGTGTCATACTGGACATATTTATTTCCTTTGGTGTCTATAACCTGTGGAACAGAAGTTGTCATTTTCTGTCTTGCCTTGTATCACCTGGCACAAATTATCCAAAGTATGTGTTAAAGAGAAAGACTGCTGATAAAACAGGGTTCATAAAAGACACACAAGTATTCCTCTTTTAGCTAAGTGTGCACTGCTTTCTCAGGACCTATAGAAACTATACAGTATTATTTAAAGGTTATTTCAATGTGTGATCTCCCATTCCTGCTCTTTATAGAGTAGACTTTATTTTAAAAAAAATCACCTACAATTTCTCTTTGAGGAGGATTTAAAACCAACATACCTGCCCTGGTTCAGCCAACCATAGAACAAAAGTTCCAAGCCTGGATTTTCAAGAGTCACTATAAATGCAAAAGAGAAGAGAAAAATAAATAAATTCAAGGAAAATCTCACTTGACTGAGATAACAGCTGATTTTTAAAAGCAGTTAAGAAAATTACTAGCCCAGTTATTGAAGAAATCAGAGCCCCAGACACGGAGTCCCAAACCACCAAATTACCCCAGGTCTTCTCTCAGCTGTGATTCTGCCCATGGAATTGTCTGCATGGAGCACTATTGGGGTGGGACAGTGCCCTGCTTTCCTGGGAATGCTGCAAACACGGCACACCACTATTTTATTGGACATATTATACACTGTATTTGTCACTTCACCACTGTTTTAATGAAAAAACCTCCCAAACACATCCCAAAACCAAAAAAACAAAACTCAGCAACAAATTGAGGGGAGTCTTAACAGTCATTAAAATCAACAGCTTCCTGATCTCTCCTGGGAAAAAGGCACTGGCACCCTGCCTCTTTCCTTCTGGATGGCATCTGAGAAATAACAATGCAAATATATTAATATTGCATGGTCAGGGCTACTTTCTATTAATATGCCATTAATATAACAACCTTTGCACTACATTTAAAGATCACGAAGATCAATATTTATTCTGAGGTCAGGGGAAAAAAAAATCAATCTTGCAGTAAAACGAGTCATATTTAATATATCCTCTCATCATAATTAAGTTTATACATAAAAAGTACCATTGATATGTGAATAATGAATTCTATGACAGATGAGTTTCCCTTCTCGAACAACTTTATGTGGGTAATCTCAGAAATGGAAAGACTGAAGTGATTACATGCACCTTCTCCCTGAGTGCTTTGCCAAATTCCTCTTGGTCTCTCCAAACCTTTCCACATGCACTGCAAAACAAGTCCCTGCTTCCTGCTGACCAAGAACACTGGTGTGCTTCTGCTAATATCCCTGTAATTTCTTTATCCCTTCCTGAGAGCCTCAGTGCCTCAAAACAAGCCACCCTGACTGCTTCAAATGGATAAAATGAAACAAAAATGAAATTATTCCTATAAGGTCAGTCAGTAGCAGAGCCAGGATTAGGATTCCAGGAATTACTCCCATAAGGGAAATCATTCCTGATGCCCTTCTCTGCTCCAGCCACCAGACATCCTGCTCTCCCTGCAAATACAAGCCATTCCCACAACAGCAATAAACTTAGATTACCTCTTTGCACTTCTCTGAAAGAAAGTAAACATGGATAAGAAAATATTTTTCCTTCAGTGCTCAGAAATAATTGCTTTCTAAAGGCAGGAGCAAGAGCACGTCTGACATGCAGCTGGTAAGGAACACACCCCGGGCCTGACTCTTTTCAGCCACAGTGCTGAGTAGAACAGGGAGTAACAACATCTCATCCCAACAGCCACTCAGAGGAGGAGAGAGCAGGAACAGGCTCAGGGAGAGCAATCCCGACCCTGCCTGGACAGGCACATTCTGTAGCTCATTCAAAAGCCAGACATCCCTTCTCACCTGTTTCAGGGCTTTTGCTGCCAGAAGGCTTGCCCTTGTTGTATTATCCCGTTTGGTTAGTTCAGGGAGTACAACTGGCTGCACAATTCTGTGGCATTGGGAGCACAGTGAATGTTAGAGGGGACTGGGGAGACAAATTCCAGGGGCTAAAGGGGCCCCTCTAGAAGTGTGGGAGTCATTCATTCAGGCTACTTTACATTGTAGCAGATGTCACCTACTGCCACTGTCATCTCCTGTACTTACCAGCACTTTTCAAGTAATTTGCAGTATTATATTTCAGAATAAATTCCCAAGATCACAAATCTTTTGTATTTTCTTTAAAGAGAGGAGAATTTTCTTGCCTACCTTTTAGAAGTCTCAGCTGTTTTCCTCTGCTGTTTAACATGCAAAAGCCTTTAATACTTTGAACCTACCATGAGACGCAAAATACAAGAACTGTCTACATGAAAAACCTTAATCAGTCAGGAAGTTGGTAAATGATGTCTCCATGCCATCCATATTGAGTGTCCATTACTCCTGGACATAGCACATTAACTGACTCATTAGCTACTTCAAACCATATGGACTTAGGTTTGGGTGGGTTGCTCTGATAATATCCTGAGGTGAGCTGCCTAATTATTGTAATTACCTGATCTCAATCAGGGGGCCAGTCTCACAAAATGGAGTCAGGAGGCTCTGAAATGGGTGTCAGTGCACCCAGACAATGACTGAGTTGAGCAACGTGCCCCCTGGATGCTGGAGATCCCTTGATACTGCAGAGAGTAATTACTCTGGAAGTTCTGAGGAAGTGGCAGCGAGCGCAGCGACAGCAGAACCAGCACAGCAGGAGCACAGGGCTCTGGGCAGATGCACCAACACAAACAGATTCCTCAGCACAAACTGGGAAACTTGATGCCTTGCTGTCAGTGGTCTTAATACAGAGATGTTACATCTCTGGAGTAAATTTAGCTGTGGTATTTTAAGCAACAGTGAGGTCTGGAAATTAAATGTGGAAGGGCTAAAATGTCAGTGTTAAATACCACAAAAGCATCACAATGCAAAAGTGAGAGAAGCTACAAGTGCTCACCTACTGTAGCAAATTTAAGGGGCTTTGTGTGTGTGATACTGCAAGATTTCACATAATTGACTGCAATATTCTGTATTCCAGCTTGGGTTTCAGCAGTGAGAAGAAAAAGAGATTAAAATAAGTGGAAGGTGGACTGAATGTTTAATACACAGTGCTTTAAAACACAGACAGAAACAAACACAGCTGAACTGCACACAGGATAAATCCTTCATAAGCAGGGCCTGTGGCCTTCACCCGTTTGCAGCAATGTTGCAATTGGAAGGAAAATGACAGCAATTTGATAGAATTTTTGGTTGATAGTGGTAGGATTTCTACATTTTGACTCTTATTAATTAGCATACACACCTTCTTCCTATAAGGATTCTCAAATTTGGCAGTAGTGGTGGCTCTATCACCTTGAAGGGAACTTGTTCTGTCATCATTAGGCTTTCCTGAGAAAAAAAAAAACCATCCTCATATCTATAATTATTTAGGCCCCTCTCACATCACCTCCCCAAACTGCTCATTTTTAGGAACTGTGAAGGGGCAAGGAGGCTTTACCAGCCCCAAACGAAGCTCACCTTCTCTGGGAGGGTTGCTAATTAGCTGCTGATAAGCAGGGCAAAAGAAAAAAGCTTTGCCTCCAGCTGAGCCCAACAGGAAAAGAAGAGCCTTTAGTCCCACCCACAAACACAGGGATGTGCTATTTATAGGGCCAAAGGGGTTGGTATCAACTTCTAGGCTGGTCAGAAGTTTTTTCAGGTAAGGTCTTTGTTGATTTTTTTTAAGAAATACGTATGTGGGAATTCATATTTTGCAGTGTATGAATCAGAACTGGAAAAAATTTGCTAGTAACGTTGTATACTTCTTTTTTTGCAGGCCTACTAGCTATTGTTATTTATTAACAAGATCTGGATTTAAATAACAAACTCATTGTTCAGGAGTGACCTGGTATGTGCAGGACAGTTTTCTTTTTGGTTTTGTTTTGGTTTTTTTTTTGTTTGTTTGGAGGGTTTTTATGACTCATGTTATTAGTTCTTATTACATTCCTAAACAATTGTCTTTGAGGGTTTTAAACTCTTCTAATGAATGATAAAACCTGAAAATATTTAACTTCATGCCTATTCCCTTTCAAAAAAAAATTAACCCCAAAACCAAGCAACAAAACAACCAACCAACCTCACAGTATTTTCCAGGACTTGTAGGATACACACCCTAAACCCTTTTATACCACATGATGACATTGAACTGCACAAGTTGTGGATGAGCTGCAAGCTAAGAGGAAGGCTCAGGCTCCAGATACTCTTGCATTTGGATAAAGTTGAAGGTGTAAACTTGCAGGTTTTTTTCTTTTAGTAGTACAAGGAAACTTTTATTTAAAAACCTTACCTCCCTCTGCAGGTGTGTGTTGTAGAAGTCGGGGGGCTTCATGTGTTCTGACTTAAGTTTTCAAAAGCAGTAACAGATTGCATTATATTACTGTCTTCATTAGCAATTAAAGAGACCTTTGTGCACCTATTTTTATTTTTAATTTGGCTATTAGCTTGTACTGGATTTTTTTGGAATAGTCTTTTTTTTGATTACTTCATTAGCCTCAGAACTGTATGAACTTGTTTTCTTTTTTGTGATCTTGCTCAGGAATAGAAGGGGCTAAATGAGCTCCAAACTCATAAGCTGGGAAGTTTTGCACTGAACCCCAACCTTACATTAAATCAATGTGTCCCACCAACTTCCTGATGTTAAAGCCTTCTCAGTGGTTTTTATGGGGACAAAAGGAAGGCAGTTCCTACACACTTAAAAATAAAACAAAAATAGGAACATCTAATCAGTTTTGTTTCTTTAGGATCACATGTCTTACTATTCATACTTAATCTGGTTTGTTTGGGTTTTTGCCACACAATTTCTACAAACTTTGAGGCTTTTAATTGGTGATGGTTTTCCCGGATCTAAAAAACTTGAACTATATAAAAATGTAGGTGTTTGCCAGCAATGTAGTGCTGTCACTGATACCTGCTGTCTAGATGACAAAATAAACTACATCTAAATTTGTTTCACTTTCTTATTCCAGTGAAATTTTGTGGGCAGGGAAAGAGCTTGGAAGCAGGAAGATCTCTAGTACCCTTTGGTTTCAATGTAATCATGTGGATACCTCTTTGTAACAGCTGAGCAAAAAAGGCTTTTTCCTTAAACAGGGGCTTGTCCTCTAATTCCCAGGTAAATATTCAGAGACAATTTAATTCTGAAGAGGTTTTTCACCTGCTCTAGAGTAGTGGTTTCACCCCAGGTAACACCTAACACTGAGCATTGCCCAAACTGATTAAATGTGCCATTTCTCTCCAGTAAGTGGTGATGGTTTCCTTGATGCTGCACTGGGCACCTGTGATTGTGTGTTTATTTAAATAAACAAAACAACCCCAACACCACCCTCTTACAGTCTGTTTTGACAGCTGTTGCAAAGGGAGGAAACACAATGAAATGCTTTGTGGCACTCTCGAACTTGCTTCCCTTATGATGATCTTGAATTTGTTCCCTTTATGGGTGAGCTTTCTGCTGGCAATTCTTCAGCTGGTCCTTCCAGTAATGATAAAACCACAAAGCCTGCAAGACTGATGAAGCAGAAAGGGTTGTTACATTAAGGCTTAATTTACTGATGGCAATATAGACTTCGCAGTCATAATCTGTGTCACTACTTTTAAGCTCACTTGCAAATTATGTGGTTGCTGAAGATGTTCTGGATTTTGATTATTCTTTAACTTTTTAAGATTTTTTTCTTTTTTAAAAGACTTAAAAGTTTAAATTTTAAAGCCCTTTTTTTTAAAAAAAGGACTTGTAGTCGTGCTGTGGTGGTCCCCAGTGAGCTGTGCCCAGGTCTGTTGTACCTTGGTGAACGATTAATGAAGCAAAGCGGCACAAAATGGTGGCTTGTTCCCTGTGACCCTGGGGAACGAAACCCACCTCGCTGTGTGCTTTACTGTTGAATTCCAAGGGGCTGTTTTGGGCTGAGTACCTGTGTTTCTGTGCGTAAATAGTGATCCTTGTCCTCTGCCGGGAAGATCCTGAGGGCAATGGGGTGGCCTGAGGGGCAGCACCGCGACAGCCCCTGCACCGCCCTGCTGAGGGGAATTGCTGCACACAAACCCTCTGCCAGCTGAGGTTTGGGGCTTTTTTTTTCAATTTTTTCTTACCTCAGGCGGGAAACAGCTTGATCACCTCCTTCTCTATGCACCTAATAACTTAAAAAAAAAAAAAAAAGGAAAAAAGTTAACTTTCAAAGCGTGGCCTAAAAAGCGGGAGAGCTGGAGTGCCTGAGGCGAGTCGGAGAGCCCCATCTCTCTGCTGATCCATCTCCAACCTCCAAAGCCCTGCTCCTTCATCTCCAACCTCCACCGCCCTGCTCCTCCACCTCCCTATTCCCCACCCCTGAGGTGAGGGGCCGGAACGCCTGGTGATGAGGCGGGTGCCATGTCCCCTCTCCATCATCTCCCTGAGGGGAGCGGCCCGAGTACCTGGCGCTGAGGGGGCTTCGAGGCCACCATCTCATCTCCCTGCACCGTCCCACGATCCCCTGTCGCTGCGTCTCCCACCTCCCCTCTCCATCCCCCTGTTGCTCTGGCTCCCGTCTCCCTCCTCCATCACCTTGCTGAGGCGAGCGGCCCGAGCGTCTGGCGCTGAGGCGGCTTCGAGGGCGCCTTCTCCTCTCCCTGCACGGCGGCGGGACAGCGCTCCGAGAGCGGCTTCCTGCCCTACTCGGCCGCCGTACTCAGCAAGGCCGCCGTCGCCTCGCCGGACCAGCGGGAGGAGGCGCCGCTCACCAGATAACTACCCCGGCCCCGGTCCGGGGGGTGTTTTGTAGAGGGGGTCGCGGTGGGTGGGAGGTGGTCGGAGTGGGGGGCGCCCCCGCACTCGGCCGGAAAGTTCTCTCTATTTTTTTATTGCTGACCGCCCTGCCTAGGTGGGGCACGGGACCGGCGGGGAGGACGCTCCGCGGCTCCTGCGCCCCCGCGGTGCTCATTGCGGGGCGCTGCGGGGCTCCGCGGGGTGCGGGCGACCGGGCCGGTGGGGGCAGGGAATGTGTTTCTGGCCTTATTTTTTTCTTTATTATTATTATTATTATTATTTCTGTTTGAGTTCGAGTGAATGAGAAATGTCTCGCGTATTTCAGTGCAAGTGGTAGCTAATGAGGCAACCGCGTGCGGGCCAGTAACGGGAAGGGAAGTGTGAGATTGACAGATGGGGAGAGGCATTTTTTAAGATCACGCTTTCTAACTACCATAATTCACGCTATCTGGGAAATACTTGAATCTCTCTAGGTATAGGTTGTTGTCCTGAAACATTTACTTTCCAGACATTTTTCTGAATTTAATTCTTTTCTCAGCATCTTTCTCTTCTTTCCGTAAAACGGCTCTTGGATTTATTTCTCATGCATCTCTATCGCGCCTTTGCCTCTGAAAAGCCACCACTGGGTAACTGAGACCTGCTATACCAAACCACTGCTACTGGAGGGACTTCCTTGAACTTGAAAAAAGGCACATCAAAAACCACCAGTGTTACTGCCATGTCAATTTTGATGCTAATAATGTGCAGATTATGACGAAAATTGCCAATCATGTTCTCTGATGGACCTCCTTTGAATGTGGAATTGGAAAAAAGTTCCCCGCACAGAGACCTGCTGTCAAGTACTAACAACCCGCTAAGGGAAGTCATTAGAAGAGACAGATAAGAGACTTGGTACATAAAACATTGTTCTCGGTGCATAGAATGTATGTTATTTAATGTTATCTCTTTTACCTGAAGTGATTTCGCACAAGAAAGCCACTTTCTTATCATCTCAATTGCCAATTTTCATTTTGGTAACTTGGACGCCCCGGGTAGACTTTTCTCTGTTAAGTTGATATTCCACCAATGTGAAGAGCCTCATTAAATCAAACCCAGATATTTCCATAATGCTCCCTACAGAGCCACTTCACTCTTCACATAATGAGATTTTTCTGAAGAGTTGAAGCCCTCATCTAACTTGCTATTGCTTGTTTAGGCCCTGTGTGAATGTGAATACACACTCACGTACACCTTCACCAAAAAAAAAAAAAAAGGAAAAAAGGAAAAAGAGGAACAAAAAAGGAAAAAACCCGTCTCATATATTTCGAAAAAGTGTCCTGAAAAACTTCTATTTTTAAGACACTGGATTTTTTTCATATTCTAATAATGAACTTTCAGGAAATGATTTTAAAGGCTATGCTGTTTTGTTCAGTGAACATAAATCATAGGGTCTTTTTTTTTGTCCAATGGAACAGATTTCTTGGGCGGGGGTAAGGAAGGGCAAAGGAGAAACATCGCAGGCTTCTGGAGCAGATTCCTAACAAGATGTGTACATTTTCTGGATAGAGAACTTTAAAGCACGGTAGAACACACCTAAACCCACAAATTTCTCATTTTGTAAAGAACGAATAGGAAGACTACTTATGTGAAAATATCGATTATACCAGCTGTTGTTCACTGAGTTTACATTGAAATTTTTTATTAATATTTAATTTAATGCTAAAGAAAATAGACCAAAACGTAGCACTCTTTTACCAGCTTAACCTTTTTGATCCTTGGATTTGTTTGTTATGATCACACAGGTATGGGATGTATATACGACGATTTTGGCAATAATGTTTACATTTTTCCAAAATATAGATATATGTCTATTAAATGGTCGATGAGGACGCTGGTTGGTAAAATTAACATAAATTCGTTTTATGTTGGGTCCGTTGGACCTTGTTATTATATGAAACTGTAAATA
>JAOXXN010000446.1:1492946-1494338 GCA_026770055.1 Myrmophylax atrothorax
TGCTGCGGCTCGAGGAGGGGAAACGTCAAAGCACGGGTGAGCGTCCCGCACGTCCCCGGCCCCACGAGCCCTGGAACACCACCATCAGGGAGGGGAAAGGCTCCACAGTTCTGCCCCTGTCCCACCGACCGGAGAGAGAGGCGGAGGGAGCGGGGAGCGCTGCAGGCTGTACTGCGGGTCCAGACGACTGCCCACACTTAGGGAACGCGGAGAACGTGGCGGGGAGAAACTTTGCAAAGCCTCCATTTGAGCGGAGAGATGGGTGAGGCGGACCCCGGCAGCCCTAGGGGGAGCAGCGGCTCGGCCTCGGAGCCTGGATGCGCCCCGCATCTGCTGGAGAGCCCCCTGGGGAGCACAACCGGAGCAAGGCAGAGGGTTGGCCGGAGCAGGGCGCTCTGGGAAGGGGCAGGCAGCAGCGAGGGAGGATGTGGGGAGCCCCAAGGAGGCAGCAGCAGGGGGCGGGAGCCGTGGCCTGCGCTCACCCCGGGTGGAACTGGGTTCTCTTCGCTGTCACGCACAGAGCGGCCCTGCACGGGTCTTCGGACTCGCCAGGCGCTTGTCGAAGGCAGCGCCCTTCCCAGATGGAAGCACGGAGGACCGGCAGCTTGGGACGCTCTGGGGGTTTGGGTGCCCCTGTCACGCTGGGCTAGTGCAGGTGTTCACATCGCCTCCCTCCGAGGAGACCCCTGGCGCTGCCACTCTCCGGCACAACACTCAATTACAAGGGCTGTGATTACAACGATATATCTTTACCGCGCTCCGCGTGTTCGGATGTCAAGGATAGTGTTTTAGAAAGGGTGCGGGGGCAGCAATTCATACGGTGGAGCTGACAGTTCTTTGATGTGAAAATGATGCCCTGGTTTTTACTCCAGGATGCACAACCGAAGAAAGATTACGCTGTTTAAAAAGAGAAATTTAAACCCAGGTGATAATAGTAACGAGCCAAGGAGACTCAGTAGGGAAGTCAGTTTTACAAGTAGAAAAGCAATCTCTGAAGGCCATGTGCCGCCCATTGGGTCTGAGTGAGTGGAGGTGAATTCCTGATAAATCATTAATCATGAATGATCTTTTCAGCTAAAGACAATCATCTCCGCGAAGGTTCTCATGATTGCTGGCCTCTGGTCCCGGGTGCTTGTAGTGCCATTTGAAGAGAGGCCTCGTGTGCCTGCAGAGACAAAAGGCCTGAGTCTCCCCACTTATTTCTACTTGCACCAAGAAGGACTCTCATGACAAGGGAGAAAACAACTCTATATCATCTTAGTTGTTTTCTTTATAAAATGGTGGGAGGGACAGATTCTGGCTTGACGTACTTCTTTATTATCTATCTATCTATCTATCTATCTATCTATCTATCTATCTATCTATCTATCTATCTATCTATCTATCTATCTA
>JAOXXN010000446.1:1494438-1515332 GCA_026770055.1 Myrmophylax atrothorax
TGCAATGCATCACAAAATATTCCAGCATGTGTCCCTTCCACTAGGTCACAAGTACTGCCAGCAAACCTGCTCCAGCACGGTTCTCTCTCCTCAGGGTCACAGGTCCTGTGGATAAAGCAGGACGGGGTTTCAGAGTTGCTGAGGTGCGGCTGTCCGAGGTGTGTCCCTGCTGGTGCCGCAGCGCGTTCTCTCTCCATGGGCTGCCCAGCGAACCTGGCTGGGTCTGCTGCCCTTGGCTGCCCATCTTGGGTGGGACAGTCAAGGTGCTGCTGCCAAACAGCACTGCCAGGAGGTGCTTCACAAAGTACAGGTTGATTTTGTTAGGCACTGCTTTGGACTTGGTCTAATGCCCTGTAGTACTCTTTCTGGTTATTGGAAATGTTGTTTTCTGGGCGAGACTAAATCAGTTTTCATCCAAGATGCATAACAGGAGCAATAGTTAGCTGGGTGTTGCCTCAGCATTCAAACCTTTTCAGCAGAGGTGGAAATGCTGTCCCTTATTTGCTCTGGCCAGTGTGTGTTTCTGTGTTTTCTTCAGAAGAAGTTGCTGCATTTCTGTGAGTTTGTGCCTTATGAGGAGCGAATAGTTCTGAAAGGCAGTTTGTAAAGCATTCTGGGTCACTGGAGAGTGTGTCATGCCTGTTACTGTTGCTGGGCTCTGTGAAAGAACACTCCTGTGTTCAAGGCAGTATCATGACTTTGTTTCATTGCATATACAAACCAGGCCACAGTGACTGTTCAGGACTTGAACTTGTCAAATTGAACTTGAAATAAATTGAGCTTGCATTGAGACAGCAGTAAAGAATTACCTAGAAGCAGTTCAGAACATTATCCCTGGGGCCAAACATGATCTTTTCAAGTTAGTGTAATATTAACTCTACTGGGAATATTAATACTTAAAACTTCATAAACAAGTCGCTCCTATACACAAACCAACTTACTTTTATGCAAATCAGCTATGCCCTCTTTATTTAAGCTTCTCCCTTTTGTGTGTTTCTACCATGGAAAATACAGTTTTGATTGTTTCCCAGATGCTGCTTCTCTAAGGTGGTTGCCCCGTTGTACTGTTCTTCCAGCTGTTACCATGTGGCTGTAAACTACAGGAGAATGAACCATTTTACCTGTACATCTGAACTGAAGTTGCATCTGGACCTCAGGTTTGAGTGAAGAGGGTCAAAAAGGAGTTTATTCCATCCATGCTGGTGTAAACAGAGCAAAGCAGTTTCAGTAATGACCCAAATTTGCTGCTGCTTCTTTTCTGCAAAGTAAACACAGTCATTGAAAAGGCTGTGAATGTGTTTGTGAGTAGTTTGGTGTAACAGAGAACTAGAAAATGGCAACAATCAGTAGGAAGGCCCTACATATCTCCTCTTTCCTGTTTGTTTTACTTTGAACTAGATTTAGTGTGGTTACTGCACTGAAGTTCCTCACCAAGGGCATGGTTTGAGGCTGAAGGAATTGTTTTGAACCCTGCTGTTGCTGTTAGTAGTTAGAGTAAATCTGAGAGTTCCTGTAGTGAAATTTCTGGTTAGGTTTCCTCTGGAATTCCTATACCTCACACACACCTCACTGCTCTGCAGATGGAATCAGTGGAAATGATGGGGGTTTCAGCTAATTGCAGATACAGAGCAGTCAAAAGATAAGTCACTATTAGAATATTTACATTCATTTTCCTTTTGGTATATCTGTTATTTTATTATGACCTTTGAAACATTAGTTGGTCACATTTGAGAGATGCTGTGCATAGAGCCTTTATGAGATGTTACCATAAGAAGTTACACCTTAGCATGAGTTAAGGAGTGAAGTTCACGTGTCTCTGGATATTCCCACTGAAGGATAAAGCAAAGGAAGTTGGCAACTTGCAGAAGTCTCCCACGGACAGAAGGGTCTGAGGGAACTGGGGGTGCCTTGCAGAAAGCAAGGTCGTAGTGGGTGTAGCTCTCCAAGAGTAATAAAACAGAAAATGGTGCATTCCTGAATCACTCAGAATACAGCTCTGACATTTTCTGCTGCAGTCAGATCTCGCTGGACCTCGTGGGTGGTTTAGCACATGGGATTTAGTTGGGTCCATGCAGGTTTGATTAGTTTTCTGCCTGATCACACAGACCACTGAGGTGATTTCATACATTGCACTGTTTGTTGCAGTTTGGCTCCCACTGAACTGAGGTGGAAAGCAGTCAGTGGATTAGTTTAGAACAAGAATACAATCTGAGATCCTTGGTATTCTGTTTTTTCATAAGTGCCAGAATGGCTGAGGAAATGCAGCTGCCACTTCTGTAATGGTATTGGTGTTTCAGTTAATCTCTTCTTTCAGAAGGGATAGTGAATCTCACCTGGAGCACTCCACTGAAGGCTCAATTTCCCTTGTAGCTCATCCTACAATTAAAGAGGAAATGGCCAACATCTATCCCTAAGTATTGACACTGACTGAAGTTATCTTTCTTTGTCCACCTCTTGGTCTCTGTTATGTGTTTATGATATGTGAATTGTACCATTTAGTAGCTTTTTGGGGGCTTGCTACAAAATACTTCAGCTGCCTTTGAAAGGCAAGGGATATGAAGCAGATGACAAAACTTTGAGAGTAAGGTAGATGCTTGGTGCTGAGAGACACCTTTCTCTGTGCTGTTTAGACTAATTTTCAGTGCAAGTTGTGAGCAGCACTAACTTCCAGGGGTAAGCTAACCCAGAAAGAGCTGTGGAGGGTCAGGCAGACAGGAGAGTGCAGACAGGTTCGATTGCCTGCCAGAAATGAAGAGCACAGCCCTTTCATGAAATAAAGGTTAACTTTGCCAGCTATATCTTTTAATAAGTATTTTTACAGTAGCAGTGTAAAGATTTTGATGTGCGTTGTTATAGCTTAATTTCCCATTAAGGCCATTCCATACTCCATTAATCCATATCAATGTTCCTGAGGAATTTTACAATATCTCTGCAAAATATATTTACCAGGGGTGCATTCCATGGAGGAAGGTTCTGTGCACTGAATCAAAGCTGCTCAAAGCCCTTTGCTGACCCTGAGGATGCAGGTAGTTCCATGTGCATTAAAGGTACCACTGTCTACAAGCTGTCCTGCCTCACAAATGGTTTCTGATCATTCTTTCTCTTTCCAGCCTTTGCAAAGTTGTCTGTTTCTTTGTTGACTTGTTCCTTCCCTTGGTTTCCCTTCGCATTTTCATCTCAGCCAGAGCAAATCCAGCAGCAGAAGGAGTACAGGTGTCAGAGCTGTTCTCTCAAGCCTTGCTTTTGCCATAGCAAGAACAATATGGGTGATGAGCAGGCAGTAACTATGCTGTTGTACATTATAAGTTTTGTTTTATCTTTGTTACTGGTGCTGATTTGCTCTCAGGCACCTCAGAACTGTTATCCCATGGCTCAGGGGGAGCAGAGTGAGGAGAAGCAGAGGAGGAAGGTGCCGTGCTGGTGGCCTCACAACTGGTTTGTAGCCCTGTGGAGAAAGGTGGCAGCACGGTGGAAAATGAACCAAGAGTTGAGGAGCCTTGAGTTCTCTCATTTGTCTTTCTGGTCACAGTCAGTAATTAACAGCAGTCTTTATATAAATCATTCTCTAGTCCTGCTGCAAGCACTCTATTAATGCACAATTTGGACTGAAAATTTAAATGCAGAAAGGTCACACAATGTTTTGTTAAGATTCCTCTGCCCCAGTGAAACGTGGCACTGTCTGCTTGCAGGCTTGCTTCTCATGGAAACTGATGCTTCTACAAAAAATGTATTTTTTATACTTATATCCTCACATGTTTGTTAGATGGTGTCTTTTATGATAGAAATTACTACATTGTAAATGTGTTTTAATTGTATGAAGCTCAGGAAAGTACATGTGGATGAAGTTATTGGATTCTGCCCTGCTCTGAGGTCTGTCCCCAGTACAGCCAGCACACTGTCCTTTCCTTTTCAGTTTTTTTTCCCCTACATTTCCCAAGAAGAGACAAAGAGTATCTGCTTGAGCAGTAAGCAGTGATAAAATATGTGAGTATTGTCTTTTCATACAAGCACCACAGGTTGCTCTGCTGGGAGAAGGTCTAGTTGTGGCCTTTTCTGCTTTTAATCTTGGATTACAGTACATGCTGCTCTGGATGGTCTGGGAATCAGGCTGAGACACTGAAAGACAGTTTGTTTCCGTTTCAGAAACACTAATTTCCCTGGATAGTTTGAATAGTTTCGAGCAGGGGAGTGCCTGTGTAGAGGAAGAGGAACACTGATGGGAGCACCCTCTGTCCTTGTCACACTGGTCGTTCCTTGCTGTGCTTGGGAAGTTGGCTTCAGCAACTGGTTGTAGAGAAACAAAGTACTTCAGCAGTTGCTTGAGTTAACTTCACTGAAAATATTTATTGGAGTGCAGCAAATGAATTAAAAATGCAGTTAAAATGATGCCCAAAGATATAAATTCAGCACGATTTTTATTAGCTCAATGGAAAGAAGACTATTAATAGCAAAGCCCTGTAATTAAAAGCACTGTCAGGTAACTCAGGTTAGGGATGGATTTTTCTTAACCTTCAGATGTTAAAATGCATTTCAGCAAAGCTCTCGCTGTGAACCTGAGTGTGAAAATAACTTCATTAGCAGAGAAATGCCACTTCAGGAAAGAGTGCTTTTGCCTAGTCACTAATACGAAACTGTACAAATATAGATATTGCAAGTAGATTACCTAATTTTTCACACTGTCTGTAGGCCAGCTAATTATAAATTTAACCTGATTTTGCTACTCAGAGGTTGCTTAGGGCTGAACACATGGTACAGGACCAGCCTGCACCATCTGTTAAAGACAAAACACTCTTTACTACAACTGGTGATGACAGTTTCCTCTTGCATCTTTGCCCTTTCTTCAGTGAGGGTCCTCTGTAAGCTGCAAGCCTTAACTGTGAAAGTGTGACTCCTTTTTACACAGTACTCTAAAGGCTGTTACACACTCTGCAGAGATCATCGCTGCTACACTTCAGTGTTCTGCCACATGATGACTTGTGGGGTTTTCCATATGAATGGCCCTGTGATTCGGGAGCTGTTGTGCTCTTCTTAGTCCACCTTGGAGAGTTGTGGGAGGGACTCGAACCCTGGCATGCCGAGTATTACTGGAAAGTCAAGAGGGCAGGTTTGACTTATTTCATTTATTTACTCATTTATTCAATGGGGGGTGTATTTCTGAGCATGAAGAGCTCAGGAGGAGAGATGGGGAACCTGTTGCCTTGTGGAGGGCACTCCTTTGGCTGCACCTGGACCCTGCTGTAACTGGCACAGGACCTTCTGAGCGGGCACCATGTCAGACAGGCAGATGGGCTGCAGCAAAATCCTGCCAGAAAACAGTTTGTGCATCAAGGTTTAAATATGAGAGGCCTGGACTCCCATCTGAGAGTGCTATAAGAGCAGATCATGCAGAGCTTTTCTGCCTGGAAGGAAAGGATGTGTCACACCTATTCCAGCTTAGACTAATTAACTTTGAAAGTCAAACAGTGCCTTCCATTGCTGGGCAATACAAAAGTTTGGCTCTGCTGAGTCAAGACTGAGGTTTCACAGAAACAGAAATGTAGTGAAGTTTCCTACCAGTACTGAATGCTCTTAACTTGGAGGCATTTGGAGTAATCTGCAAACCACTTCAGCAGCTGAACTCTATTTTCTCTCCAGATCAGTTTGGTTAGGGCTTGTGAGAGGGTATGGAGGGCTCTGCATATGTCATTTGTATAATAAGCCCTGCATTCATAGAGCTACCTGGGAGAAGAATTTAGAATAAAAGTCGGTCAGAAACACTGCTCAGAAAAGAGCCTGTCCAGGAAACGATGATGCAGCTCCCAAGTAACAGAGGAGCAGGTCTTCTTAGGCTACATTAAAAGTGGAGTTTAAACACCCTTTAAGGACTGAATGTTTCAGTTCTTGGGAAATATTGGATATTGCAATGTCAGAGAGGGGGAAACAATGTGCTTTGCTTGTCTTTAAATATTTAATCTTGGTACCCTCCTCATGTAGGAAATAATGATGTGTTAAATAGCAAATGCTGCTTTTTATTTACTTGTGTGCATTCTGTTCTTAGTAATTCTGTTGCTGCAACTTGGATCCTTTTTTATTGTCAGATAACACTCTATTTTATCTATTTTATTGTTAGCAACACTCCCACCCTGTTTGTTACCCATTGGATTTAACAGTTCTTGGCTTGACTTGAATGGGGCCAGAATTTTCCCAGCTTTTTTATAGGTCTCCTGTAACTCCAAAATGTGGTATTTCTGAGATTAGTTTCTATTTCTGCAAAAACTAAGCTGATGTATCACTCTTCAGCATTAGCTAATGAAAGGAACAAAGCCAAAATAAAATACTAGCAACCCAAAACCTCATGAAAATAGTTTTGTTCATGTTTCCCAAACAGATATATCCTCAAAATATCCAGCAGTGGCACAGACACCAGCTGTGGACAGGAGCAGGGATGTTCTTCCAAACTGCCAAATCAATGCTGTTCTCTTTTCCACTGTGTAAACTTTGTCAATAAAACTGGTTCAGTGAGAGCCATTGAAAATATTTCCCCATATTCCAACTGTGACTGCCACAAATGAACTGCTAAAGCTGCAACAAGCACGTTTGAACTGGCAAGTAGAGCTGGCACGTTCCTCTCTCAGGCTGCAGTTGTGCTGTGTGGCTGTAGAAATGCAGTTCAGCCCTTTTGTTACCATGTCTTATTAACATCTAGAAAGCCACATTAATTAAGGTGGTGGCACTCAGCAACAAAATGGATGAAAATCACAATTCAAGTGCATGATAAACCACAACTGCTGTGCCTGGGTGAGAGCAGGGGATTCTGGCCATGGCATAACTCGAGGTAAGTTATTTGATGTGTTGTGTGGGCTCAGCAGTTGGGAATTATGGCCAAGGATGTGAAACTTTACTGCACTGCTTTATTTCAGGGGACACTTTAAATTTGTGTAGCTGTCTGTGATTTGGGGATGGAGGGGAAGAAGGCACAGGAGAGCTGTGCCCTTTGCAAATGTTTTGTGAGACTCCCCTTGGCACGAGGTGGAAACAGCCACAGCCCCCTGCACAGCTTCATCCTGTCCCAGTGCTCCCAGTTAACAGTTCTGCAGACAGTGGGTTTGATTGGGTGCCCACATCAACATCCCTCTGCCCAAATGTATGGGACTGTGTTGACCACAGCAACATACCCTGGGTGCTCCCACTGGTTATGCTGTTTTAGGGGTTTTGCAGACATGATCTGCCCACATAGTGCTCCTGGTGCTCTGGGATCACTTTCTGCCATGAGGGCCCTCCTGCCTGTGGGCACAGCCCTCCTGCAGAGCCCCTGCCCACTGTCCTGCAGCCCAGCACTGAACTGATTGTGTATTATAAGTAGCCATGTGCTCCCACACAGAACGAGGCGAGCACATGGCTAATTACGGGTGTGCAGTAATTAACGACGAGCTGAGCTCGCAGGAGAGTATGTGGTGCTGGGCTGTGAGGTATGTAATCAGACTGTCTGTTAAACCTTGGGAGCCTTTCCAGTCTGTTAAGTAACTATTCATAGTAATGAGACATTTTTTAAAAAACCCATTTGTGTTTATTTACAGACAAAAAATTGTCTGTTTTCTGAGCTGTTTGCTGCCTGACATCTGAATGGTTCATTCTAATGATGTAACAAAGGTGTGCACAGCACTTCTGCTTCTGTGTGTGTGGGATGGGTTGGCTGAGCAGTATCTGTGTGAGAAGTTTAGAGTGCTGTTCTCTAATCTTGTGCTTTGTTTCACATATGTGCCATGAAATACCATTTCTCCTCTTGCAGATCTGAATGTTGTGTAACCCCTTTTGTGGGGCACCTGTTCTGGTGTCCTGTTGAGCTTTGTCTGACTTTTCCCTCTTTTCACATTTTAACAATTGCCAGACACTTTTGGTTTTCTTTTTTCCTCAGGGTGTTCTTTCAGTGTGTCTCCAAAAAGCATCCACCCTGGCCCGGTGTAAGAGCCGTGGGGGGTCAGGCCCCTTTGCTGGGCTACCTCCCGTTAATTGCTCTTCTTCATTACCCTGACAGCTGCTACTGCCTGTTCCAGGTTACAGCAATGAGGCCTCTCTCTATAAAATGTCAGGAAGTCTACTGGGAAGTTAGATCAGACTCTTTTTCAAATACATTTAGATTTGATACTTCTTTATACCTATCAGGGCTCTGCTAAGTAACCTGGTACTAAAACACATTTATGCAGAGGTTCCTCTCTGGTCTATGTCAGTGAGGGAGCACATCTGACTCTGGCTGGGTAATGTGATGCTGTTGAATGCAGTGAAAACACATGGGATGTGCTCCTTGAAAGGGATGTGTTCAGCTCTTAGCACACAGTCTGATGTGGAGGGAAAGAGAAAGCAAGTGCCTGTTCCTTATTCCCAGTTTGGTACAACAACATGATAAGAACAAAGTTTACCAAAACTTCCTTCCTGGGTGTAGTTTTAATTTGTGTTCTGAATGTGCCTGCTCCTTGTCTGAGTCTATGGATAGTTCACACCTTCCAGAGTTACAGTTTTGGGATGTTTTCATCTTATTTAGAGTGTTATTGGCTCAGAGGCATTCAGATGGCCAAGTGTGAAGCAGAGGGCAGTGGGGACTCTGGGGGTGTTTGGGGTGTGTACACTGCCAAATTCAACCCAGATGCTGAATAGAATGGAAGGGAGATGGCAGCTGAAGGAATCTGCTCATTGGAAAAATATTTTTATGCCCTGACCATCAAAAAAAGTAAGCTTGGATGGTTTGGTTAGATCCAAGTTGACTTCATTTTTATTATGTGGATAAAAGTGGTCTATTTTTGTGTGTGCTCACAGCTGAAGTGTTTCACACCTGGACTGTTGCTGGTATTTGATCATTACAAGGAGTTTGAAAGGGACACTTATTTCCTAGGAACTGTATTCTTTTTAGGTTTTTTTCAGTGATGATTCTAAAAGATGATTTAGTCTCATTAAATTTTAATCCCAGTGTAGCTCCATGTAGCTTCAGTAGTATCAGAGAGAGCTGATAGTTCTCAGGGTCAGAAGAAAATAGGATTGCATTGTGTGTGCACAGAGGTTGTGTCTCCTGGGCTGTAATTGGCACTTGTGGTCAATTATTGTTTTGCAGTCGCCACTTGCACTGAGAGGCCAATCCCTCAGCTCCCCTCAGGCAGGGGGTGGCTGTGCTGTCCCCAACCTAGGCCAGTGTCTGAATGATGTCAGCACAGAAATCAAGGCTGGAGGGCCAGAGGAATCTGTAAGGGGGAAGCAGACAATCCTGGCTGGAGGCAGAATGTAGGTCAGAGCTTCTAAGTGGTGTCTTTGTCACGACAGTGGATTGACAGCAACCAAATACAGAGGTTTTCCTATTGACTGGAGCACTTAGACAGAGCCTGTTATAATGGAACAGCTCATTGTGGTGCAGCGAGGAAGGGCATCCTGCTTACTGCTTAATTAACAGCCAGGGAGAGGCTTCTGGAAGTGCCTTCAAATCGCTCCTCTACTTGTTGATTTAAACTTCTCTCTGCGTGTTAGTTTAGTTTTAGTTTTCTTTCAACTTGGCAAAGCTCTGACCTTTAAAAGCAGGAATTCAGACAAAATGTTTTGTATCTTTTTGGTTGCCTTAGTGTTAGCACAGCCTTTGTTTGCAGTGATATTTTGTTGCACACAGTTTGATCTCCATCTCTTTCTTTTGCAGCATCCTCTCAGACTCATGTTCCCGTACAAGATGATGCAGTGCATGTGATTAAAGTGGTAATGTTTAGCTCTCATTTCTGAATTATTATCTGGCATGCAGTTCTTTCTCTTAATTATCTATTCTTATTTTCACCAATGGGTCTGTATTGCATACTTGTGGCTTTTTTTTTAATACACTTTCCCTGCTTGGGGATATATTTGGCCCTTCCATGACCCACAGGATTTCCTGGAGTTGATTCTTTTCTTTCCTTGATTTTGGCCCTCAACAGTTTAATAAGGAAAATTAGACTATGATCTTAAACATACCTGATCTGCCATAGTTCTGAAAACACTGTATTAAATAATGCCCGAAAGAATCTGTGTTGTTTATGAAAATATGTTGCCAAACAACTTTTCTTTTCAGCTACATATTAAAATTACATTTCAGATGTTATGGATGTGGGTAAAAAAAAAAAGGTTTCATCCTCTTGGAATTTCTTATATGCTTCTCCTTAGAAAGTGTTGTCTCTCTAATGCCTTTTATGATACCAAGTTTATTTATTTCTCAACAGGAGTATCTTGAAAATGGCCCCTTATTTTCTGAACTGAAATTTTACCAGAGGGCTGCTAAACAAGAGCACAGTAAGTAGTGTATCGATTCTGATTTGGGTGGATTTAAGAACAAGTTTGGGTTTAACTACTTCTAAAAGGAACTGCTGCTTTAGAGCTTCACAGCCAACTCCTTCCATACACCCTGAACTAATCCTGCTGGTGCTGCAGTAATTCTGGATTGCTGTAGTTTTGTTATTTGGGTGTTATTCTTGTTCTTTCTGATCTGAAGGGAGAACAGGAACCAAGTTTATTTTGTGCACAGCAATGAATTGACTCCAGAGACAGCCCAGCCTTGGAACAGGACACAACACACCAAACCTGAAGCTCCCCAGCTACCTTTAACCCCATGTTATCTTATTATTACAGTAAGAAAATGGATGAGTCTCAAAAAAATAAGATGTTTAGGAATTCCAGTGTTTTGGGGATCAGGCTTGGCTGAGTACAAAGGAAAAAGGTAATAAGACAATTGTAATTAAGCCTCAAATTGACTGAAGATCCATTTTCAAAAATGGAGATTGTCCTTTTAATCTGGCACAAACTTGCAGTCTTGTCCTAAAGGATTCCTCCCTTTGATGTATGTCCTGGTAGCTACAGATTCATGGTCATGGAGAGACTGGGGGAAGACCTTCAGAGAATCTTTCAAGACTGTGGGAGCAGATTTAAGAAGGAGACTGTTCTGCAGCTTGGGGCACGAATGGTATGTACAGGGAGAGGGAATTTCTGAATTCAACTAGAAAATGGGCTTTCTAATGGAGTTCCTTTAGGTAGCTCTTGAGTTTAGAACTAAGTATGTGCAAACACTATGTGTGTTCTTAATTTTCATGCTTTTTAAAATAAAATGAGTATTAAGCAGAAAATCAAGACCCCCTACAGACTGGAATTGGGAGGCTCAACCCAAATTTCTTTTCTGATGAGTTCAAACATAGCCCATACACTTCAAAGCACTGGAGTGAGATGTGAAGGCCTGTTCTCACGTGCTCCACATGTATTATTGTTCCCAGTGTCTGAAGGGCATTGTTTGACACCCACACTTGTCAGAGCCCCCCCCTGCACACCTGGGTGCCACATTGTCACTGTGTGTGCTGCACAGGCCGATTGGCCAGGCCAGGCTTGGGCTGGACTGCAAACACCAGGTTGGTTTGCCAGGGTGCGAGGACTGGCACGTTCTAAGGGAAGGTTATAGATGTGCTCCTTTGGAACATGGTTTGTGCTGTGAAATATTGCTCTTCCTGAGCACAGCTGCACAGGAGATGGAGCACAGGCAGCGGCCATGAGTTCCAGGAGAGGAACTCTGAGTATAAAGGAGAAGTTTTGCAGAGTGTCTTAGCAGTGGGATGTGCTTCCCAGAGGCTGTGAAACATCCACTCATCCATTTGGCTATCCAGGCTCTTGTACAACCTGATCTATTGTATGTTACTCCTGCTTGAAGCATGGGATTTGGGCTGGACACATCCAAAACTTCCTTTAAATTAACTTACAATAAATATTTTTTTAAGAAGTGGACAGTTTTCACAGTCACATAATTGACAAACTTGTAACACTCAGTACTTCCAAAAGTCAGGATTAGATTGTCCTTTGTATGAGCTGCAAAGTGCAAATGTGGCTTTTATATTAATTAGAGCTGTTGTACCTCAGCAAGGAGCAGAAGAAGGATGATGATGCAGGAGGTTGTGACATGAAATGCAGGTCATACAATAACTGGTGGAATCAAATTGATTCCAAACCTTCAGAAATGATGGAGTATGTTCTTTTTAAGAGCTTGGTGTTTTCAGCATTTGCTCAGGTGTTTATAAAGTACTGGTTTCATTCTTGCTTTGTGATCTTAGAAGCTGCTACTTGTAGGCAGTTACACAGGGATGTCTCATGCCTTGTTTGTGATTGTTCCTGGTGGGAGCAGATCTGGGACAGACTGGATAGTCCTTGTGCTGCAGCTCCAGCCAAACTGGTCAGCTCAATCTCTGTGGCCCTTGATTTCACTGCATATGTGAGAAATATTTGGTGGTAGGGTTGGGGCAGAGTGGAAAAGATGATGATGTTTTCTTCTCTGTTCCAAATTCTTTCCTAGCTGGATACTTTGGAATACATACATGAAAATGAGTATGTCCATGGTGACATTAAAGCAGCAAATCTGCTTTTGGGCTACACCAATCCACACGAGGTAAGAATGTTTACTCATCTACACTTTAGTGTTTCTATAACCATTTAAAAGTTTTAAGTTATGTGTGTTCTGCATTAACAATTGATGTATTAAAAGGAGTTTATGCATGAACATTCACATCCCATGACAAATCTGACATATCTGTGGAGCTTCAGGCCTGAGCAAGAAGCTTTGTGTTCTGCTGCCTGGGACGCTGGTGCAGATGGGTGAGTTGTGGGGCCTGCCTGCTGCTCCAGTTATGCCAGTCTGAGGGTATCAGTAGAGATTCAGGGTGTGGCCCATTGTATTTTCATTCCTGGGAAGTTCTAGCTTTCTAATATTCCCATGAATTGTGTTTCCATGCTCTAACTCTTCTGTCCTGCTCATTGTAGTGGATATAACAGGTAAGTAGGATTAAAGTTGCTGTTCTCTGACACTCTAAAGCCTGAAAATTGCCTTGAAATTCAAGTGTTTTGGTGAAACTTCTTGAAACAAATTTTTTGGTCCTGTCATACCCCACATGCTCTTATGAAGTCTTTTTTTCTTCCATTAATGAAACTTAGGATTTCTTTTTTATTGGGAAAAAAATCATTTAGGAGAAAGAAACAGAAGTTGCCAACAGTCACTGCCATTGGGGGCTGAACCCTTCGAGGGTATCTGCTCTTTAAGTTTCAAGTTGAATGGCTGAGTCCAGAGTCACTTCCCAGCCTTGTAAAGCACATCCCTTGGAGGTTAGCAGGGCTGTTTCAGGCAGCCCTGGGTTTACACAGTGGCAGCAGCCAGTCCATAATCTCAGTTTATGGTGTTTTCCAGCCTGCTGAATCCAAAGGAGGAGGCTCTTCAGAGGCAAAACAATCTGCTACCCATTAACAGCACTCCAATTACTCTTGTTTTGTCTTGGCTATTGTGTCTTTTTATGACAGCAAGATATGCTGCTGTTTTTCACACTGAAATCACTCTGGAAGTGTCCCTTTACAATAATCATGAAATTTTAAGACTTGTAGCTGCCTTTGAATGGGCCACAGTGTGGGTGATTGTCTGATTTGTTTCTCATCTTATCTGTATGAAGATGGTGCTGTGCTAGTAATTTGTTTTAAGGAGTAGTAAATTCATTGGCAGCTTAAAAATGAGGTACTTGGGAGTTACTGGACAGAGGTTTTAGGGTTTATTTTTTAGGTTTTGTTAAAGAAATCAGTAGACATTCCAGTTTGAGTAGCTTCTATCTCAATGTGTACAAAGTGTTTGTTACTGTTGGGAGGTTTGGGGTAGAGTTTTGTTTCAGCAAGTTATTTTCCACTGCAACTATTCTATAAAACATTTCAGAAAGTTCATATTCCAATTCAGAAGATAATTTCTAACATTTTCTTGTATTTTTATGGTATGAATCAAACAGTGGATAACCAGATTGCCTTGGTCCATCTAATTTCATAAATAGGGAGTGGGAGCATCAGTCAGTGGCCAGGTCCCGCTCAGGAATACAAGCCTGTAGCTCCAGGGGGAGCTGGCATCATAGAAGTTCTACCTAACAATTTCTGTGGTGAGGTTTGTGGAAAGAATTTTGTGCTAGTGGGTTCTTGCTCTTTCAGGGACTAGGGTTTTAAGAGAAAATAAATTGTAAGTGTTCTTTAATTCTAGGAATTTGTTTTTAAATGAAACCCATAAGTTATCTCTTAAAAATAATATATATATCTATTCAAAATGTATTTCCATGTTCTGGTGAAGAGACATAAATCTCTGTGCAGAAAAGCACATGTACCTTTATACTCAACTTTGCATTTTTCTGTCATTTAGTGGCTGTTGATGTGTATTCTTATGTGTGAATTTGTCACTGGTTTCCTGAAGTTCCAAAAAAGATAATTTTTCTATTTCAGCCCTTGTGCTGCTGGTCTCTCTCTGCTCTGTAAATTAACCTGGTGAATTTACACCACAGCCAATAAATAACACAGCCCCTTTCAGAAATCCATACTGCCATCCTTGCCTCCTGTGGCAAGGCACAGAAACAAATAAAGCAAAGGTCCTGTCACTCTGTGACCTCCAAATGATGGTTAGAAATGGTTGGAAGATCAGAATGAAGTGGCCTCAAAGAGCAGCTCGTGCAGGTCCCTGAGCAGGAGGGAGCGAGGCCGTTCCGCGAGTTACAGGTCAGAGGAGCAGCTCTGCAGTCAGTGTGTGTGTGTGAGCACAGGCAGGGGCTGAGCTCGTCATGGACTGAGGCAGCAGCACAGCCCTGAATCTCAGGGAGGCCACAAAGCAAAGCTGCAGGGAGCACACCCATAAATCACAGCACAGGGGAAGCACCAGCCCGGGGCTGGGCTCAGGTAAAGGAGGGCTGGGTTGGAGCAGGGACTGTGGGTGTGAAGAAGCAGAAATAAGTATTATTGGTATGGAGTCTGTAAGAAACTCAAACCCATTAAGCTCATTTAAATGGTGATACTATTACAAGGGACAAGTGGTCATTAGACAAGAGCTTGAAATCAGAGTTTTGAATAAATGCAATAAACTTTGGGAGAACATCTCTTCCAAACCATCACCTGGTATAGTTTTGCTCCATGGAATATATGGGCAGACATCCTGCAGTGTTGCAGACTCCAATCCATTCCAGACATTACCTATTTGGATTTTTAAGCTGTAAGTTGTAATTGTATTTGCACCTCAGTTCTGATTTTAAGTGTTATTTAGACAAGGTAGTTACAGAATAGAACTCTCAGGCTTGATTATCATAGATAGAATACAAAAATATTTCAAAATATAACTTTTAAGACCAGCTTTCAGTGCACCAGCACAGCAGATACAGAGGTCACACGTTGGTCATGTGTGAAAAACCTGCATGAAAACAGTTGCAACTTTGAGCTGTTTTTCATTGTGAGAAGTATCACTGTGATTCCTGCTCTTTATCCCACTATGACTAGAGCAGATGAAATGAGAAAAATGAAAATACTTTCTGCTCTCCTTCAGGTATTTTCAGGAAGTGTGCAGAGATAAGCTGTACCCCTTTCTCTTTCTCCTTGGTTAACATGCTTTCCTCCTTCCTTGGCTTCTGCTTTGTGACAGATGCCATTTCTGTCCCAGACACAAAAGCTCACACTTCCTGTCCCCAAATGGACCTCTGTCTGCCTTTCCCCTTTTTGCAGCCTGGTGCCCAACTGCCCTTGGCAGCACTGTGGCCATTAGCAACCAATCTGCCTCTTATTAGTCAGTATCTACTTAATTATTTACAGACATGACACAAGCCTGGTAATGGAACTACTGGAAAGAAAGTGTACAAAGAAAATCACTGTACTGTCATCCTTTCAGCAATAAATGTGCTCTGGGGACTTCAAGAAGAAGAGAACAGCACGAGAATCCAAAGGGCCAGGCTGATCACTGCCCAGCTCAGTGCAGTTGTGTGTCATAATGTAGACAAATTGTGAGAATTTTACATGGTTAGCAGATGTTTGGCACTTCAGATGTGCCTCCTGTGAGGGAGCCACGCACAGCAAGGCCAGGGGGCAGCTGCAACTGTGGCTGGGTGCTGGTGCCCATAAAGAATTACCTGTGCCCATAAAGAATTACCTGTGCCTGTGTGGTTGTTCTTTTGGATAAGTCAGGCATGTTCGTGTTGGCTGGAAATTAAGAGCAAAGACTTCAGAAATCTGGCTCCTGGTCTGCAACAAAATCTGTTAATAACAGGCCAGAATCTGGTGCAGACTGGGATGTGGAAAGAGAGAAACTTGATCAAAAAGAGGACTTAAAATAAGGAGTGAGCGGGAAGGAGTGTCCATTGTACCACAGCCAGAGCCAGCTGTCCTGCCCTGCTGCACCTTCCTCATCCACACTCCCATTTCTCATTCCAGGGTCTTGTTCACCTGGCTCTGCTCTGCTTTGTTCTCTTTTTGTTCTTACTTGTTGTTCTGATAAAAAGCATGCAGATGAAAAATATTTATGGTATTGAAACACAAACTAACACTGACTTAATTTCTCTCCATATTCCTCATTATTTATCTGCTTTCCCCCATCCCTATACCCTAAAAAAATCTGCAACAACTGTAAATTCATGAACTACCTCTACGGTGTTCTGAGCAAATTGGGAAGGGCTCAGTGTTACAATATCAAAAAGTGACAACCAGCTATAAGGAACTATATATCTCTTTAATGGTGAAGGGGTTATAATGAGAATTGATGAAATGGAATTAATGGTAATTTAAAATAACATAGTCATGCTGCTAATGGTGGTGGCAGGTTGTAATGGTGCAGTGCTGGTTTTGTACAAGCTGAGGGGGCATTGATTTCTGTTGGTGGCCAGGAGGCTCTGCCTGGAGAGCCTGCCATGGGTCACATGTTTGTGCAAAAGCCACTTCTCACTTGCATTTTCAGGATAAATTTAAAACTGCTCTGCAGATACTGTCAGTAAGGGTATTTTAAGCAAATCCATTGCTTAAAAATGGAGTGCAGTAGTAGAGGTGCTTAAAAAAGAGAGTACATAGTTACTGTGATTTATCTGTATGATGCTATAATGTTGTTTTTTTACATACTTCAAGCCTGACTAGCAATATTTGTGGCTACTTTCTAGGTGACCTGTTGTTGAGGTAGTTTGAAAGACCATCAGGGCTGGGCTGTCTCCTGGGAGTGTCTGTCACATAAGCCCAAACCAGGGAGCTGCCAGAGGTGCTTTGGGTGTATTTTTAGCTCTCATTTTAATATAAGGCATAGCCTTAATTTTTAAAGGTATTTTATCTAATTGTACACATTAGAAATCTATAGTCCAGTGAAATTCTAAATGTACCACTTAGCCTAAGTAGAATATCTCTAACCCTAACCCTTCCCAAGCCACAGAGGATGCAGAAGACTCACAAACCTTGATATTAGGGTAGTTTCAGTGAGTTCTCTGCTGAAGTGGCCGTGGGCTGCATTAGGACAGGTACCAGAACATCAGGAATACACTGAGAACAGATGCAGGAGACAATCAAATCAGGCAACCCAGCAAAGCTTCTGCCTTGCCCCAGCTTTTCTGAAGGTGCCTCTGGTCTTCAGTCTTGTGTTGTGCAGCCTCTCAGGTGAAACACATCCTGGGTAGCCTTAAAGGCCCTGCCTGCAGGAGGAGAGAGCTGTCTCCCTCCCAGCTCACACACTCCAGCTCAGCTCCTGCAGCAGGAACAGGGAGACCACGGGAGCAGCAATCCCAGCGCTGGGAGGGGCTGCAGCACCAACAGGAGTCAGCAGCTCTACAGAATGTGCTACAGAAGAATGCGCTGAGTTTTCGTGAGGGTGTTTGTTGGTTCGTTTTGCCTCTACCACGAGTGACATCATTAAAATACAAGTGAGTGCCAGAAGAGTTTATTTTAGACTTTTATAGGATAAACTGTTTTTTAGGTAAAGATAAAACTAAGGTTCAAATAAGAAAAAGTTTTTCTTTATCATCTAATAAGATGTAGTAGAAGTGATCCCAATGTGCCTTTAGATGGTTCAGCTTTTGCCCCAGAAATCAGTTCCATTGGCAATATAGTAGTCTGTAGCATGATTTTTGTAAGGGAAAATGCCATCCTTGGGTATTTATGCAAAAAAAAAAGGCAATTACCTATTGTGAGAACTGGTCAATGTAAGGGGCAAAGGCCAGGTGGGAGTGTGGAAATGACAGAGAGAAAATAACCTATGGAATACTGTGAGGGGGGAACAGACTGTGATTCAATTCCTGCTGCTTCCAACAAGTTCCTGCTTGTCAGCTGTGCTGCAGTGACTGACCATGTGCATGTATCAAGTGCAGCCCTGTTGGAGGTGGAACATGTTAATGGGAACTTCACAGGGTGTAAGTTCTGTGAGTGGCAGAATGGGTGCAATGCCCTGTGCTCACAGGCAAATAGAGGCGTAGGAGCCACGTGGCACATTCTGGTTTGCCTTCACAGGCAGCAGCAGAACACAAAGTAAAGTTCAGCTCTCATGAGCTGTTCTGGTTTGAGCTTCAAATGCCATGGAAGTGAGCAAGAGAAAGTTTAAAGTCAATTACTGCTTCCAGAGTTGAGTCCCAAGGATGTGCCATGGTCCCTGTGAGGCTGGAGCCCCGTGCCCAGGATGTGCCATGGTCCCTGTGAGGCTGGAGCCCCGTGCCCAGGATGTGCCATTGTCCCTGTGAGGCTGGAGCCCCGTGCCCAGGATGTGCCATGGTCCCTGTGAGGCTGGAGCCCCATGCCCAGTCCAGCTGGGGAAGCTGCTGCCTCTCTCTCTGGCTGTGCAGCTGCCCAGAGCCAGAGCAGAGTTGGGTTTGTGCAGTCTCAGTGCTGGAGAGGCTGAGCAGGGCTGTGAGTCTGTGCCTGCTGGGGAAGGACAGCAAGGGGGCCCACAAGCAATGTGAGGCTGCATAAAAGGCATATTGCAGTTTATGATGTCTGGATGCCCACCTGGAGAGCAGAGAGCTTAGGAACAAAATAAAAGGACTGAAATTCTGCTCCACTCTGGAATAAGAGAGGAGAATAGTAGTGGAAGGATTTAAATGGGGAGGGCAGCTGTTATAGCCCCCAGTTGTACATATTTTATCCTGAGGCACCATTTGGTTTAATAAAATTTAGATCTAAGGCTGTCCTTAACCTATCAGTTTCTTAAGACTTAATTATAAAGGTTATACTTTCAAAGGACAAAAGCATTATTCATTTGTCTGTTCATGTCTTCCAGGTTTATCTTGCAGATTATGGACTTGCCTACAGATATTGTCCCAATGGGAACCACAAACAGTATCAGGAAAATCCTAGGAAGGGCCATAATGGGACAATAGAGTTTACCAGCATAGATGCCCACAAGGGAGTAGGTAGGTTCCTTTCTTTTATTTCAGCTGAGTGGTTACAGAATGAGTGATCAGGCCGTGGGAGCTGATGCACACAGGAGGAGCAGGCTGGGATTGCTCTGCCCCTGAGTGCTGACCTCCCCTTGTTCCTGGGAATGACTCTCCAGGCCTGGGAGAGAAGGGGGCCCTGTGGCACCTGAAGGGCCCTGCAGACCAGGACACCCTGAGAAGAGCTCGCCGTGAAATCTCACTGGTTCCTGCTGGGAGCACTGGTTGGTGTTTGCTGCACTGTTTGTACTGTGGCATTGGGAAGGGGAAACATTTGGAGTCTGCACTGTCCTTTAGGGAGAGCTGTGCCTGAGTGTCACCATCTGTGTTGTGGGAGGGTATTTCAAGATGACATTCCTTGTGCAAGGAGAAAAACCTTTTTTGAAGCCATAAAGCGTTAACTTTTGGAAATCTTTTTCCAGTAGCCTTTCATATATCTTACTTATTTAAACTCACTTTGATGGTATTGGAAACACATTTGCAGGTAAATTACATACATAGTCCTTTTATTGGATATTGATTGTACTGCCTTGCATTCCAAGGCAGACTTAATTCAACAATTCCCTAATTAGTTAAAGTCATAACCTATGTCTTGTATTCATTTACCATTAATTAAACCTTAGCTGTTTATTACACTGCAGTCCAAATCCAATAGCAGACCCATGGAGCCACGGAAAAGGGACTGGGAGGTCAATATTGAAAATATATGGTGTAAAGTCCCACTGATGGCTGCATTGTTCACAACCAATATGGTCAATGCAACACAGCTTTCTTAGTTGCTATGTCAGCAAGACAAAAAGTCAATTCTAATGTTATGCTAGTGAAAAAAATGGTGATTATTGAAAAACTTTGACTCCTGCTACGGAAGTGTGTTTTTGTTAACTTTTCTTTCCCTGTCCCCCCTCCATTCCCAAGATCTTCCAGAAAGGACTGGTTTTCTGCTGCCAGCTTGGCATGAGAGAGAACTGCAGGAACTGGTGCTTGTTAATAGCTGCTGAACTGTTACCTTGAACTAATACTTTCTAACGAGTTTTAGTTGGCACAAACAGCTGTATATGATTGCTTTTTCTATTAAAAGGACCATTGACCATGTAATGTAGAGGGGCCTGATAATTTGCCGGAGCTGTTAAAACCTGCAATCGTTTAACTCTGGTCATTAGGAAAAATGAAATGAGACTGTCAAGTACTTCCTGCTAAGACAATTGCACCATTTCACCTGCTACAAAGTGTTTTGTGGTGAGGAGGGCATCTGTTCTGGGTGTTTCCTGGAGCACTGGCTGCATTGCCTGCTGGTGTGGGCACTGCTGTGCACTGGTGTTTGGTGTGGATGCTGTTTGAAGGGTAGATGGGAGCTGGAGGATTTGGGATTTGGCAGTTGGATAGTTCTAACATCTGGTTTCGTGATGTCGGTTCCTGATATGGGATTACAGGACAGATGATTCCTTTTGTTTGGAAGTGCAGGGGAATTTTACAGACTTGGGAGGCCAAAGGTCTGCAGGTGGAAGTGTAAGTAAAGTACATTTTGCAGTCTGTGACTTGGATAACCTCCTCAAGTGGCTAAAGCCAGGATGGAATTGGTGAAAAGTGGGAGGACTCCAGCAAAGAAAACGGAGTAAATTTTCACCCCAGTAGCCAGTGCAGTGCTGTGCTTTGGGTTTAGGATGGGAATAACCTGGATAACACAGGGATGTTTTGGTTGTTGCTGAGCAGTGCCTA